>JAJLTO010000003.1:1222500-1723719 GCA_030568195.1 Dipodascopsis uninucleata var. uninucleata | reverse complement strand
ATCTTAGCAACAACGTTTAATTTACCCTAAGCGATCTGTCTTTCACTCTCCAGTATATCTATTATATGTAATTTAGAAAGTTACCCGAATATCAATTATCTTCCATAATTGTATTCCAACATAACTACCTCACAGGGAGTCTCTTCCTTTTGTATGTAAGAGAGACTGTGTTCCTTTTGGAACTGTACACAAACAACATCTGCGTCATATCCTATTCAACACTTGAGTTTAGTTTCATCTTAGCAGCAACGTTTAATTTACCCTAAGCGATCTGTCGTTCTTCGCTCTCCACTATATCTATTATATCCAATTAGAAGTTACCTGAATACAAATTACCTTCCATAATTGTATTCGAACATATACCTTGAAGAAATATCTCGTGGATGAGATGTATTCGTGCGTCAGTAGATGCAAGTATGCATATGATATTATGGAGACGCTAGATGGTCTACTTGGAGAAAATGACAGCAGCTATATGTTGACAGCAGTTAAAAGATTTGCCGATTTGAAGATGACTACCAGAAAAGAAGGAAGAAGGTTCCTCACTGAGTTGAGAGAACTATATAATGCGCTTGAGAATGTATCTGGAAAAGAGCTAGTTCTCAAGCTGGTCTTAACAAAGCTGCAAGCACCCGAACAAGGCTCGATGGTGGCAACCCTATCTCGTCAAGAATCCTTCTCATTTGAAGAACTTGAAAGAATGTGTTGGAGTTGGTGTTTTAATCTTTTGACTCCAGCGCACGGCTCGTTTTCAAAATAGGACAGAGACCGATCTTCCTCTTCAATAACTTTAGATCTAACGGTAGGCATGATGAACTTTGGGATGAGCCTTTACTACTAATTGTACTGTTTATTAGTCGTATATTCAGCTACTTCATCTAACTACTTCACAGAAAGTTCTCTTCCTTTTATATGTAAGAGAGACTGTGTTCCTTTTGAAACTGTGCACAAAGGACACCGGCCTCATATTTCATTCAACATTTGAGTTTAGTTTCATCTTAGCAACAACGTTTAATTTACCCTAGCGATCTGTCTTTCACTCTCCAGTATATCTATTATATGTAATTTAGAAAGTTACCCGAATACCAATTTTCTTCCATAATTGTATTCCAACAAGGACAAGGAGTTACCATCAGATTCTGTTGGAATACAATTATGGAAGATAATTGATATTCGGGTAACTTTCTAAATTACATATAATAGATATACTGGAAAGTGAAGACAGATCGCTTAGGGTAAATTAAACGTTGTTGCTAAGATGAAACTAAACTCAAATGTTGAATGAAATATGAGGCCGGTGTCCTTTGTGCACAGTTTCAAAAGGAACACAGTCTCTCTTACATATAAAAGGAAGAGAACTTTCTGTGAAGTAGTTAGATGAAGTAGCTGAATATACGACTAATAAACAGTACAATTAGTAGTAAAGGCTCATCCCAAAGTTCATCATGCCTACCGTTAGATCTAAAGTTATTGAAGAGGAAGATCGGTCTCTGTCCTATTTTGAAAACGAGCCGTGCGCTGGAGTCAAAAGATTAAAACAAACACTGTTTTCACATCCATCTGATGTATTCCATATCCAATTGAGTCGCTAAAGCAATGATAAACCTCACGCTTTCATATCTAATCACTGGTGCAAACGTTTCATCATAGTCCAGTCCTTCCTTTTGAGTGAATCCTCTGGCTACTAAACGTGCTTTGTGTCGTTCGACATTTCCGTCTAATCCTATCTTTCGTTTAAATACCTTTGAATATCCACTTGCAACTGACTTTAGTCCTGCCTTTTGGCAGTTCCGTAAGTTCCCAGACATTGTTCTTCTCAAGCGACTCGAGCTCTTCCTCACATGCTTCTTGCCAATGTCTGGATTCTGGAGTTCGTAGTACTTGTTGTAAGCTGTGCGGCTCAAGTTGCATATACTGAGGAGTTTGTGTACTTCTAACCTCAAGTACACGATTGCTAGATGCACCTGCAAGTTCATCTTCAGACTCGCTATCAAGCACAACCGGTCGCCCAGACAACTCTGACGTATTATCGTCACTTCTTGCGGATTTGTCATCTTCGGATTCATACTCATAGGTTTCGTTCTTATCTTTACCTTCTTCCACATCAATCCCTTCTTCAGTGGCTTCTTCAAGATCCTTGAACTTCTTGGATTCGTGAAATCGGACGTCCCTAGTGAAAATTAGTTTTCACTTACTTGATTAGATAACTATATCAGGGAAATATGATTTTCAAACACCCGATTTTGTGTGCATTGAGCATATGGTTTACAGTGGTTTCCGCGTTTACCGTGAACACTACGTCGGTGTTATTAGAAAGTACCGGAATTCATCTAATGGAGTCCAGTATGGTTACAACTCCACTCTGGGCGTGTGGTTCAATTACGGAGAGATCACTAATTACGATCTGAACTACGTAACGAACGGCATGACTTATAGATTATGGGCTACTATGGCTTACGCGATGGCAGTCAGAGTTCCAACAGTGTCACTCGCATTGTTCTATCTCTCCGTGGCTGATATAAACACATCGCTGTTAGTCGTTAATACGACAACTTTGATGAAGGCTTATGCAGCAATGGCGTACGATCATAACATCAGCGTGTCAGATATTGGTGGCTATATCGAGAACGATACGACGTATATCTCAGATGTTCCATCGAGATTATACGGTTCAAGAGTATATTTTAATCACCTAACGGCAGTATATTCGAGTATTGGTAGTAGTGATGTAGAGGAGTGTGAGTCGCTGCTTGCTAGCTACTACGATCGGGACTACAGGATAGCTTTATTAAAAAATGCCGCGTTGTCCGTTAGGTACACTGGCAAGATAGCGTGCCATAGAACCCATGCAGCAACTGGAAGTAACTGCCAGAATGCGGCAAGTATTATGCCTCATGGTGGTTGGAATTCGGGTGAAAAAATATCTTACAGCTGGGGAGATTGTGCAATCGTGCGATATAGGTATGGTAACAATCAGTCGCCATACTGGTATTGGCCGTGGCAAGACGCTTTAGGTATAATAGACAGTTGTTGGAAAGGAGGTGCAATAAAGAGAAGCGGAGTGATAGAGGGATCGAATTACTACCCTAAGATATGTGTATGTAGTACGCAGCACATAAAGTCTTGTTATTAGACCAAAGTCTGGGACAATGAAGCATAGATGTACTGTATAAGCATGTATAAGTAGTGTAGCGCTGTGTTAAGCTCGCAATTTTGAGGTAGGATGAACCCAGATGTGAAGATCTGTCCTGTTTCAAGACCGAGAATACGATAACCCATCACTGCACTCTCGTCTGATGGTTCGCTATATCCCATCATGATTCCCTTTGTTGCACTATCGTCGAATTTGCTTCTTCTGGTGTCATCAACATGTGCAAATGCGAGGTATCCGAATATTCGTAAGTGCTTCATGGTTAAACAAAATGATTGGTGTGTGCTGATAAGTCTATTCCTTAGATTAGAGCAACTATATTTGGACTGCGTTTATTAATCTGTTCACTTTTCAAGTTATGGGGGATGTTGGTGTTGGAAACATAAGTTTGCAAAGACAGCTTTATTTTTTAGTAACTCTCAAAGTGAATATTCAATTAAGTGGAGCAGACTGGCTTAAGCTGAAGGGTAGGGGATATTTAACGTTGGTAATATAACGGATGTCCCTGTGTAATCTCTGTAGTGAAAAGGGTATGAGTGTGGAACCCTAGATATATAAGGAATAGATAAATTTCTGTGCAGTAGTTAGAACTTTGTAAGTGAGGGGCAACTAATACATAATATCATTAGTAGCAACATATGGCACCGAACACCAGAGTGAGATCTTCCAACGAAGTATCCAACGATAACTCCTTGTCATTCATTCAAACTGAGCACGATGCTGCAATAAGTCTACTTCAACAATCTTCTCAGCAATGCTTAATTACCCTAAGCGATCTCTCTAGCTCGTACCAACTTTTGTATCCAACTTTTGTATCATAGAGTTGAATATCCAACTTTGAAAGTTACCAAATATAAAATTTGTCTTCTCAAATTTATGTTTCCAACACAAACATAGAGTTTTAGTAAATTGAAAACCATTGTGCTATCAAATCCCAGAATTAAATTCTCAAAATAGGATGTCAAGAATCTACGACAGGAAGATAAGTTCCCGAGATAGATAATAGATAGATAGCCAAACATCACTAATGAAAATAACATCTAGGGAAAGGACATCCATGCTCTAGTAATCCATTTATCCTACACCATAATCATCCTCAGTATTCATTAATTCACAAGGCTTCAAATGTCTGGACTTATCTGTGACAAGGATGTCAAAGAAAATATAAACTCGCCTCGAAAGGAAGTACTCCTTCTGGTTCCATCTTAACACTATCCTTTTACATAATGCTACAGAAATCTGTTAGATACTAAGCTATGATTAAATTATCAGACACTACTAGTTACATAGAATTCTTTGCCAAAGACACGATGCTTGACAAGAATTCTGATATAGACGTTGCATACGATACGATATTTAGAAGCTCAACAAACGACCAAGCCTTATTCACACTTTTTATAGGATAATCTAGTATTGCAGGTATTACAGTTTTGATAAGTGGATATCGATCTCTGCAAATGCTCTTCGCTAAACACAACGACCTCAATCCCTCTTCACCACCAAATTTTCCATATCCAGAATCATCAACACCACCAAAAGGAAGCTGACAAACATAGAATGTAGCAAAATCGTTAATAGCAACATTCCCAGTTCTCATTTCTTTGGCAACACGCTCAGTAGCGAAACTGCCTCTCTTACCAAAAACAGATCCACCAAGACCAAACCTATCTGAGTTGACGATCTTGATCACATCCTCGATATTGCTCGCTCTCATCAAAACCATAACAGGAGCAAAAAGTTCAAGCTTGGCAATTCGCATTTCAGACGTAACATCAGCCAAGAGAGTAGGCTCAAAATAGAATCCTTTAGGATGCTTTGGATGTAAATATCTTCTGCCTCCGCACACAAGTGTTGCCCCATCCTTTACAGCATCAGAAATCAGATCTTCAATTTCTTTAAATCTGTTTGGATTTATCATTGCACCCATATCTAGAGCAGTATTATCATCTAAGATTGATCCTAACCTTAATGATTTAACTCGATTGGGTAATGACTGCAGAAGAGCTGAATATGCCTTAGGCTCTGCTATTATACGTTCAATTCCAATGCAATTCTGTCCTGATGATTGAAAAGTTCCGCGCATCAGAACAGAAGACAGGCCGTCACACTGGTCCCAGTCTTCCTGATATTCATTTAGCACTATAGCAGCATCCTTACCTCCAAGTTCTACTGTGACAGGAGTGAGCGACTTCGACGCCGCATTCAAAACTTTGTGAGCAATAGGCTTAGAGCCAATAAAGGTGATATGAGAAATTTCCTCGTGAGAGGTTAAATAGTCAATAAATTCAGGAACTGGACAGATCAGCTGAATAATATCAGGCGAAAATCCACATGCGGCTATACAGTTACGGAACATAGAAATAAACTGTAGAGATGACCAATACACATGCTCTGAACATTTGACTATAGTGCCATTACCCGAAAATAGTCCAGAAATTATCGGATTTAGTAAATTATGGAGCTTGAAGAAAATCAGTGGCTATTTCGTTGCAGAAAATACACGATATTCGAATACATACAGGATAATTCCAGGAAACAAGTGCTAACACCACACCCAGAGGTTCATAAACAACTTCCGCACTTTTATATCTAATAAGAAGATTTGCTGGGCCCACTCTCTTGGAAGATTTCAGAGCTCTTTCTCCATTTTTTATTGTCCAACAAAGCTTCTCTAATGTCACCATGATCTAAATGAGTGATAGTCTATTAGATTCTATTTGATCAATAAGATATATATGATATACCTCTCCAAGACCAGCATCAATCATGGTCTTCCCACTATCTCTGCAAGCAATTCTGGCAATTTCTTCCTGATTTCGTTTCAGAAACTTCAAAAAGCACTTAAGAACTCTAACTCTCTGCTTAAAGCTCGTGAGCTGCCAGATTTTCTGTGCATTCTTGCATTTTGCTATAGCTTTGTCAATATCTGATTCTGTATGTGACTGAATCCTATCAATCAATTGGCCAGTAGCTGGACAAAAGCAATTTATCAATCCCGGAATTTCCAGGTCAAATACTACTGCGGGCTCAAGTTCAGCACTTGTACACGTCCAGTTCGACCTTGACTGTTCAGGAAACTCACACACAAATTCTGGAATGTTTTCAGCAGAGTAATTTAGATAGACCAATGCACTAGTCACAACGACTAAGCATCCGACCCAAATGAGTTGCTGGGAAGATATTTCAATTACTTTATTCTCTAAAAATGCTCGCAAACCGCTGATAGACAGTCCATCCATTTTTGCTTTTCGTCAAATAACGATGATTAACTACTGAACTTGGAAGATATAGCCTGCATGATATTAGGGTATATATTGTTATCTGCATATGTCCAAACTCCTAGGAATCAAGATACATGAATTAACTAGTCTACACTATACGAGACAGAAGACATACTTGAACACACCATTGGTATACAACGATACATTTTGTGATCTTTTCTGTCGCCAGCTCAATTCAACTAAATATGTGGAATATATGTGGATCTCAGATGTGATTGTCTTGATATTCTCATTCTACTGATCTATTGGATGGAATTTAGTTTGTAGTTTAGGGTATTGACAACCCTGAGCTCTCGAACTAGTAAATTTCTCGTTGAAATTATATGGGAATTGAAGTTGGAAGAATTTCGTTAGGTAGCCTACGAAGTAATAGCTAAAATGTCATGGTCGAAATTTAATCCTCATGATCTGGAGAGACGACCAAATCCTCCAGGATGGATAGCGCCGCGTGCTCCTTATAATCCATTCGACCCTACTGATGCGCGACCTGCAGAGGGATATCCGTCTGAGTTTAACGAGCCGATTCCTAAAGATTGGCGAGTGAAAGCTGGTGAGAATCCAGAGTATCGTGCTTTCATAGATAGAATGCGAATGGAAGCTTACCCGGGGAGTGCACCATCGTCAGACTTATATCCAGGAAGAAGAAAAGTTCTTCGACAACTCAGGCAAGGGGCCTTTGTGGATGGAGCTCATTATGCCTCTGTATTTCTGTGCTCAGGTGAGAAATTTCTTTGCGTTAGAAGCATGCTGAATTTATACTCATATGGTTTTCAAAAATAGCTATAATTATCTATGGAACTTTTTTTTATAGATGGAATGAAGGATACGATAATGTTTTTTCAGGTCCATATCGTTTACAACTTCGGATTAGGAAGTTCTTGACAGGCAATTTAACAAAACAGCAGGAAGAAGATCTACTTTCCAAGAAAAGAAGCCCAAATGACCGTATAATTGATTCATCTGTGGCCACTAACAAAGATTTCAGAGAAAGTGAATGGGCAGTTGAAAGACCGCGACGGACGCATAAACTTGAAGCTGAGAGGGCACTTCAAGAACGAGATGAGCACTTACTTGGAGCATCAGTACTACCTCAATCGACTGAAGATCTGACTAATTCAGATAACAGAAATTCAATATCATTCTCCAGGAAGTGGTATCAAATATGGAGATAGTCATGCATGAAGTATCTGATTTATTTATTACTTAAAATGTGAAACGAAAAATCGGTATTCTGTTAATATATTGGTATTAAGAACTTCACGCTTGAACTGATATTGGAGCGGAATTTAGCGTTAAACATGAACTATAATAGGCATCGCAGAATAGTAAGTTGTACAAAATCAGATTTAGTATCCGAGCAATATAAGCAGGTATCATAATGATATTAGATATACTCCATAGTTATCTGATAACATCTAACGGGTTTTTCTCAATACCTTCGCATAGTTCTAGGATATCACTGCCCAATATACCATTGTCCCAATGAGATACTCTAATCGGTGACTTTTCGTCCCAGAAATCATAAAATCTAACAGTCTCGTCACTTGCAGCAGCGCATATTTTCCCACCATCTGGTGATTGCACTGCATATAAACATCTGATATCTTCCTGCCACGGTATTTGAATTAGCGCTCTACATTCAGGGTATGCATAAATAGACATACGGATAGGATGTTCTGGATTAGCATACCCGAAGGTAGCAGCTATCTCTTTTGTACTCCTAGACCAGATAAGTGACGTTACTTGAGCATTAGTTGTAAAGGAGTTTACTAAGGAGCCTGAATTTGTATGCCAAAACCTGATTGTTCTATCATTGCTGCCTCCCCCTATATGATTTGTTAGAATAAGGTTGCACTAGAGTAACGTATCAAAACACATACCAGTCGCCAGAAGAGAAGGAGACCATGGACAATAAGCAAGAGCCTTGACAGCAGCCCTGTGGTCCCAACGATATCTTGGTGCCGTTGCTGGTCCGTTACTAGTCATATCCCATACGGTGCACGTGTTATCGTTCGCACCTACTGCCATCTGTGTACCAGATGGGTTGAAAGCAATTCCTTTAAAAATATGAGATGGGGAATTTCAGGAACACAATATCAATACTTACCGCAAATTTGTTGTGTATGACCTCGTGTTCTTCCTTTGAGTTCCAGCACTGCCCGATTATCAAAGCCATTGCCATCGGAAAGATTACTTTCCTGTAAACAGAACCGAAGTATTTCACCAGCTTCGTCTCCTACATAGAATTCTGTATACTTGTCTCCTGGTCTGGTGGGTCTCCATCCTATACAGCATAATCCTGCAGTGTGATAATACTCAGCCTTCGCGCTTTGTGATGATACAGTCCAGCAGCTAATAGCACCATCCATTCTCCCAATAATCAATGTACGGCCATTAGGCGCAAAAGAAACACATGCTACAGGAGAAGTGCTCCATTCGGGCAACAAAACAGCACCCGTGCTCTCTTGCCAGACGTAGACCTCTGATCCGAGACCCACAGCCAAATCATTAGTAGTCGCTGACCAAGAAAGCAAATTTGTATAAAAATCATCTCGAAGACCGGGAGCATCAAGAACCCTGTAAATTAAATAAACATGATTAACAAATTGAATTAAAATCATTAACACATTTTTAAGAGAACATACCGAAATGGGGCATAAGAGAGTACACGCTTAAGCATCTTGTGAGATCTCTTTACTCGGTCGTCTTCACAATCACCTGTAGCCCTGGCTGTACCTGCAAATGCAGCAGCAGTCAACAAGATAGATTCATCAGCTCTATCACCACTTGCTAGCGCATGCGACATTAATCTTTGACGTTTCTGAAAGTTCAGAACTCGACTTTGGTGGCTCAAATCACCCGATATTCCTAATGCTGAAGCAATTGCGACACCTGGATCCCTGGTAGGCGTATTCCCGCCACTATTAGAGCTAGGTCTAGACCGGTTGCCACTTGGTGAACTATTAACAGAAGAAGCGCCTGAGGGAGGACTTTCTACATGAAATAATTGTACTGAAGATGACGATGGTATAAATCGATCAGGTGACAGAGCCCCACGACTGGACAAGAGTCTTTCTCGGTGACTTGAAGATGTTGCCGATGAGAGCGGTGATTCCCTAGAAAGGGGAGAACGAGGAGGAGTCAAGAGCGTTTGCTCGCTGAAACGTATTCCTGGGGTCCGTACGCTTAACGACGGCTGTCTTGGAGCCTCACTGGTACTTCCGGTAGCTTGTCGTCGCAGTGATTCATGATTTGCTGGTATAGTCGGATCCATTGGTATTATTGACAAAAACACTTACCATAGGAGATTCAATTTATGTTCATCCAAATTTTGCAGTTATTAGAACACGGCCCGGCTCTTTAATTATATATTTTTGGAGGCTGTCAGTCTGTCAGGAACTCTCGCCAAGCTTCGCCCAAAGCTTCGTTTCTTGACAGGTCTATATGATATCGAAAAATGTATTACTACTATATAACTTCTACTCTATTAATGTTATGCTGCTGCCTCTTAAATCCGCTCTCAGGTTTATAGTTTTTAGCTCTTCAAGTCTTTTCGCGCCAATATCTATGTTTATTGTTTGTTTTATCTCAGCCCAAGACGCGCTTGGCCAGGATGTTTTTTTTTGATTTCGAATACCCAATAGCCTCGTACAAGCCCCCTCGCCTTCCCCCCGCCCGCCTCCCCCGACGCCACAACACAGCCACATATCTAATTATCTAGAGAACTTATAATCGAAAAAATTACGAGTTGCAAAAATTTCGGCAACCGTAGGTCTATTACAAGTTCTTGCTAAATATTTATTTATTTCAATAGGATTGTGCTTTAGAAAATAGATAGATACGTATCTTAAGAAGGACATTTAGTGGACATGCAAAATGTTTCGTAATTTACCAAATGTTTTGAAAAGTAAGTCAATTGCTATGTGGTGCTCGAAATGAGTGGAGCGACATGGTTAACAAAGAATGAAGTCGCAGCGAGCTCTCAGTGCGCAATAGGTTGGCAGAATCGAATTCTCGCTAGGCATTCAATCTTTAAAGGATTTCATTCGATTGGGTTGGCTCTTAATAGAAATGGCGAGAAGATTCATAGTGCTGGAAAGTCTCAGCACGTACGTGATGAAGAAGCGATATTAGATCTTCAAGAAGCTGAAGTTGACGAGGATCCAGCGTTTGCGAGTATTCATAACAACAGGAATGATATAAATCAATATTTTAAATCAAGTACTTCCTATCTACTAGAGGCTAATGAAGATTTGTACATACAAATCGGAAAAATGGATGAGGCACAAGTTCGAGAACTTGTAAAGCAGGAGTTTGCTCGAACTTATGCGAAAGAACTATTTAATTATGACACTGAGTCGAGACTTGGATCTACGAAAATTTCTAGACAGGGAAATCTGCCTACGAACCTATTACATGAAAAATACTCCTCTGAAGATTCTCCTTATACAGATTATGAACTGTATATGCGACAAAGGCATCATGCAAAGTCAAGTGCCAAGTTAGGATCCATTAATAGAGTTCTTTACAAGCCGCGAGATAATTTAACTAATCCTCCAATGCCTTCAGAAGCCACTATTGCAATGCTCATGGCAGCAGGAGCACACTTGGGACATAATACTGAGGTGCTGAAGAAGTCAAACTTGCCATTTATATACGGTGAATGGAATGGAATACACATCATTTCTCTGGAAAAGACATTGACATATCTAAAGCGGGCATGTAAGGTAGTTTCAGATGTCTCTGAAAGGGGAGGTGTCATAGTCCTGGTGGGTACAAGAGATGGTCAAAGAGAAATTGTAGAAATCAATGCTCGGCGAATGAAGGGTTATCAGGTCTATAAACGATGGGTTCCTGGTACATTGACAAATTCTATAAACATTTTGGCCTCCAAGGAAAAAATGATTGTAGATCTCCAGGATAAACTCGTTTCTACTAAAGTGAAACCTGTTTTGGTCGTGGTACCTGACCTGGTTATTTTTCTCAATCCTAATGAAAATAAGGTGGCTATTTCTGAATGTCGCGCAAAGGGTATTCCAACTATTGGAGTCATAGACACCAACGTCGAGCAGACGCTTGTTACATATCCTATCCCAGCTAACGACGATAGTATTAGAACTTTAGAGGTAAGTGCCTTTTTGGTTAGACGAATAAGTTAACTTGATTTTTAACCTGTTTCTTAGCTTATCGGTGGTTTGATTGGCAGAGCTGGCGAGCATGGTTTGAAAAAGCGCATGAGTAAGCCTGCAAAGTAGTGCGTGACATGCACAGAATATAGTATTCGACCTTATTCTCTAGTTGCTTCCACAACTTGTATATATGTGCAATAGATATACCTTTTTCTTGAAGTAAATACTTAGCACGATCACATTCTACATTTCATTAAAAATAGTCTAACATATATACAAACTAATAACAAACATATAAATATGGCTCAAGTATAATCACTGTTACGCCGATTCTTCATTTAATTTCAATCCAGATAAAAACATATTTAGTCATCACTTGCTATGACCAGACGTTGTAAGAGCCTCAGGGATCGTAGATATAGTCGACATAGAGGTTATGCCACTATCTTGTTCCTTTTCCGTCCGAGAAAAGTGATCTTTACCAGAATTTCCATTTTCGGACACATATTCGTTTGAGATATGATTGTTAGCTAGGCCCATGGGTATCTGACGAATAGCTACATCTACCAAATCATTAAGCAGAGGTAGACTGTTTTTTGAAAACTGAGTAATACCATTATTGCTTTGCTGATTTTCGTTCATATAAGGTTTCGGTGCTTGATCTCCACCAAACTCTGATCTTTCTTCAACAGAATTAAGGTCTGTGCCAGTAGTTTTACTAAGATGAAAATCTTTAAATTCAAGCTTAGGTGGCCGAGAATATTTACGACATATCAAGATATCCTCAACCCTAGGTGGGGGTTCGGAAGTTAGAGGCGATAATCTGTGAATTTCAGAACGTAGAAAATTGATTTCCTCTGCCAAACAGATATCTGCACCTTCTAGCTTCCGCAGGAAAAACTTCAGGTAATAAACATCTCCCAGGACGAAATTTCCTCTGTGAGCTAAAAGGGGTCTCATAAATTCTTTAAATTTCATAGCAGTATCATTGATGCTGTGAATTAAGTCAAGTTCTTCAGCTCGAAGTGGAAGATTCTTTCCTTCAACCTCCCAATTAACTAAATTATCTAATAATGGCCGTACGGCATCCCTGGGAAGCTGAATTCTATGATCGCATACAAGACATGTGTAAAGCTCATAATTCTTGATCTTTCCTCTCGTAATTTTTAAACATTTACTGTGGTACCACTCATGACATATTTCGCATTCTATCATAAGGCCAGATTCCGGTAACCTACAAAGACAAAAAAGCTCCTTTGTGGCCGAATCATTTGCTATTAACTCTTGTGTATAATGTTGCTTCCAAATCTCTGAGCTACCTTCAAGAAAAGATCTAGGTAAATCATCCATGCTAAAGCAGATTTCATTTCTTTTCTTGACTGAGTCTAACTGATGTTTCAAAATGTGCAATGGTGCATTTACCTTTCCAAAATACCGTTTTCCCTTTCTCATCCAATCTTCCAGTCTTTTAACATACTTCTCTAGTTCAGGGGAGCTAGAAGGTTTAGTTGCAAGATCTTTTATAGAGTCTATAACTTCTCTGGCGACTCTGTATTTCGGTCTCATTTCATATGAGGCCTCTGCAGTATATTTTAGAATCTCGGCTATTGATTCGCAAGCTTCCCGATATTTCAGAAGAGTCTTTTCTAAGGAGTCATAAGTAGATTCTAGAACCGATATATTTGCAGCTTCGTCAAACTTTTGTTCCAAGATATCATAATCTAATCTGGGATCTTCTTTTAGCATTCTAACCGTCCTTTCCCAGATATCACCACTAACTTTCGCTTTCAAAAGTTTGTGAAACTCTGGTTCTTGTTCATCAAATCCCAGTTTTGTACCTTCGACTAGAAGATTGTTTACCTCATCCAGATATAAGTATTTCTTCTGAACATCATGCACCTTTTCTATCCACTTGAGTTGCTGCAAACGTAGATTCAACTTAGTCAATTCTGGGAAGTCAATGTTCATACTGTTTCCCGTTTCTATAAGCTCGATGTACTCATTGAGATCATTAGAAGGATTTTCAATAAGTATTGAAGCACGATTTCTGAAATCTTCCATCTGCACAACTCTTTCTTTGAGGAGGTCTATTTCAGGAGCAGTAAAAGACATTTTGTCTACTTGCCAAAGAAGTTTCATGATATAATCCGGTTGTCGGTGTTCTCTATCTCGTTCTTCTAGTTCTGATATTTTAGAACTGCCTCGACGCCATGCCTTCTCATTCTTTCGTCGATTTTGAAGTTTTCTTGCAAGTATAAACTGTGCTTCCTCGATCCATTCGTTTGCCTCCTCCACAAGCTTTCTGAGAGGAATTGCTTCTGGAATGTTGTATGAGATCTTCTCGCTCTCAGACAGAAGGGATCGCAAGGTCTTTATCGATGGCTTAACAGCTTGGGAAATGATCTTTTGTAGCTTTTCAATCCAGATACGAGGCTGTTCTGCTCTACTATTTACTTTCGCGACTATTTCTTGTAAATCGCCATCTGGAAAACTAAACTCTAGTTTCCTGGAATGAACATCGCAATCACATAATTCTTCATAATGATTTAAACAAGCAACATTTGGAGTACAATCACAAGACAAATGCGAGAGGTAACAATAGGCATTACAAAATGCACATTGAAATTCCTCTGTTGATTCTAGCAAGCTTTCTGCAATGCCAGGCTTCGTACTGCGAATATACTCACGTAGCTCTAACTCTCGATCCTTCATAGATCGTAGAGCGGGACCTAACCAGAGCGCTGTTTCTATTGACGAATCTCTTGCTGCAGCCGTAAGTAGTAATTCATCATGAGAAAACACTGGTAATTTTCTATAGTCTTGATATAAGTCTACTCCCATTTTCCCAAACGGCTCCCAATCAGATGGTGCAAAGTTAACAGCTTCGTTGAAATTAAAACCCTGGTTAAATCCTGCATGATAAGCCTTGGGGAACGTAATTACAAATTCACCAGGATGTTGATCTATCGCATAGCACCTAACATTCTTTTCTAAAAGTCTTTTTGGACTTAGCATAGTTACGAGTTGAAATAGTAAATCTGGTTGCTGTTCGAATAATTCTGGAACAGCATTCCTCATAGCAGCTTCAAACTTTTCAGCATCTGCTCCAGGAATTCCATACCAAGTTTTTGTAGCACCAAAATGCTGATAGTTCGCTGAATATGTATAGTGGTCTTCATTATGCCAACAAAAAGTCGAAAACATCATTCCCACATACAACCAAGGTACAGTCATCCCAGATATATCGGTCTTTATATGACGAAACAGTGATTTTTCATGTAATGGCATAATATTCAAGTTCCATGGATCAGTAGAATAGGAATCCAGAGGATTCTTCTCAATAGTAGGAAACCCAGATCCATGGATTGTCGAATGAATATCCGCCCCATATTCAACTTCTACCGTTTCGTCTACCGACTCGACTAATCTCCAAAATTCTTTTTCAATAGTATCTTCAGTAATGGACGAACTCTTCATATGAGCAAAGTGCTCCTGCTTAAATCTGTTTGCTTTATCTTGAAATTGCTTTAAGCTATAAACCTGTCCATCTTCAAAGCCATATTCACCCGTGCCTATTAGACACTTGTCGCAATACCAGTCGTAATCCGGGATAGATTTCAATGGTGGGTTTAGACAGTACATATGATAGCCAGAATCACAATCATCACAAAGAAGCATTGAAAGAGCATCGTCGCCTCTACCACAAATCTCACAATTTTCACCAGGTAACTTTACTTTAATATTTTGATCAGACATTCTATTAGTCATACCCATTGGCCTATTAAGTGCTGTATTTGAGCCAGCAATCATAGAAAATTGGAGACTATCATTATCCATCTTCAATCTCTTCAGTTGCCTGTCAGGGGAGCGCTTTCCATCGTCCTGATAAGTCAATTTCTTCGGGAAACTGCTTTTGTTGCTGCCTTCATCGAATAATATATTTAGAGGTCGCAGTTCCTCATTTAACGACAATTCGGAAATCGTATCGTTGCTAGTATATTCAGTTTTCTCGGTTTTGTCTAGTATAAAAGGAGTTGCGGAGCTACTATTCAGTATTTCAACTGAAGATGCCGAAGGAGTCCGTACCCTTTTAATTGGTGTTGGAGGGCCTCCATTTTCTGCATTCTGTTGCTGTAATACTGGCTTTACTGTTGCAAGGTACTGGTCATATGGTAAAATGTAACGCTGATAAGCGTTCTTCAATGAAGACGAAAGTGAAGTCATTATTTTTCCCTTGTATCCAAGTCCTCTTCCGATCTCTGCCCATAGCTTTCTTCTACATACTTCGTCAAAACCATTTGCACGGTCAACTGACTTTTTTAATAAGTAAAGATCCAATGGCTTTCTGTTTACTATGGGCAGTTTATTGATTATAACACCGCGCTGCTTATGAAACTTATGTAACTGATCCAAAAAATTCAAGTTGGCTCTAGTCCCAGCTTCAACTGAATTTAATTCTTGTTTTCTGGACTTAAACCAAAAGCGCTATACGTTTTGTTTCTGTTAGTATGACATATTGTTAAATTTATGAATCTAATTTACCTTTGAATCTAACGAAAACTGCGGTCTCCAGCTATCAGGAGGAACCACTTTAATTATACCATATTCCCGACCCTCTATCGCAATTTTAGAAATATATTTGAATGGATCTTTAAAGTCTTCCTCTGAAGGATAGTAAGTTGGCGCTTCTGTTAAGCCGAACAATCTGTCTTTTTTTGGTTGAGGCTTCTTCGAAATATCCATTGTATGTTCCACTGAATTCATATTCAATGGAGGGTATAAATAGTTTTGATTTGAATTTAACGACGGAATCCCTTGCTTTCGAGATCTCGATCCACCTCCGCCTCTATTTTCAGAAATCCGTCTATTAACCTTTGAGTTCGACTTCGAACTAGGTTCGCGATAGGACCGAGCTTCGAATGATTTAGACAACATTACCAAGAACTATTTGTTTATATATACAAATTATTATTGATAACTATTCGAGGTATGTTGATTTTTGCCTTCTGTGGTGATAGCCGTAGTATGTGGTCAGTTGAAATGCTTTCGGCTGAAAGAGAATAACTATTGTAATATCTTCAAACTCTTTTACTTCCCATAGATATAACAATATAGACTTTATATATTGAACTAGTGGTTGATTGTAAAATAATATTCTTATATTTTGTTACCGTTGTGGATATTAATAACTGTTGTTTTCTCTATTAGTACTCTGTGTTTGTGTAAATTTACTCGTAAAACAGAATAGGATATATAATTGTTGCTTCCTGCTTACCATAATTTGACATGATGTCCAATTGCCCGTTTATGTCAATGCGTTTCTAGATATAGTCACGACAGCATAAACTCTCCAACTACACTGCATTCAACACGATAACTAATACTCGGATAAGCAATATTAAAGCAGCATAAATATTATTTTACTTGGATATTTATTATATGTCATCTCAAAAGAGAGGTTGTGGATCCATGACTACATTGCATAAGTGTTGCATTAGTACATATTTAATCCATATTTACAAAAGTACTTCCTATGCACACTGCTGTCATGTGATTGTTAGTACCACCTCTGGAATTTAGGTCATTTTAATGATGTGGGATGTATAGAACGCTTGACATGGCTATGCTCAAATATGAATTCACAATGAAGAACTATTGAGAGCATGTAGCAGATGAGTTATGATAAATTTCGCTTCATATCTCGTATGATCTTCTCGAGTCTCTTTCGTTCATCATACTCTGCTTTCAATACTGCTGCATGATCTCTACGCATGTCCAGAACAATTTTCCTGAACTCTTTGCGCAGTGTTGCAATTGTCGGTCTCTCGAAATCAGCATTGCTAGAAGCATTATTTTCTTCACGAGTAGAAACATGATTTGTAAGAATGTTTATCTTGTTTTCAAGTAACTTATTTTCTAATGCTTCATTCTTATCTCTTAAATCGTCTATTTCTCTCTCTAGACGTAATCTTTCCCCCTCAAACTCAAACGACTGGCTCATTAAATTTTGATAGCTTCCTAAAAGTCCAGGTAATTCCGATTTTAACTGATTGATAGTTTGATTGCTATTATTAGTCCTATCTATAGTTGCATCAATATGAGAAGCAATTGTGGTATTCAAGTCCAATTGAATATTCTCGGATGACCTATTTGATCTCTTGCTTTCAAACGCCGCTAGCTTTTCATTTAGTGAGGCATTCTGGAATAAAATTGCTTCAAACTCTGTAGCATGTTGGCTCTCTTGTATGACGAGAGCATTTTCCAATTTCGCTACTTTTTCCTGTAGTTCTCTGTTTTTCTTTAGAAATGATTCTGCAATTATAGCAGGCTCTCCACTGTCGGTAGCCTTGTTTCTAGCCCCAATTAAGCTTGCTTTCGCATCATCTAATTTCTGCTGTAAAATTTCTTTCTCATGCACACTGTTTTTCAAATCTAGATCTAGCCGCTCCTGTTGATCGGTCATTTCTTGATAGATCCGCTCTGTTTGAAATAGCCTGAGCTTAGTCTGACTTAAACACAGTACCACCTCATCTTCTAAGTCTCCACCGTTCACGCTGAGATCATCCTCACCTACGGAAAATATACCCTGATCTTCAAAACAACAATACTGCATGTTCTTAGAAGACAGTTGGTATGCATCTATAAATGATGTAAGAGGCAAGACAAACTTTGTAGCAGATTCATACACAAGCTTGTAATAATGCTGTAACAACATCTTCTGTACTGCTATCAACCTCTCAAAACATTGTATCAAGGCATTTTTTGTAATATCAATAGCCTTATTTGACTCTTCAAGATTTTCAATATTGTCCTCATGGCTTTGGGAGTCGTCATCTGATAGTCGATCCACTGATATAAACACACTGTGAACGGAAGTCTCATACAAGAGTTGTCGTTTCAAGGAGTCTATGTTATATGACAGCATGTATATTTCCTAATTATTCGAAAGTGTAAGAAAATTCACATTCATTGACAGTCTCTTGTGATACTGGCTCAGCTAGTTCACATATTCAAAAACTTACCTTTCTTATATCATGTATACTAGTTTGCATATCGGAGCTGTCATATCCACTTACTGCGCTATGTATCGTGTCACTCGATTCGTCATCCCAGTCTATCAGTCCTTCCTGAAGCGAAGCTGAAAATCCCGACAGTATCATATTGCTTGATAGCCACTTTACAATATCTTCGCACCAAGGCTAAAGTAACTTATTCGTCCAATTTCCTGATCACCCTACTGTTGCGAATGTTTGAAAGTAATTGGTAATTTAGAACGCGTCAGTCGCTTCAGACTCGTAAATCATGAGTTAGTAATAAGAATACAGTTATTAATCACGGTCTAGAAAGTATTTTCGTTTTGCTTAGACTAGATGTACTCAACTGACAAGCTCTATATCCCACTAATCAACTATATTATCTTATGTAATATTGCATATTCCCTATGCCTTATGGTTATTAGTAAGTAGTTATTAATGCTAGCTAATAATATCTTTCTTTCATCTTGCATCAAGCAAAAAAGGAAGGAAGATTGCGAATGCTTCAGTCCTAGGCGATCCGATTTAAGTCTTAGCTAGATGGATAGTCCGGTATGTACTATTAGTATCTAGTTCAGGTACTTTTCAAGATACCCTCATCCCAGACAGCTACAATTTTTGATCTGTTCGTTTACCGCTAACAAAAAAAATAGCTAGTGATATGAATTAAGTGCTTGGTAAGTATAAAAGGGTAACTATTACTCGAAACAAATATAATATAGTGGGTAACAAAAGTAAGATCCGCGCTAGACTATAATTAATATGTAATCAAAGGAAACTAGAAGTCTAATCGATAAACGCTTGTATAAGTTTGGAAGCACAAAAAAATTGCCCGCACTACAGACCTTCTTTTAGGTAATATCCTCGTTGTTATTATGTCATTATGCTACCCTAATAGTTATATTTAATTTACTTCGACGCCTTGAGGCTTCACGTTCATACTCACTCACATGCACCAGCCCCCCTTGTTTTGAGTATTAGCTCCCCCCTGTCTGCTGCTTGGTACTAGGCTCTTCGTTTGGAATTTGTATCAGACACATGACATTGGGACTATATCTGCAAGATTAAATTTGCGACGAACAGAGAGTAGAAGAGGAATTGCGACGACTGTAGATGTCATAAATGTGATTTAATGGATGTAGATAGGGAGAGGTGGTTAGATCCAGAGTCCGAAAAAGTGATCCTAAACGGAAGATGGAGCGAAGTCTACACCACATTTACTACTGCTATTACTACTACTACTTTACTACTACTACATATTCGTTCATTGACAGCCTTGTTTTATAAGCGTAACTTTCGTTACACATTTTCTATTGGCTTTTGCTCTCTTTTATTTTTTGTTCCTTTATTAATTATTTTTTAATATTCTAGTACTGTTATTACTGTAATATTTAGTTAGTATTAGCGTTGCTTCTGACGGTATTAGGATTATAGTAACGAGCTGCTCTCATTAAATATAGAGTACTAGTAGCAGTATTGTTCCTTTTATTTCTTAGATCTTCTTCTTATTTAATAAAGGAGCTGTATTGATAATACTAATCACGCGCTCTTGACTCTGAAATCAAATCTATATAATTTAGTATGGTAGGTGTGCAAAATAGATATGAATAAGGATTTAACGCTATTTGATTAGAAGTAGATGAATGTTGTGGTGAAGGAGTAACGACTAGAACAAGAGAGGAATATAGTATGGATAGAAGTTCTTAGCAGGTTTTCTACATGCATTATATACCACTGGTAGACTAAATTTCCCTTTTTTTGTAAAGAGAGAATCAAAGAGTACAAGGGAGAGGGAATGTGATTAATATGCAGTAGTAGAAGTTTTGGTGGTGAAGTGGATAAATTAAAGATTGGAGCTTTTTCTGGAACTGAATAGCTGACGGTTTTTTTTCGCGTTGTTTTTTCGCAATATATAGATTTCACCAGTTCTGCGCCGTCCTCCAGTAGTTATGCAGGCTTCTCATCAAGATGAACGGCCTCGTGCAGTTTCTTATTCAAATCATCAAGCATATCGAGCAATATCTACCAAGTCGATTGATGGAGTTTCTACACCAATGGCGCGATCATACACTCTAGAGCCTACCACAATAACCACCCTAGCATCGCCTTCAATGACATCCTTTCCGGTTTCAATAACCGCATCGACATCTTCATCTTCTTCAGTTGCATCCGTTAATTCTTTGAACGGTACTCTGGTAGGCAGTGCGCCTCTTCAGATTACATCGTCATCTACGTCAAGCCGTCCTGTACAGTCGGGCTCATCTTTATTTCAAATCGCGGCTTCGCTTATTTATCGCTTGAATCATGTGCCTGGACTCTCTATATATTTATCTCAGGCTAGATTAGCTTCACCTACTGATTCACCCTCTATGTTGTTATCTGCGTCTAATTGTGATGCTAATATATCTGCATCGACTGCATACATGCAGAATGTTGCTAGTGAATTCGCTTTGAACGATATAGATCCAGTTACACAGTTGTGGAGGTTTTTTAGACAGGGAACGTCGTTATGTGTCTTGTTTAATGCTCTAAATCAAAGCTTAAATAAAAGTAACGCGAGTAATATTCAGCGGGATCTTATTGTGCCAGAGCCTTTGTCACATCCTCCCTCGCAACAAGATCTCAAAACTTGTAAGCGTGGCGTTTATGAGTTTGTTCAGGCATGTAAATCTCGTCTAGGCTATTCTGATGATAACTTGTTTACGATAATGAATGTATTTTCAGATGATACTACTGATCTTTTAAAAGTTACTGGAACAGTAACTCTCGTACTCGAATATTGGGAAGATTTGCAACCTGCCGATATGAAGCTGCAGCAAGATGTTGTGCCGTTCGAAGATGAAGGATCTAATGATGGCGAAAAACAAACCGATAACAGAATCAAGGTCGTTCATGAGTTGCTGCATACAGAGCGAAAATATGTTCAAGACTTGGAGCTGCTACAGGCTTATATGAAGCAGCTGCAGGTCCAAGAAATTCTTTCCGCAGATACCATTCACTTCTTATTTCCGAACTTGAACACATTAGTGGACTTTCAAAGAAAGTTCCTTGTTGGAATTGAGAAGAATGCACGCTTATCTATAGCCAGTCAGCATCTTGGTTCCTTGTTTGTTAACATGGAGCATTCATTTTCAGTTTATGAGACGTATGCTTCCCAACAGAAACATGCTTCGAACCTTGCTCTACAAGAAGTATCTAAACTTGCAAAGCTGAAATATATGATCGAGCCAACTTTTGAGCTTCCTTCACTTCTTATCAAACCGATTCAACGAATTTGCAAATATCCCTTATTGCTGAAGGTATGTGTAAATTTTCATGAGCGATAGTAAAGTGTGATATTAGGAGAGTTCTAATTTTATTCAAAAACAGGAGCTGATTAAATATACAGCAAAAAGTGACGAAATATACAATGAGCTTGTTGAAGGTTTCAATGCCATGAAGCGTGTGACTGATCGTGTTAATGAAACACAAAGACAGGCAGAGAATAAGGAAACCGTTATGTCTCTTTGTGCAAGAATAGATGATTGGAAGGGTCATAATATCGACAACTTTGGTAGTTTATTGCATGATGGGACATTTCTAATTTCTGATGTTGACCGTGAATATCACGTTTATTTGTTTGAGAATATCTTGATAGTCTGCAAAGAGGAAAGTGGACCCCCTTTGTCTCCTATAAATAATCATATGATAAGAGGTGGCACCGGTGTCGGTACTTCTACCCAAGCAAGTTCGTCGTCTGTCAGTCTCGCATCGCGGACGCCTAGTGGAAGCAATACAGTCCAATCCTCTAATGTGTCTATGGCTTTAACAAACTTACCTGGAAGCGTATCTAATAGAAGAAAGAAAACAATTCTGCCAGCTGTTGTTGTAAAGAAGCCGTCATTCTCATTTTCTAGCGCAGGATCAGGGTCATTAACTTTGGAGGGCCGGATTTACATAGACAATATTACAGACATCAGGGCCTCTTCTACGAAAACTGTCTCGCCAATAGATCCTTCACATAATAATATATATCTTTTGAATATATTCTGGCGTGGAGACTCAGATACGAATAAGTTTACGATGCGCTTTCGAAATGAAGAACTTCTTCGACAGTGGGAAGCCACTTTGAAGAGATTGATGTCATTTGACAGACGGCGTACTAATTCCAGTGAAGCTTTTCGGTCCTATACTTCTGAGTCACATGGTGATTTTAATGGCCAAAATTCGGTCCCACACCCACTTTCACCTATTTATAGTCTGTCTACTACAAATGATACGACCAGGCCTATCTCGTCATCATCATTTTCATCAAGTAATATGTATTCTCCTACTATCGAGCGTATTTCTTCTACTAATTCACTTGGTCAAGCACAAACGATTAAGCTAAAGCTTTTCTTTCAGAATGACTCCTATATTTTGCTCATGCCTTCGAGCGTAACATTTGACGATGTTGCAACCAAAATAGATCGAAAGCTCCGTCGTTGTAATGCTGCATTTTTTGAGGACATTGGTAAGAATGAGTCTAATGTAGCCGCAGAGTTGCGATACAAACTTAAGTACAAGGACGAAGACGGCGATTTGATTTTATTAGAAAGTGAAGAAGACTGGGAAGTTGTTAAGGACTCGATTAGTGATGACGGATCTATAGAAGTCTGGGTCATTTGATTTCCGACGGGTATCGTGAAGTTACCTACAAGACAATACTGTACATTATTAACGATATATTTGGACACAATTTTGGAAGTGCTTTCTCAAAAGGTTTGGAAAATATGAAAGACAAAAATCTGGTTGTTTGGGTGGCCCTTGATTTCTAATTTACGTAGGAGTTTGGTTGAGTATCTATATGTAATGACTATGTATATGTATTTACATATATGTATGTCTACAATATATTTCATTTTTTTTTTCTTTATAATTATTATTTTTTGTTAATTCTTTTAGATTTACACGTTCTGAATGAAATTGAATGAGGCTAAAGGGCGCTTTATGAGATTAGATGTACTTTATGTTGAATAAATAAATGATCAAATAAATATCTGTTGGAATTTTAATATATATTAGAAAACTGAACTTAAAATAGGCTACAGCATTGCGAGTCTACTAACGATAAAAATACTGATCTTACATAAATAAATTCAATTATAGTATACTCAAAAGATGTACGTACTAAGGTGAACAAGATAATGCTCGAAGGAAAGGTGCTATCTGCCTCTACCATCAAGCAATCTCTAAATTAGAAAAAAGAGAAATGGCTAGTAGCTATAATAACTGATCATCTATTGGGCGTTGATATGAAGAGCCGGCTTGGGATTTGTGACAGCCTCCAACAACTTCGAAACAACACCGTCCTTAGCCTTCGCAGCAGCTTCCTTTATCTGAGCCAATTCGGTCTGGACGCCAGCATTGGCCTCCTCTTCAGCCTTTGAGTTCGAGCTTGAGTGCTAATATGGTAAGGGAGTTAGTATAACGAATTGAATAATGATAAAACTCGCCGGCAAGAGCAAAGACAGCTACTATAAAACTAGACAGCGATATATTTGTATGAACTCAATTCATCATACCTCTTTCTCGAACTTCTTAAATTCTTCTTCCTTGGCTGCCTTATAGGCATCGATCTCTTTAGCAGCCTCAGTTCTCGCATCTTTCAACTTCTGAGTACGGTCTATATCATATTGTTAGATTGACTGCCTCATGCATTATCGAGCGAAAAAACAGTCCACTTACAAGCTCTAGCTTTCTGAACGATAGCTTGGGCTTCTTTCTCAGCCTATATTTAGATTAGATATTCATCAGTCTCATTCATTTCATTGATAAATAGAATATTCAGATTGTTAAACTAGTAGCTCTCATTGTATAGCGAATTTAGCGAGCAAATTCCTTTTGCATTCGCGGGAGGATACTCTAGACTCTGAGATGCTTAATAACAGCTTCCATACCTCGAGAAGTGTCTGAATTCCGGTAGAGCTTTGGGCGGACTGATAAGGTCGTATTCGTCAGCAATCGATAATGATTCTATAAAACCTATTCTAATATTCACTCTGCTTACCATTTTGTACGCTTGAGATATTGGTACTTTCAATTAATGTGTTGAAGATAATAACGAACGGAAAAGTTTCTGAAATAATACTTTCAAGAGTAGTCCGTAACTGATGAGAGATAAAGAGCCCTGCTAGGATAACTTGGCGTTATTTGGGTTTGGGTTATTGTATCACAAAATCTATGCTTGTTCAATGTAAAGTAGATGTTGTGACTCAGTCACAAATAGTTTAGGCATTTATCTCATATATTCGCTAGTGAAATAAGCAACTGTATGGACAGACCCTGCTTAAGTCAAAGATCATGTCGACAGGACAGATATCTAATTACGCTGCCTGGTTAGTTCTGCCGAAGGCAGCAACTTCAGCTTTACAGTCAATATATTATAAGATAGCATATGGTGAAAATAGAGGACCTAGACCTGGTAGTTCTCAGTTTATAAGAGATCGCAAAATCACGTACAGCATAGTGATTGCTGTATACCTGACATACTCTGTATATAACTCTATCTCTGAACTACGTGTAACTAACTTTTATAATTTATTAAATGTGCCTTTAAATGCTGATACAAAGGCTTTAAAGCGCCAGTTCAGAAGTTTATCGGTGCTGTATCATCCTGACAAAGAAAGTGGTAATGAAGAAGTATTCATAGCATTAAAGCAAGCATATGATATACTTACGAATCCTGTCAAGAAGTTTGGTTATGATAGATTTGGAGCAAATGTGATTTCGTGGCACGATTGCAAAACGGAATATGATATAATAGTTCGTGGATTTGGACGTTCTTTGCCGCATTACGTAGTCAGTCTATTTATCATTATAGTTCTTCATATATTTCAAGACGCCAGAGGAAGCTATGTAAGTACAGTCTTTACGTTTATTATATTTCGCTTTGATGTGATGATAATACTCACATTCCATATTAGTGGCGTTATTACCTGTTAATATCAGAGTTGTTTTTGGAGACATTTTTGATTACAAGATCAGGCATACAAGAATATCTCCAGTCGTATGTTAGTTTCCCTTACCGTATAGAGGATCTTGTTTCTCTTTGCAGGCAATTTACCATTCTTGCTTCAATTGCTGCTGCTCAGCTTGGACCGCTCTTATTTTCTGATAATAGCTTGGCAAATTCGCGGCTTTGTGAAGAGCAACAGATAGTCATGAAGTCAATGATATCTAGGATTTCAATGGTCGGTAAAACTCTGGATGCAGAAGTATCAAGAGCATATCTGTCTTCCATGCATCCTTTTATAACTAACACGCCTCACAAAACCACCAAAAGCAAATCTTCAATCAGCGAAGATATATTAGAATCAAAGTTGCAGTCGTATCTTGTAAAGCAGAAGCTTCGATCAAACTCTGAGGTACAAAGCGCTTTTAAAGATGCAACTGAAAGAAGGCATCAAATTATTTAAATACTACCTAGAGAAATTGACTTGCGACGGATCGGAAAATTGAAGGAAGTATAATCTTACAATAGGATTATCAGAAACATAAAAAAATAGATCATTATTCGATGGAGCGTATGTCCAAACTGATCTGATGTGTTTCGACTTCAATAGCTTCTCAAAGTACTCTAGCGTGTCTGTTCTACGCTCTGTAATACTTATAATAGCTTTAGCTTGTTTATTTTTTCTAAAAATTTGAAGTATAGTATCAGTAAGAGTCTCACAAAGTTCCGTATCATAAGTCTAGAATATGAAATGTTAGTATACGATATACTTATAATCTCTATCTAGTGTCAAATACACAACTTCATACTATATCTGCTCCAAGGATCAAATCAAATTGAAAAGTCTGAAGAATTTCATGGTTCTCGTCTTGCTTATCTCCCCATATTAATCTTCTAGTCTGAATAGAACTGCCGAGGTGGTTTATTTCGATATTGGACTTGAGAACGTTTATAACATCTTCATATCCATCGGTTGCTAATATATTCTTTACGCCCAGCCTTGAACATAAAATACTAATAAAGCCAGTGCCAGCCCCAAGTTCTAGGATTCTCGTGTTTTCACGGAGGCCCACTTTCATACTATTCTTGACGATGTATTCTCCGAGTGCTAGTGCAGCCTCCCATGTTCTAAATCCTGTCATCCCAGAACTGCCCAAAATGTTTCTACTTTCTTGAATAACAAATGTAGAAGAACCATATGGCTCTAACAAATAATGCACTCGCTGAGGTATATCAGCTGGTAAGGCTGGTACTGAGATATTGGATATCATCGTATTCAATATATTATCGTCGATCTCTTGCTGTTGAAAACGTATTAGCTTCACATCTCTGCATTTAAGCTAATTCGCTTACATTTGATTGCTCTATAAGTAAGATATATCTTTTCAAAATATTAACCATGTAATGTATAGATATACCAACATCCGTACTCTTACTGAAAGTCTATTTGCATTCTAGTTAGTAGTAGATCTTTGAGTACAATACCGTATCTCTTGATATCACTATTCTTACATGAGAAAAAAGCTCTTGTTGAATGCGCAGTGAACAAACTGCTTGCAGTTCTTGATCATCATTTTCAAGCTGTCGGAACCTGAATTTCCTAAGAGGTACTTGTTGGAAATACTGTCTCTGAACGAATTGAGTGATATTATCAGCTAGAGGAGGCATCTTGTCTGTAAAAACGTTAAGCCTGTCAGGTCGAGTTGACTTTATGAGAGTACCATACCATATACTTTTAGAGTTAAGTTATTATTTATTTCATGAATATTTTCTGGTAGAATCAGTCTCAATTTGTTGTTACCTACGAACAACGTAAACGACCTATTAGGAGCTCTAGATATCATTGTTCTACAGTCCAACAGGAAATATTTGAATCTAGAACGCTGATCTAATCAAAGGTTTATTTAATGCGCGTCAAGCTGCGAATATCTTCGCCTTTAGCGCCAACCAAAGAGCTGAAGATACTATGGCCACTTCCGTCCTCGATCTTACACGCCTCATCAACGATCGTTGATTTAGTTTATGCCGTTCACGAGTCATTTCCATGGTTTTTTCATGCCGACGGCAATCTAGAGTGTAAACAGAGTATGGACGAAACAGCAGATTTTGATCCTACAGATTATTTCTGTGAAACACCAGACGGATGGAAGCTGTGCTTTTGGTTTCCTATTCAGGACACTATTCAAGATGGAGAGGAACTCAAGTACGTATTATGTGTCTTTTTGGTAAATATCACTAGAAAAATTCTAAAAAATTAATAGTATTGGCATGGTGCAGAAGGCAAATAAGTTGATATACTTGCCGTATAGTTCAGTTGCTATCACTAATAAAGCTCAACCGGAGAGAATTCTTCCAAAATTAAATAGCTTTAAGATCTCCAGCAACGAGCAACTCGGTCTACTAGTAGATAATTTTGATAAATATGAGAAGTCACAAGTCGAAGAGCAGAGAAAGAGAAAGAGGACTAGGAGTGTATCACAAGAAACCAACTCGAGTGGCAGCAAAAAGTGAGCTAGTTTTTCATGTTTATTATTAATGGTTCTACCAGAACTAACTATTCGATTTACTGTAGAAATAATAGTGCTGAAATTGAAGTAAATGGTACGGAGAATAATATTCAAAAATACACTGCTCCTTTTCAGGGTACTGCAGCTACAAAATCTCGAAATGCTAGAAGACGAAAGGCGAAGAGAATGAGAAAGATAGTAGCACAAGCAGCAACTCAGCATGAGAATATCAAATTGACGAGTGAAATGGAGAGCAAGGAAAATGATAATGAGTGCGAAGAAGGAATATCCAAAACAGATGATATTTGTGACTCAATGTCTCTTAGCGAAGAGCAGTCAGCTATTGTTGAGGAAGGAATTGGTATCATGGACAAGATAGGATCACATATTCAGAACGCATTGTCAACTTTGTCAAGTGCAGTTATCTCTGTGCATTCGACACCAAAAGTGGATATTAAGAAGCAATCGATTAAAGATATGAATTCTATGATTGACAAAGACACGTCAGATATATATATTGCCGAATCTAGCGACTCTTGTGATGGAGGTCTGAGCAATTCTGAAAGCAGTCTCGAACAGAACTCCGATATTACTGGTATATCAGCAGAACATGAGTTTCCTGAGAGAAGAAAACTCAAACTCTTGGCTGAGTCTGTAGAATGCATCGATAGCGAGAATTGCAGATTAAGAATACCTCCATTTCCATTTCGACAAGTAAACTACAAAAATATTACAAGAGAGTGTATTTCCCGTGAGCAGATAACTGATAGCTCCGAATATTTGCGCCCTAATACTAAGGTACTGAAAGAAAATTCATTTTCTGATGCAGAGTCTGATTTAATTTTGCAAAAGCTACCTCAAGAAGTTCCAAAGGACCTACTAGAATATCCAGTCGCTACAACTGACAATCTACACGTGTTCTCCGTTTTAGTCTTTCGTGTACTAGATATGGATGAGGTCACCTACACACCTGTAGTGTCAGATTGGAAGATAGGTATCATATTGTCTATTATGGATCTTACGGGCTCAAAAACTTCTATAATTGACAACCGAACTGAACTGACTATAAGGTTGGCGAAGCCATTCTGGCCGAAACAAAATATTCAATATGATATCAACGGTGACAGGATCTGGCGAAGATTTGAAGCCGTAGATGACGAAATGAATAACGATAAAGCAAAGTACAATGGTTTTCTGTATATAAATTGGGCACAGTTACAAGAAGCACGACTTCTTGGGAAAATATGATTTATATAGCGTTTGCTTGATGAAATAATCACTGCATTGCTGTCTTTTATATCAACATGTACATACTCCTTTAGCAAAGCCAATTGCGTATGGATCTAATATTTGTAGTAGCATCAGAGAAATACCTAAGATTTAGGTCTCTCTGCTAAAGGTTGGATAGCCTCGTATTCTCTCTGTAGTCTCTGATTTAATAAGAAATCTTCTTCTCGAGCTCTTTTCACTTTTTGACGCTCGATATCCTTGAGAACACCTTCATACATAGTCTATACATAATGCTCTCTATTAGATTCAGATCTGAACACTTGATATAACTAGTATTATCATCCTTTCAGAATACGTACTTTCTCCTCTTGTTCTTGTATATAATGAACACCATATACAGTAATAGCGGCAACGGTAGATACAACTCCAAGCGTGATTTTTGAAGCGCGGGACATTTTATCCAATATGTGCTTCTCCTTATATCATATTTTATAATCACGCCCAATCGTTGAATTTATTGAATAAAATGTTACTGCTTGTAGTTATGCAAACGGCTTGTGAAAAATTTGTTTATTCCGCCGCGATTTTCGGTGTTGCTTTTTTTTAAAATATGAAATATAGACGATTAAAACAGCACTCCGACAAAACACGATCAGACAATCAGCCTCAATAAGTGCGGCTTGCTCACGATCCTAGGAGAAACCAGCGCTTATCCTTAAGAGAGATTTAAGAGATAGATTTGAAGAAGTATAAGAACCAGACGGCAGTTAATCATGGGCTAAACTAAAGAAATCTAGAGCTCTAAGATAAATCATTTATCACCTATAAATGATCTCATAATTGGATAGGAATCATTCCGTAAAAAAAGATCGAGAATAATGACATGAAAACATTTCTAAATCAGCGAACTATTTTTACAATTATGAGAAGAAAACTAGTTATACAGCAATACACAAACTTCCTTAAATCAGATCTTCTCGATGACAACAGCACTGGCACCTCCACCACCATTGCATATGGCAGCGACACCAATCTTACCACTTTCTTGCTTAAGAATAGAAGTAAGAGTAACAATAACACGAGCACCACTGCATCCCAAAGGATGGCCTAAAGCGACTGCACCACCATAAACATTAACCTTCTCCGGATTCAGCTCCAAAATCTTGGTGTTTGCGATACCAACAACCGAAAATGCTTCGTTAAATTCAAAGAAGTCAACATCAGACAGCTCAACACCAGCATGCCGGAGAGCCTTCGGGACAGCCAACGAAGGACTAGTAGTGAACTTCACAGGCTCCTGTGCAGCTTCACCCCATCCCCTAAGCTTAGCAAGGGGAGTCAGCCCTAGTTCATTGACCTTTTTAGCTGATACAAGAACAATTGCTGCGGCACCATCATTCAGTGGTGATGCGTTTGGTGCAGTTACAGTACCGTCTTTCTTGAAAACAGTTCTAGCAGACTTCAGCTTTTCTACATTCAAGTTTGTACTTTCTTCATCTACTGAAATCGCCTTACCTGGCTTTCCTCTGAACCCAGGAATCTCAACTACGGCAATTTCACTAGCAAACTTTCCCTCGCTGTGAGCCTTTTGGGCCTTAGTATAACTGGCAATAGCGAAATCATCTTGCTCTTCACGAGAAACATTATGTGTCTCAGCACACACCTCAGCAGCATCGCCCATAAACTTATTATCATAAGCGTCTTGAAGGCCATCTCTCTGTAGACCATCGACTAAAGTACCGCTGCCATATTTAATTCCATTTCTAACATACATATAATGCGGTACATTGCTCATGGATTCAGTTCCGCCAACAACAATTATTTCAGCATTGCCAGTCATGATAGTCTGAGCACCAAAAATAAATGCCTTCATTCCAGAGGCACAGACCTTATTAACGGTAGCAGCAACGGTCTTTTCCGAAAGACCAGCCTTCAATGCGACTTGACGGGCTGGTGCCTGTCCAACATTAGCACTCATAACATTACCGAAATAGAGCTCTTCCACCATGGCAGGCTCGATCTCGGGGACCTTTGCCAGTGCAGCTACAGACACGACCGAAAAGTTAGTATCCTATTCGAATCATTATCGCCTGTTCCGCTAATAACCCTGTTAAAATACGTACCCTTGACTGCGTGTGCTCCAAGGTCAGTTGCTGATAGACTTGAAAGTCCACCAAGCAAGCTACCTATTGGAGTTCTTGCGACTGAAACTATATAAACGTCTGTCGGATTGGCCACCATTTTGTTTGATTTACTATATATGATCTAATTTGAACGACGAGAGTCTGCGATATATGAAATGTAGATGTGAACTGACTCTGGCGAGTCTTTATATACTTTGGCAATTATGCAGTTAACGCTTCATAAAATTGTTTGGTCTTTGCTTCAATTTTCAAACTCGCGCAGAAACGCGTACATTTCAGATTAAGCGTATTTATGAGACTGCTTAAATAATATGGGCTGAAGCTTAAGTAAGTTTCAGAACCATTAAGTAGTTTTGATACTAATTCCCCAACACCACCCTTGTATCGTCAGATTTTGTATCTTTGAAAACAACAGCTTTCTTTTGCTTTTTGGACAGCGCAGAACATACATGACCATCGACAGTGCTGGAATGTAGCAGGTATACAACGCAAGCACTGTTTAGCTTATGATATTTAAAAATCCAACAAACCGAAATTGTATTTAGACAGTCTATATTAATTGATTAATGATATATATAATTGCTATGTAGAGTTGAGTTGGTTAAGTTCTACTGGCAAGGATAAGCTATGAATTGCTAGAGAGATACGCCAATTTGTGAACGGTTAAAGGAACGTAGAATCCCAGAACCTACAGGTAATCTATAATATTAGATTTATAACGATGATGATACATATAAAACACTGTACTTTTATTGAGTGAGAGGTTATTAGGATACTAGTAACTTAACAAAAAAAGAATAGTTCACATACGTAGAGACACAGATGAGGATACCAAAAAAGTGCAATATCATCCTAATTCTTGTGCTTCGTTTTCTTGGTCTTTTTGCCGCCACGATTCTCAAGGTTCTTCATCTCTTGATCCAAAATATCAGATGCAGTTAAATCACCACCCTTACGCTTGCGATCTTTTATGCCTTTGACACTAACAGTTCCCTTGCTGTCTTTCGCAATGCGACCAGCAATCTTATCAGAGATATCCCATTCAGCCGGATCCGTACCGATAGCGTACTGTGACAGATCAAGCGAGTTGATCATTTCACGCTGCTTCTGTTTTAGTTCATTCAGCACCTCAGAACCGGCATTCTCAAGGTCATTAACTAGATGCTCGGCCAATGGGATAAAGCCAGTTGCCAGGTCACCATTTAATATGTCCTCATCTTCTTCAGCAGGAACTACTACGTCATCAACTTTTTTCTCTTTTTTCGCGACAGTTCTAGACTTGTCACCAAATATTTTTGATTCAACTTCATGCTCAACAATTCCTCTAAAAAAAGTAGATATCTTCCGGATGCTTTTGGCAAACATCGCCAGAACCTGGTTACTGGGAAGGTTTAATTCTTTTTCAAGAGTACTAATATCTTTCTTTTGCAACCCAATTCCAAGTAAAATAGTGGCCTGAACTGCAGATAGCTTGACTTCCTCAACATCTTCACTATCTGAAGAGACAAGTGTACTTAATTTATCATGGAAATAGAGTTGAGCAATAGATGGCAGAAGGTCAACTATCACATGATAATCTAGTAGATTATTTGCGTAAGATTCGAGTCTCTTCAAATCATACGGAGAAAAAATGCTGTCAAGCTCAGTCTTAAACAGGACAGATTTAGTTCTGGGACTAATAGACTCTAATATAGAAAGTCCAGTCAGAGCCGAAAAGTCTCGGAATTCATACGAAAGCAATTGAGTGAAACGCTTTCTGAAATCAAGGGTGAACGCATCCAGCCATGACTCCTCGGCTTCTCTAGCTGTCTTCTTCTCAGAAGGAAGTACCTTGATCATAACACAAGTATGTTCTCCCGTTAGATCATTAGCTGTCTGACGAAGATATACCGGTTTAAATCCATTCTTCTTCCAGAATTTTAAAAGCTGTGGAGTGAGGCCATATGAGACGCCTAGATAGTTCAAACGAGACGGACCCTTTTCGGATAACTTCAATAGAAGTGGTGGCATGTTTCTTACATCCCTTACCTTAATTTGTTCTGTCCGTAGAGAAGACGATTCTATGTCATCATCAGACACTCTTGGCAGAGTACTGTCGCCGATATTACTGGATTCTGAGATAGCCGAAAACTTGCCCTTGAAGTAATCAGTAAGCAGTTCGATAGTCCTTGATCCATAACCCATCTTCGAGTATTCTGGATGCGTAGCTATTCTTACAACTCTTGCGCCTGACAAAGTGCCAAACTCAGAATCTTGGAACTGCTGTGAAACAATCCACGGAATCAGATCCCCACCAGCACGCTGGCCTCTATTGAGATTGTTCATAATACTCTGTTTGGATATTTCTCCTTCAAGGGCTAATTGGACGACGCACAGAGGCTCTGGAAGTCTGCTATCATTTTCGTCCGTTGGAGGAAGTAATACAAACAGCTGATGGGCAGGAGCATCACTAAGTAACTGAAGGTCATTTGGAGAATTCTTGTAATGACTCGATACATAAAGTGCCATCATTCTATGTAAAAATGCCTCTGACACTGGATGATAAGAGAAGAGTGTATCACGATTAACATAGTAGAGTGTACAGTCATTAGGATGCGGCATCTTCTGTTTTAAAGAACCACTAGATGCAATACTATTGCTTATAGTCACATCTAGGCAAAGCAAGTCGTTGAGCCATTTTTCTACAGGATCTCCTGATGAATATCTGATAGGAACCTTTAACTCGATTTCTCGCAATACACGATTTCCAATTCCCGATTGGGGATCCTTCCAGCCAGCGTGCTCCTTACCATTCCGATCCACAAGAGTTGCCATCTTGTTCGCATCCTTCTTACCTCCCATGAGTCGCGAATTCTCTCTTAGTTGCTGTATGAGTTTCAGGGAAAGCGACCTGCCACTGCCTTCATATCCATGAACAGTAGATGCCATAAATACTAGATACGGGCCAATCAAATTTCTAACCAGCGGTAGTGGAATAGCAGCAGCCTCGTCAATGACAACCAATTCAGCCTGACCGAGAACTTGAGCATCTGAAGGCTTGATATACTGGATAGTCTGTCTATGCGATCTAAAAATATTCATTCTGACGATCGCCTTATTTGCTTCTGGGTCAGTCGACTGAAGAATATCATAATCTAGATGCTCATCATATCCAAGAGCATCAAACCCTTTGAGAATAAAGTCGAAGAGAGTTTTCAAATTTTCTGGACTTGGAGAAGTAATGAATATATTAGAATAACCGTGCGAGATGGCCGCCGCAATTGCTAAACCCATAGCTGCAGATTTTCCGCGGCCCCTGCCCGCTGTTAGAGCAACTGTGCTTCTTAATGTTTTTTCTGATATTGCTTCTATAAAAGTGACAACTGCCTTTGCTTGGTCGACTGTTTTAGCAACATTTACTAAAGCACCTGTAGGCTGAATTTCTTCTAAGCTAGCTTTTAAACCTCTAAGTTCAAGTTCATCTTTGGTAAAATTTTTGGTTTCATCGTCTCCTTCCAGAGGAGGAAGAGACTGTATATTTTTAGCACCAGAAATGGGAAGAACATTCAGCTCATCATCCACGACCAAGCATGATTGACATTTTCCTAAAGACAAGATAAACCGCTCATTAAATCTGGCAATGACATCATCATGTGCTTCCGTACGGTAACGAGAGTGAACATCCATGGTCATCGTATACAACTGCTTTAAGCTAGTCATTGTTTTCAGCATGATAACAACCAATCCACCACCTTCAACAGTTTCTATTGTCCTAGCCAATAAATTCGGAGTGAGAGCTTCAAAATCCTGAAGTATACACATACCAAATGTATTTCCAAGTATCTTTTCGGTTTCTTTATAGTATACATATCTGATATTCTGTAAGCTCACAAATAGTTCGAACGGATCGTCGCTATTTGCTTCTCTAACTCCACGTTTAATTTCCTTTTTGATTTTTGCCTCGCGCTTCTTTCGATGACTATGGTAAGTCTGTTAGTAATGTTAAAAATATAACTTATTCAGTTGTCATGGGTACCTTGTGAATCCCAGTAATTTATTCTTGTAGGCCCATAAAACCGACTTGTTCATTTTGATATCAATCGAAGACATCAAATAGTGCAAGTTAGGTAGCTGATCGCGAGCGTGGTCACCTATAATTACAATAAGACTCCGCTTTCGTTCCTATAAAATATTCCATATTAATTCATAATACATTGTTTGAATGTTTCTATAGTGATCTGTGCTATTTACCTGTACATTGTTTCTGATCAACGTAGGAATTCTTGAATCAATGGCTTTTTTAACCATAATGTAAGAACCGATGAGCTATACTTCTCAGAACAAAATTCCACGTCAAAATCCCTAAAAAACGATTGGAGGTTGTAGTTTCACCTATGTTCACTTATTTAAGGAAATTCCAACGATAATATAATAGCAAACTCTCAAAATAAGTTCAAAGTCATGAATTAGCTGTCACTTCAGGAGTTTCTGTACAAAATCTGTCAAAAATTTTGTTAAAATATTTTTTAGATTTTGGGAGTAACACATATTGAGGGCTGCTATTTTTTAAGGGTATAGTATTGAATAGAGGGTTGTCACCACCACCTTTACAAAGATTAAGAATATCCAAGGCATGAAAATGTAACGACGTAATGTGTGCAGTCTACAGATGCAAACTATACCTGACAGAAACGTTTACCTTGATATCATTATAACTATCTAACTCTTAATATAGTATATTTCTCTTGGATTGTTCTAGTAACTACATAACTAAGTAAAGCGCAGTAGGCTGCAATATCCTATCTGTCTGCCAGATTTAGTGATTGATTATGATTGTATAGACGGTCAATTAACATCGAAGTCAACGCGAACGCTAAATACAAATTATTTAACGCGCTGCTATTTTTATTATTAATATCATTGTGTTTACTGACTGTAAATATTACTATTCTATAACAGCCCTGGTGTGTGCCATATTTAGAATTGAAATAGGACAATATTTGCAACCAGCAGTATTCAGCATATACAATGAGAGTTCGAAAACTGTTTGCGGCAGGTATGGCAAGCGAACGCTTAAATTCTGGATTTATCCAGTAAATATTATTGTCTTGTCTTTATTCTAATGCTAATTGTCTATTTATAGCCTTCATTCTAATATTGCTCTTAGCAGCATATTTGGGTTTTGCGCCTCTACAACTTCCTAATGACAAGGTGCTACATTTTGTCTTTTTTTTTGTAATCACGGTAAGAATAGTAGAATTTATGGATGTGTTCACGACTACGCTCTCTTGTTAACTCAATTTAATATAGACATCATTTTATTGGGTTGTTGATACAACTAGGAGAAGGTTGATAAATGCTACCGTTATTGTGTGCATCGTTGGAATGGGTATCGGATCCGAATTTGCCCAATCATTTGTACCAGTAAGTACTTCATATGTGCTCTCATTGTAGCACAATGCAATGACCATATTTGAATGCTCTCTAATGATCAATATAGTATCGGACTTTTGATGCGTATGATATCGCGGTACGTTAATGAGGCTAGAATTGTGTAGATTTATTAAATTAGTACATAATCTAATTTCAATCTGATATTTCAGGCCAATGTTGCTGGTAGTTCACTTGCATTGCTCTTTTCTTCTTGGTACCATAAGAGTAAGTTAATGCTATACTAATTATATGCCTTAACACCATACTAAGAACCACTTAGGGATTCTGGAACGTAAGAGAATTGCGAAATACTCGACTATGATCACCAATGAAACTGATATTGAAGCTGGATTGGAAGATCAAGCTATTGCAATGGCTTCGCTCTTACCAGTCGAAGTAGAAGACGCTAAAGATGATTCGAAATGAGCATAATGATCTATATCACTTAATAATATGCTTATTTTACTGTTACAAATTTTACTGTTGACTAGCTTAAAATTGAACTAATTTTCTAAATCATTTTTTTCTGCTGTTAAGAAAATATCTTTCAATTTTACAATTTGAGACAAACCGCAATATGAACAAATTACACAGATATTATAATAGACTAATTTATAAAATATAAACCATGCGAAGTGAAATAAGTGAGCAGGCTATGTAACATGTAACATAAAATGTAAACAACAAGACAACTATAAATCGTGCAAATTTAGAGAGAGTAATTGTATTTCTGAGAAGAAGACAGGTATTTGTCAATATTTATAAGCACACTATGTACTGGCTCATCATCTTGGAAGACCCCGACGAGGACCTCGTGGTGCACCTCGAGGCATGCCTTGCTGAGGCTGTGCGCTCTCTTCGTTCTAGATATCAAAAATCTTAGTATTTGTTTTCAAGAGCTCAATAAGTCATTATTTTCATCTTGAATGCATGGACTTACCTTGACTGTCTCATCGACCGAAAGAATTAGGCATGCTGCCTCAGTTGCGGACTGAATAGCATTGACCTTAACTAAAGATGGCTCCCAAACAAACTTCTCCAAGTTATTAGAAATATTTCCACTATCGAAATCAATGCCTGCCCAAAGATCATCACGCGAATGACGCATTCTAAGACGATTCAATAAATCGGTGGCGTCAAAACCGGCATTGTCACAGAGCTGACGTGGGATAACTTCTAAAGCCTTAGCAAACGCCGCAACAATAAGTTGTTGCTTTCCAGCAATTGTTCTCGAGTACTCTCTCAGATATTTTGACAGTTCCATCTCAATGGCTCCACCGCCCGCAACAATCGAATTGTTCTTTACGGATCGCTTAACAATCATGATTGCGTCATGAAGCGAACGTTCGACTTCTTCAATAAACTGATCAGCCCCTCCTCTCAATATGAGAGTGCAAGTCTTTGCCTTTGGACAACCAGTGAAAAGATTGTATCTATCACCGCCAATCTGTCGTTCTTCAAAGTTCTCGCAGGTTCCAAGATACTCTTCTTTCAGATCAGAACAAGTAGACTGCATATTTCCACCAACAGCCTGAAGAACTCTCTCCATATCGTCAGCAGCGACACGACCAGCACAGAAGATATCACGATCTGCGAAAAACTGAGTAGCTAAGTCTCCAATAGGAAGCTTCGAAAGGACAATCTTAGCGCCAGTATTGTAGATAGCTTCAAGCTTATCAAAAATAATCTTCCATTCTGCATCGACAATGGCCTGATATTCAGATACCTGCTCAACACGAACTTCAGCATTGTCTTTTTCAGCCTTTAACTCGAGTTCTACATTCAAACAAACAATCTTTGGATTCTTGAATGATTTCGGCTGTTGTTCAAAGCCAGCGTAAGAGAACGTCTTTTTGAACGCTACTCCATTTACCATAAACGAATCTTCGATTCCACCACCAGGAACCTTCTTCACTCCAATCAAATTGTCATCCAGATCATCCTGATCCAAAGATAAAACCGAATCAACAGCCATTTTTGTGAAAAGGTCAGAATTTCGGTTAATTAGTTTTGATGACATAGCAGTAGCAGCACATTTTGTAAGAAGGTCGCGGAACTCACTATAAAAAGTATTCAATTAGTCGATCATTGATCTCGCTAGTTCGCTACAACATCTAGTTAATTGAACTCACTTCTCATTTTGTCTGTCAATATGAACAGCAAGTTCTTTGATCTTATTGACGGCCAATTCAGCCGCTTTTTTGTAACCTTTAGTAATTACATGTGTAGATACCCCTTCCTCGACAAATGCTTTACTCTCTCTCAACAATTCTCCGGCTAGTATAGTAACACTTGTAGTACCGTCACCAACTTCAGCATCCTGAGAGCGAGAGATATCGACAAGAACTTTTGCTGCAGGATGAACAACATCCAATAGCTTTAAAATTGTGGCTCTGCATGATAAATTGTTAGTGCACAGTGGTAAAAAAAATAACTTCAGCTAGAATTTTTATAGCTATCTCACCCATCATTAGAAATAGTAGTGTCGCCTCGGGATCCCACAATCTATAAAGTCAGCTGTTAGCGTTGCTTCCAATAGATTTCATCGTCCATCATCAATTCCTCTTCTCAAGCCTTTCTCATACCAGAATATCGGACCCTAATGGTCCCAGCGTTGGCTTGATAGTGTCCTGTATAGCGATGCATGCATTGATGTTGCTGATAATTTGGCCACGGCCCTGCGAGGTGTCAGTGCCTTCTTTGAGTACCACAATCGTGGGCGTCTGTCCACCGAAACTCATCTTTATGATATCCTATGTAAATCAATACAATAAAGATAGAATTAATCCTATCTCAGTCAATAAACTATACGAAGGATGATCAATATAATCAACAGAGACGCGTTCTAAAGAAAAATACAGAATTTTTTTAGTCTACAGTATAGAATAGTAAAATTTCCAAATGGTGTGGCTTGTAAGGGGCTAACCAGTGTGGCTCACACTCACTTTTAACTACGCCTTATTTCAACACTCAGTTTCGCAAAATTATAGGTTCGTCTCCAGCTGTCCGTTCTATAATTTTCGTACAGAAAATATATATATAATAAAATCAATATTAAAGCCCATATAGTCTATAGCCATATCAGTTCAAAATTTGAAATTTACATATAATAGCATAATTTGAAGGAATAGATAATGAGATTAATTGATGAGCAACTATGTACAAACATTCATTAGACGCCTCATCACACTAATCGTCCTCTTCAGTTTCTGCAGACTCTATCTTTCTTCTTCGCGTGGCAGGTTCAGTAGATGATAAATCAGTAGAACTCTTGTCGGACAATTGCAGGCGAACCGCATCCTCTACGATACTCTTAATGCCTTCCTCAAAACTACCTGACTTTATCAACTCTTCGATCCTTTGCCGTCGTTCGCCGAATTCTTTGATATCAGTCACATCACTTAAAGGTTCGCTTTCCTCGCTAAACTCTAATCGAACATCGGTACCCTTGGGAAGCAAATATTTCATTTCTTGGATATCTTTAATGACAGTTTTATCCACCTTCGAGTAATCACTTGAGCTGCTCTTCTTCAGTGATCTAAGATATGACACTATGTCTTCGTAGGGCTCTCCATCTTCTTCGATCTCTCTGGATAATTTTTCTGCCGCAGTCAAGCCCTCCAAATTTTTAAATTCAGTATCAGCCCCAAGCTTGACAAGTAGCTTTGCAGTGTCAATATCTTCAGCGACAAATAATGGCGTTTCATTATCATCATCTGTGATGTTAATATTGCCACCTTCTACTATTAAATACTCTAGCAGCTCGTGGTGGCCATATGATGCCGCTGCATGCATTGCAGTGTATCCATTAGGATCGTGGTCGTTAGGAGTGTGCTTGCCGGAAGATATTAGTTCTTTGACTATATCAATATTGTTATCTGAGGCAGCAATCCACAGGTTTTTACTGCTATTCATATTGTTATCTCCTAAACTATATCCCATAAATATCCTGATTGTAGATATACCTATTATATAGTTTCCGATCAAAAGATATATATGTACATATAGCAAAAATAGTATTTCGCTCTATATATGCCTTCGCGATGTGACCCATTCATAACAGCCGAAGGATTTCATACGTCTAAGAAATGAAAAGTCTTTACTATGCAGCATACGTTAAATAAGGGTTTGGTACTTTGGCGCACTATGTGATTCGAATTTTGTTAGGGCATTCTGGCAAGTCGGATTAAATCAAGGGTTTGGTATAGCTAAGCGCCGTTTCGGTCTAGCATTTTTCCTTGTCGGGACAAATTCATCCGATCAGGACTTAAAAATGCTTGTTTAGTGAGTTCACATTAACTACGAATGTTACTAGGACAGAGGAAGGCTTTGATGAGAGATAAAAGCAAAAACTTCGCAGAGACAAAGCTTACAAAAGACATTCATCTGTGAGAAACAGAATTTTTATTCTTTCTTAGCTAGATTAGTTTCTTGGACAATCGTCTGATGTGATAAAGCCTAGAGATACGTAAGTTTTATGAACTGCAAGGAATGTAAGCTTGACAAACAAGTCAGAAATACAGAATATTATACTAATCTTCCTGCAGTGATATATCAGGGCATCCTAGAGTCAAGAGGCTTACTAAGTGACTGTTTGATTGCTGTCACTAAGCAGTAAGTAGAAGAAACAGGACACAAAGGGACCAGCTTTCCCGAAGCTGAGAGCCGAAAATGAATACTATAGAAGCCTTTTAGATTCATTTGTGGCCTTATCGTTCTTCTTTACTAGTACAAAGTGAGTGAACACATACCTACATATATACAGACATACATATATACATACATACATACATACATACATACATATACACGTACCTATATAATATCCGGATTATTTTTAATAATAGGGGAGTGAAAAAAATTATATCTGTATATCAGATTTAGTCTAGAGATTTGTGGATTCTTTTTAGATCGAGCTGATTTCTTGCTTTCTAATAAATCCATTTAGGGGGGCAAAAAGGGAGAGCTGTAGGTACTAAGAACACAAAAGAGGCGTGAAAGAGAATCTATCACGTATATTAAGTTTAACAGGAAAGTGACAAAATAATGGCGCTATTTAAGACTCGTGTCTATTATGTGGACAATCGTGTTTGCAGGTCGGGACCTCTACCTTCAGAGGATGAACTAGAGCTGAAACAATGGCCAGCGGAAGATGAGGGTATTATTCACAATCTGAGGCTAATATCAAAGTTCTTTCCGAATGGTAAGGGAGTTTATTGTCTTCTTAGTATTGAAATGCTTTCTCGATTGTTATGGATCTATTGTTTGTTTATCAACTAGTTAAGTAGTTTGTTTACTTGTCTCTAGTCGTCTAATTATCTACTTTCCTGAGCGTCTGAGACGTAGCTACACTGAGAGATAAGTTTACGCATTGACGGTGAAAGCTAACTATAAATTTAGTTGTTCTGTATTCGTCTGGAACTGATCTAATAAGGGATATTGAAGAAACTGATAAGCGTGATCCTATTGTGGTGTTTATTGACACAACAGCAGATACTAGTAATAAGGAGCATGGACGACCTGGAGAAGACAATAAATTTTACGGTATTAATCTGCTTCAACTTCTAGATAGTCGCTATTCTGGATCAATTTTTTATAAGCTGTATATTGTTGCTTTAGTGAACGACGAAGAGACGCAAATGTACGAGTTCATCGATTGTGGTGCTATGGACGTTATAAGCTACAGAATGGAACTATCGCGATTACGCGGTATCATGTCCCAACTATACCGGGAGTCTAGTACTCGAAATTCTACGCGAGCAAATTGGATTGGCGGTAGTCTGCAAAAGTTCAATAGTGATGATGACAAGTTAATTGAATCACTATTTAGTATTATCCTATATGACAAGAGCTTTAATTTTGATACTTTAGCGAAAGCGTACGTTTTTCAATATACCCTTATTTTAAAACAGGAGAATACTGATTATATTTGCAGGCCTACTACTCAGGAAATACCTTCTGGGCGATTAGTATATTTAGCATCGCAGATTGGTGACTGGGACTTTCACGTGGAATCGTTGACTGATGATGATCTTTATTATTGCGCTTACCTTATTTTTAAACATTCATTTACGATGCCAGAGGTCTCTGATTTAATTCTCAACGACGATAGCTTGCTACAGTTTTTATCGATACTTCGTTATTCTTATCAGCCTCACAATCCGTATCACAACTTTAGACACGCTGTAGATGTATTACAAGCTACTTTCTACTTTCTTCTATGCATGAGAAGCTTACCTCAATATGCAGGCTCTGATTCTGCTGTTATGTCACGGGACACTGAGTGTTCTTTCTCGAAAGTTTTAAATCAACGAGATGCTCTTGCTCTTCTCGTAACAGCCCTTGGGCATGATGTGGGCCATCCGGGTGTAACGAATAGCTTCTTAGTTGCGTCGCGATCGCCTTTGGCACGGATGTATCATGATGATAGTGTTCTTGAATCATTTCATTGTGCTACTTTTAATCAGATACTATACAAATACTGGCCCAAAATTCATGAAGCGCATGAATTGAAAGCAGCCATTGTCGATGCTGTATTGGCTACTGATATGGCAATGCATATGGACTATATGAAAAGGCTTTCTTTAGAGCTGAAGAACTCTGGTTATAGTGCAAGTATCGATGCGGATCATCCTGAGAGAGATAAGATCAGACGTCTTCTTTGTTGTTTATTAATGAAGTGCGCCGATATTAGTAACGTGAGCAGGAGTTTGGAAATCTCATCGTACTGGGGTAGCGTTCTTTCTTTAGAATTTCAAAATATGAGTAATATGGAAATATATCTAGGTATAAAGCAGGCGCCTCATAGAGAAGATCAAAATACTCCTGTTTCGGATCTACTTAATCAGATTACTTTAGCAAAAGGACAGTCCTTTTTTATCTCGACTTTTGGACAACCGCTTTTTCAGGCTGTGAGCGACGTTCTTCCAGAGTTGGCATTTACAGCAGTAAATGCTAAAAGGAATAAAGACTATTGGGATTCAGAACTTAAAAGATTGGAAAGTTTGAATCAGCAACAACATCGAGCAGAATGACTAATACACTGACATATTTTTATTTTCATACGTGTACATAAAGTATTTAAACATCTATCAGGGAACATAAGTTACGCGTATGCTACTAATTTCTTCAGTTTGGTTTGATCGGCTCCACCGATTGTGGCTCCTACTTTTCCTCTTGGAAAGGTCATTGACCTGCTCGGGAATCTGTATATAAGAAATTTATCGTTAACTCAAAATTATGCGCTTTATTCATTGCTTCTTTTTTGATACTATTTGATTTTCCATTTAGTAAGAGTTCATTTTGAATGAATGTAAGATTCTTGAGTTTTTTTTTTGCTTCTACTAATATCATATGTTGTTTTGTATCTTTATAAGATTTGTCATGTCTTCTGCATGCTTCAGCGATGATATCGCGTTGTTCCTGTCTTATTATTGTTCACTAATTATAATAGTGAATTGCTCATTTTTCGCTTCTTATGACTGTAGTTGTGATTACTATTTTACTATAACTATTATTATTATTATCAAATATCATTTATAGTACATATTTTCATTCTTCTAGTTATTTTTTGTTATTTTTCACAAAATAACAGATTCGGATCCTTGAATGTTTGGAGATTTGTCAAACTTAGAAATCTTATTTTGTTTGGACGATAAATGTATCTGTACAGTTCTTTTTGGTCCTTTTTCTACCATTTTAATAGCCTGTGCCCTGCTTTGTTAATGAGCTTGTGTAACTAAATCGTATTAGTTTTGAGAACTTGACATTGATTATACAAAAAATTTACGGGTTTATATATTTGCAGCTTTGACTAGGATTGCTCGTGTTAAAACTTATAGTCTCTAGAAGACCTGTATTTTAATTTTGCTTTATGACCAAGCTACATAATTCCTGTGACATTGATGGCTTGCAAATAAGCTCAAGTCTATCCTACATTCTCTTAAATTTATGAATTGCTAGACGACATCTCTAAGATATATCTTTATTCATGTAAGGTTTGACTAAAATGAGCAATTCGAAAAGAAATGTAAATATATAAATTAGAAGACGAAAATACTAGTTTATATAGTCCTGATTATATACCATAGAGCTATCATTTCTTAAGCACCAACTACCTTTCCTAATTTTTCAAACGCGCCCTGAAACAAATTCAAAATAACCGTTTCTCTTCTACTTGCAGTTATACCTTTAGATAGCAATGGAAATAGCTTTAACAAGGGCCTGTAATTGGATCTGCTCTCTTCTGTGTCATCAACTCCTAACTCCTCTGCCATATCCTGAAGATAATTAAGAATGTACTTTAATTCTCTATACTGTAGTCGTTGAATAGGAATTGTACCACTAACAGATTGATCAGCAGCAAACATGTGCAATGTAAGGGCGCACCTATACAAGAGATAAGGTAATGCAGTTTCGGAGAGACGTCGCCGCTCATGAGAATAATTTCTCTCAACCTTGCAAAGATTAAATAAACTTTCTAAACACTTATAGCCCATGTTCTGCCGTGATAGTGGAGATAATGCTTCAGTACTTCCATATAACGGGGAAGATAGAATATCCATAAGCTTGTCGTTCATATGGTCCGGACTATTTTTAACGTCTTGGTCTACAGCATACATAAACGAACAACAAAATAAGGCCGTAATATATTTATGTATCAAGCTGTCAGGTATATCGCAATCGCCTAAGTATGGAACAATTAGAGCTTCAAGTTCCTTGTAAGCATTTATGTCGAACATTTCATCTTCTAGAAGACTTGAACCACTTGTTACAGCATTCGCATTAACCACTGCTGATGTTCCGCTTACTATCTGTTCCCATATAAGTACTTTTTGTTCTACTGTGAGAGCTTTGCCATCTTCAACTATAGGAATTGTACGACTAACAATCTTGATAAAAGCATTTGTAGCAGTCATCCAAAGAGTTAAATAACTCCCTTCACTCCCAGTATAAGCAGGACAGTCATATTTGGCTATCATAGGAACTGTCAGCATTTCAAGAACAAAAGCAAGAGATCCATCTTCGTATATTCTACTATCAGAATGATTTGCATCGTAGGTACCCAATAAAAGGTTAAAACACTGAATAGATACGGAGATATAAGTTGGCTTTTTTGCCTTTGAGGATCTGACCTTGAGATTTGATAAAATATCTTGTCTATACGCAAGGCTGCTGAATTCACTATAATAACGTAAAAGAAGAGAAGCTGATCCCGGAATGAACGTTGTTAATCCTTTCATAAGCTCTATAATAGCTGATTGTAAAGGTGTTAAATAGTCAATGTCTGAGAAATACGGAGGTAGCTCAGGAAACAGCAAGCAGTTTTTTAGTATATTCAATGTTTCTTCGATCTGGCTTGTTTCTATGCGACCCTCCATTAAAGTGTATAATCTTTTGAATGAATTCACATATGCTGTCAATGCTTCCTGCGTCATAACTCCTGAGCTATTGTTTTCAGATGTTATAATCATCTCTTGCTGAGACACCCACAGATTCCACACTGCGGAAATAGATTCATCTGGAAGAGTTATTTTACTATCCTCCACACTTTGCAAAATATCTGTGAGAGATTTAAAAACAGAGACAATAATTTCAGCACGTCCAAGAGCTATCAACGCCCGGAAGTATTCAAGTAGAGAGCTCCATATATTTGTGAAGTCAGATTGTTGTGAAAATGCATACAGAAAAGTTGAATGTAAACGACTAAGACCCGAGAGTATTAAAGCCATGGTTTCTGACCATTGCTTCCTCTCAGTCTCCTGTACATGTATTAGTCCTGAATCTAGTAACTCAGCTGGAATCGAGGCTGGTGGCTTAACTTCCATAACAGTACTAATAACAATCCACAAACAAGCACTCCAAGAATTCGCACCAAGAAGATGGCCATAGCTATCAAAAATCCTAAACAAAATTTGAATTGATCCATTTCTGACCTCAGGTCTCGAATCAAAACAAATAGTAGTTAATCTGAGAAGCAAAAGCAGCCAGAGAGAACATGTTGAGTCTTCCAAATTATCGGACATTGCCATTTCCAGAAGCTCATCTTTAGATCGGAGAGGACGACTCAAATCAGAACTCAATTCGTTCTCTTTTAATTTTGATCTCAAAAAATCAGACACAGTCCAAAATAAAGTGATTGTTGTTAGCGAAATATTTAAGTCTTCCTGTTGATTACAAAAGTAGAATAGTAGATCAATTAAATCTAAAAAGCAGCTTTTAGGTAGCACACTCATAAAATCATTGCATATTAGTTGTAGTGACCCAAAAGCTGCTTTAATCAACTTTGACACCTTATCAGAAGTAGGTTTATTTTGAACACTCGATTTCGTGCGTGAAAATAGCGTAATACCATCTAGAATCTTTGTAGTCCCCAATAAATTATGACGATAATGCATCACAAACACGCTAGTGACGATAGTGAAAACAGTCTCCCATCCAGTAGAGAGTGAAACACCCGATCTCTCAAGAATATCGTTAAGAGTATTCAAGGCAGTACAATGAATTTCTGCCTCAGCGCTCTTAATACTGAGTTCCATATTCGTATCCGGTTCACCCTGCCTTATAATCGAATACATCTCCTCTTCTAAAGCCTTCAAGCATCTATTCTGAATCTCGCCGATACCTGTATTGCTATCTGACTGGGCATCAACAACTGCAGAATAGATTATGGGATTCAGAACCTCAGCTGCACGCATTCTTATTGAAGGACTGAGATTACGGGATGCCTGAACTTGAGTAAAATAATGGACTAAAACTTCCCAGCCACTTGAAGAGGGATCAGAAAACACTAATCGACTTATGTTTAAGTCGGCCAACTCCCCAAGCTTTATAAGGCAGAAAAGTGGATCTCCATACAATACTCTGTTTATACTTATACTATTCTTTGAAGAAAGAGAGTTATTTATGTCAGAATCGTAATCCTCTCTAGATCTAACTGAAATAGGTGATACGGGTTGGCTAGCCGATGAGCCATCATTTTGAGGTAAGTTAATAGTCAGAGAAGATGTTTTGCAAAAGGCAGTGATCAGATCCAAAAATGAGCTATCAGGAAAATCCCTTGTACAGTCAAGGAGCTTCCGCACCGCATTATCAACCGCTGCTACTTCCGAGGTAATATTTCCTCCAGTAGTATCCACAACGGTTGTGGCAGCTTGACCCTGAGCGGCGTCACTTTTTGGACTACTAACACTCACTGAGGTTCTATTGTATCTGCGTCCATTAGAATGTAATATCAGATCTGCTTGCTGTAACGTTTCTATTATAATACTCCAGCTCTCTTTCAGGGTAGGCCCTAGAGCAATAGCAAGGTTTAATAATGCACGCAAGCAAAGAAGATTTCGAACATGCAGCATTCCATATGTGCTTTCAGTCGATGAATAGTCCTTTGAAGTACCGCTGCTTACCAAAGTATCCATACTTAAAAGTCCCATCGTGTTATTGAATATACCGGACCGCTCTGGAGATGCTTGTTGGCCACTAAAAAGCTGCGACGGTACGGCTACCTTTGCTAATGTAGTTAAAAGTGCATCTCTAGGAGTCACAAGTTCAAGCAAACCCGCCGACTGCGTGAATTTTTGAAATGATCGTACAAGGTTATGAAACAAATCCGAGTCCAAATTAGAATATAAAAATGTAGAAAATGCCGCCAGAAGAGGTGGCCAACAATTTTGAATTATACCAGCAGTAAATTCAATTTCTGACTTCAGAGGATGCGATTCTAGTGCCAATGGATTGATAGGAACGCCTTTATATCGGAATGCTCTTCGCTTGGTCTTCACAATCTGCTCCGGTACATTATCCTGACTTCCTGAATCATTTCCCGATCCATCATCCTTTAGAGTTAGCTGTCGTGAAGGCTTCTTTTTAACAGAATTCGAGTCAGATAATGACAATGGTAGCAAGAATCTAGTGATTCCATCCGCCAGTGAGTTAATACATGTAAGTGTTAGATAGTAGAGATAAAGCTCGGGCATTGCGGGCGGTTCTGTTTTGTCTAACTGGTCAATGCATAGCACACGAATCGACGAGTTCTGAATAGATAGTCCGGGTGTATCTGATGATATCCCCACAGCTCCATTGAGCAAACTTGAAACAGTGGAATTGTCGCTCGTGCTGTCGCTATTTCCGTGCATCTGTGGGAAAAATCCAGTGGACGATCGACGTAATCCCATAGCAGAAGATCTTTCGCCACTCAATTTATTGATAGCAGTAATAACAGATCTCAGGACATTGTAGCGTCCCTCCTTGCTATCGTACTCACCATATATTTTACGCACTAAAGCAAACTCGGCAAATATCCCTTGAAAAACTTCCATGGCCAAAACACGTTTCCAATACGGCATTGAGTCCGCATCCAACATGTGAGTGAGCAACGTCAAAGATACCTCACATTCAACAGGCAATATTGCCAAATGCCGTCGCAAAATAAGATACAGAATCCGAATAACTCTGACAACTATTGAAAACTCCTTTCTCTCAGATAGCGATCGTAAAATATACGGAAAAACATATGTTCTCAGAATATACGTTTGTTCGGGATGCTACAAACACAACAGTTAACTTATAATCATAAAACTCAGGAACCACAATAGCACAGCATACCGAATTAAAAATTGTTGGATGGTTGGATATTATGCTTTCAATGAGCTCAAGTCCGAAAGTTTCAGTTATTTGAGCTATTTTTAAGAACTTCGGCTTGTTTCCTTCTGTCAAAAAACAGATGTCTTGAAATACCCGAAATGCATCGTATGCAGCCGGTTTTACACTAATCTGTGACTTTCCATCTTCGATTGGCACTTTTGCAATGGTCTCAATTGATGAGTTGCCTAAAAAATAGAATCAGAGGATGAAATCCAAACATGATAGATAGCATTTTGATACTTACCATCTTCCATAACTATACCGTCGAACACAGCAATACTGAGCTGTTGTAAAGTCGCAGCCGCCGTATTCACCACTACAGCAATTTTACTACTTTGCAAAATAGCGCATAATTGAATCGTTCGAGACAGCAGCTCGTCGCCAATATCTTCGCCATACTTTTCAATTAGCGGAGGGAGTGATTGTAATATCTTAAGCTGGATCTCGACGCCAAGATGAGTGGCATCCTGAAATGAGTCGAGAACGTCGCTTAAACGAGACTGAATAAGTCATTAGCATCAGATATTCGAAGTCAAATACCATTTTTACTTGCCTTGCTAAGCGAATGTGAAGCTATGACTTTTTGCAATCCCTGGACAGCTATGGAACAGTACTTCCCGTTCTTAGTAGAGCACGCTAGGAGAAACGGTTGTGGAAAACTACTTGATTGAGATAACTCTATATGCCATTAGCACCACTGTCGTATCTAGCCATCCAAGATATATAATCGATAAGCTGACTCACCATGAAGGACTTCTTGTTCTGATTTCGATGAACTCGTGAGAGCCTTAATTTCAAAAAGTGACTTCTCACACGCCTATACCAAAACACGAGTCAGCCATCGCTACTAAATAGAACTTTCGTATCCAACAAATGTTGCAAACAAACCACTACAAATTCCCTTTATGGTTACATTGTACTTTTCATTATTTGCTCGGTAGTGACACAAACTTGACTCTCGGAACTCTCTTCACCGGAACTTTCCCCTCTGTTATTCCACACTTACCTGCCTCAGATCAGCATTACGACGTTTTGTCTCTCCAAGCAGAGTTGTCAGGTCCGAATTTATGAGACTAACAGTTCCCATCTTAGTTATATTTCGCAGAATTTGAAAATCCCGTAAAGATGTCTTCAATCTTCTACATATATCATATGTTAGTTCCTTCTCACTGCTCAAATCTTTGTATGATTTCGATTCCGATCCTCCACAGCACAGTAATACTCACAGATAGGAATGCCAATAAAAGTTCTATTTTTACGGTTCAATACAAAGCATAATGAGTAGCTTTAGTCCCCTATTGTGTCTCGAGGCTCCAAGTTCTCTTCTCTCGGATATGTAAACGTACTTGCCCGTAATCTGTTTCGCAGCTTCAAGAGAGGCGTAGTAGTATTTACCCGGATTTATGGACCGATTTGACGTAAGTGCATAACATGCATGGGCATTCAGCTAACACGATCATAAACTGTGCAGAATGATCTAGCTAAACACATCCCAAATATCCATTGGTATTCAACGAAATATATCACAGCAGAAGCGTAATAGGTCCTATCAGAAAGGCCATATATTTCTAACGGTAAGCTTTGTTGTACTCGTATTTTGTCGATTCAAGTAAAAATGGGAATATATTGGGCTGCAAGAGAATGAAGTATAAGCAATATATCTGGGAACTATTTGGGCAGTGACCCGAAATGGATATCAGTATATAATGTGTAATGAAGCTTAGTAGACTCTACAATCTATACGATAGAGATTCAGAAAATAGATTTTAGCTCTAATAATAGCTCAAAATTGGCGTAGAAGATCAGAGCATTCGTGAATGTGCGACAAGCAACTCGGTTAACAGGGGGTAGTATGACCTGCGAAATTAAGACTAATGAATGACTATATACCAGATTATATTCACTTCGATAAGAATCTAATTTTGATAGAATGAGTGCTAAAATGTACGTTTAATTGTTGATTTTGATGTATAACGGTCTCACGTAAATGAAAAAGTTCATACAAATTGAGACGACTTAAGAATAGCCTGCTGACTAGATTTGTATTATTAACAGTCCACGAAACTTCCGTCTTCTGGAAGAGCTTGAGAAAGGTGAAAAGGGCCTCGGAGCTGAGGCATGTTCCTATGGTCTTACAGATAGTGATGACATCACGATGTCCGAATGGAATGGAACAATCTTAGGCCCACCCCACGTATGTTTATTTTCCGGCTGTATTGCTGTTCCTAAGAGCTCGTGTTCTATGAAGGCATCTGATATTAATTTGGAGGTTTAGAGTGTTCATGAAAATCGTATCTACAGTTTAAAGCTTCATTGTGGACCAGATTATCCGGATTCACCGCCGACAGTTCAGTTTTTGTCGATGATTAATCTTCCATGTGTGAATCAATCCGATGGAAAGGTGAGCTTATTTTCATTGATAGCCTGATTATTTTCGATGACTAAAGCATTGATATTATGTAGGTGGAACAGTCGAAGCTACCGTGTCTCGCGCAATGGAAAAGAGATTATACCATGGAGAGTGTGCTTTTGGAGCTCAGAAGGTATATTAGTCGGATATTTCATTTTTCTAGCCATATCACTATGAACAACGTAATTAATAGCTGAATAATATAGGGAAATGGCCACTGGCGCCAACCGTAAGCTTTCTCAGCCTCCAGAAGGTAGTATGTACTAATGGCATTTTGTGTTTGCCTTTGTCCCTGCTAGTATTTACCTGTTACATCTTTTGTTAGTCAATTCCTGTATTCTTTTTTTTCTGTCTCTTATATTCCAACCGAGAGATACTATAAATAAATTTACTGTGCATATGAATTTTACTCCTTAGATTTATAAGATCATATTATTATTGTCATTCTCTGCAATGAGTCGCGGTGCTCTACTTGAAGTAGTGATGAGATAGTTTACGGATGCTGTTTCATCTTCAAGATCCTAAAACTTCACTAGTTCTTATGAGAGTTTTATGATTAGTTTCTCCCAATTAAGATGTTCAAGAAATTTTAAATATTTCAGAATCATCTAAAAATTTGAGGGACATCTTTTTGGTGTTTCTGTATTATTTAGTTCGAAGTAACATGGTTTGTTTGCTTAACCGTCTGTCTGCTCATAGGATGCCGGTACTAGCTCTCTATAGAGCACTACTTCGTCATAACGGCAAACTTTCAAGAATAGCAAATACCGGTTTTAGTCACTCAAACGCGTATCAAGAACATAGTAAATTTAGTTACGATGACTCTCAGCTAATGCTAGATACTATTAAAGCTCGATTCAAACTAAATAAAAAGCTTCCCAATATACAAAGAGTTAAACTGATTTTAGAGGATGCTTATATCTTAGAGAAGCTCATGCGACAGGCAGCATGCGACTTAGACATTGCATGCCTGAACGAGTTACATGACAGATGTGAGTTGCGAAGACATCAAATTCTCCGAACGAACTTCAAGTATTCACGAAATAAAGGTCTGACACCGGAACTACAAGAAATTCAGCGGCAGAATGCAAAAGAATCTAATATAATTTTGCGGTATGCACCTAGCATTAGGTATGAACACCAGGATATACCTGATGAAGAAGTGCGTGATCTTGCTTTAAAGAAACACGTTTTAAGAAAAAAGCGAACACGCAAGCTGAAAAATAAATATTACGCGGAAAATCCTAGACTCCCACGAATAGGTTACATACAGGGTGTCTACCGTATGGCATTTATACGTATGCCTGGAAAACAAAATCCTAGGCTCAGTATGGTGATTTCGAAACGGATTAAAAATGGTCAACGAATAATTGACTATTTGCAAAGCTCCGAACAAAGACTATTCCATGCTTCAATTGAAGATCGGTGGGAAGCAATACTGCTGCATTCATACAGTACGCAAGATGCTCAAATTTTTTTGAGAGGACAAGAACCAAAGTGGATAGACGAACACAATAGAGATATTGAAAGAATTAAACAAAAGCTTGACGTACAAAGAAAGAGGGCAATGTCAATGAAAGACATCCTTGCCAAAAAATTAGATTGGTATAAACTGGAAATAATGCGACGGTCAAGGAGAAATCGAGAGATATTCAGCTTTACAGCGGAGGAGTTAGAATCAGAGATATAATGTATTAATGACCATAAAATGGGCTAATTAATAGTTAAGGATACTTATATAAATTAGATTTGAATGAGGTACACTAAAATCAATAGACTGGTTTTATGCTATAGGCAGATTCTTCGCAAGCACCATGAATAGTTTATGGCATTGTAATGAAATTTGAATCAAAATACAATATATATGTCACTGTTACAAATAAATATAAATACATTACACGCCATTTTCAATATTCAGAGAGCTTTATGTCCCGAACCCATTAATCCACCGCCCATCAAGCCACCTCTTCTGTTTCCCCTGCTAGATCCTTCGTCACCACTATCGCTACTCATGCCATTAGTCACTCGCGGTCTCATTAGACCGCTCGAACCCCTGTTACTCGAGCTTCCAGCATTAGAGTTACTTATGTGTCGTAAGGAAGACCTGGGATTCTCATCGACAGAACTAATACTACCCCTGCTACTGGACCTATGACGTGCACGTCGGCGACGACTGACATATGCCAAACTTATATCTTCGTCATCGATATCCGATGAATGTTCGTTAATAATTTCCTCAGTTTTAAAATAAAGAACTTTAACAATATTCCCGAAGCCCATAACAATTGATCTATGTCCTAGTCTAGCTACTGTACCAATATGAGAAACAAGTAGATCATGCTCGGGCCTATAATGCTGGTGATACTGCTTTCGTCGACCACGTGGACCATCTGGAGAAGCCGGTTCTTCTCCAAAGTCATCTTCCGAAGACAAAGCATACGAACGAGTTTTTAACCTATCAAATTTCCTTAATTGGTGGCTTCTCTGTTCTTGCTCAGGTCGAAGTTCATATGTACAAACAGAACCATCCATTCCCATCGTCCAGCCTTCCCAAGCATCTTCCAAATTTTCACTGGACAATCTATCCTCTGATGTCATTGATGTGCTCGCTTTATGAAACCTGTCCCTCAATCCATTAGACTGATAGTTGTATCCGGTTGATTCAACAAAGCCATCTAATGTAACTGTAGATTTCCTCCTTATGCCCATAACAAGATTTATATCTGTTATTTCCCATCCTGTTACATTCTCTAACCAATGCTGCTTTTCAATCACACCTTCAAAACCAATACAACGCTTTTCCCTTGGATCTCGCTCAACACGTAAACATATATTGTTTCTCGCACGGCTACTATTAGTAAAAGAGTGCATTATTAGCATACCAGAATCTCGTTCACAATATAATATACAAAGTGTTGCGATAGTAGAGCATCCACAAAACGGACAATGTTGTGTACGATCATGAAAAGCCTTTAGAGTACCCTTTCTGTACTGAGCAAGATGGAATGTCTTGATAATTGTTCCCGTCTGCACATCAATCAATTCCGCAGTTATACCACGAGCCCATAATATCATACCCAATTGGTGCAGAGGGACTATCGTGCAAGCGTCTGTCGAAGTATTTTGATATAGTCTATTGTATTTCAGCGGCGATGATTGAAGGACTTGTTGCTGTTCCATAGAAGCAATTATTGAGTACTGTAGCTGTAATCTTTGATTCATCCACGTCCTCCTTACTAACATTGTACTGATAATTATTCCTTCTTCGTTAACAGATATGATTCGTTTTGGCAGTCTAGGTGTAAAGAGCTTGTCTGCAGAAATGATTTCAACATCCGAGATCAGATGTTCACTTGCAATTCCAGTATCTGACGGAATCTGATATAAAATACCGTTTTTACATACAACTATCATGTTTATTTTTGTAACCATTCCCGGTACTTTTTCAGTTATAAATAATGTGGTTGCAGGCGCTGCTTTTATAAGGCCCGGTAAGGATACTGACCAAACAAACCTAGACGTAGGAATATTCCAACAGTATAAAACTCCAGGTCTGGTCGATATTGCCACAAATTTTCCATCAGAATCAACATCTACCGATGTAATTGGGTAGGCATCCGCAGGTAGAGGAACCTTTACAGGACTCTGTTGTCTTCTAGAATTTGCTTGCCATAAATATACTTTATGATCCAGCCCAACAGAAACTATTACGCCTGTCGATGAAGTTGCCAATCGTATAATATCAAGACTATGGTGACAAGACATGTCCTTTGTAATAATTACAGGTGCAGAGTTGAATCGCGAATCAACGGCCTCCTCATCCCGACTTTCTCGTAGGAGGAAGGATATAAGTGCTGCAGATGAAATGACGGTAGATGACGTGATGATTAAAAACTGGTATATATACCCGGAAGCAAAGACGCTTGAGGAACTCCGTATATCGTGTCGATGAGCATTTTTCAACGTCAGGAAGTCAGGTTCACAAAATCGTAGCACTGGTGAGCCAGAGTGATGAAAAAGACTTCTTCCATGGTTTCCATCGAAGAGCTCACTCCTAATTTCTTGCCAACTCAGAACAGAAGAATTGGAAGATGAATATTTTGTGATGATCTGAGGTAAGTCTTTAACAGGCAACTTTAAACTACTAACTAAAAACTGAACATCGGGACCATTTATATAATGAAGCTGCATGAAGACCAAGAATATTCCGGTGACAATAATACCAGCTGTCGTCGTCATCCTGAAACTGTTTTCAGCAATAACATCCATAAATTTCGCGAGAGGATTTCTCTTAAATGTGATATCAAAGAATCCTTCATCTTCATCTTCATCGTCAGTATCAGTAGATTGCGAATATAAGCTACTCTGAATCAGGTCCTCCAGCTCTAATCTTCTAACATCGATAGATAAGACAGCTAAGAAGTAAGTCATATGTAGAAAATAGTCAATTGCAAGTGAAATAATTGAGAAGGCTGAAACCTGAGAGATAGGAGCAGAAAAAAAGAAAAGAGGTATTAGTAAAAATAAAATATTTAAAGAAATCGTTACTGTAGATAATAGTCCAACTTTTCCAAGAGCTACACCCACTCGCACTAATGCAGGCTGCTCAGGTCGTGTGTATGACAACGAATTGACCAGCCTAAACATATTTTCAGTACTCAACACAAGAAACACAAAGGGAAACATCTTCTTAGGAACCATAGTTGTATCAATTCCAAATATTTTCATGACTGCGCTGGCCGCCGTCATAGATAAAATAGTCTCCACAATAAACGCAACTAGTAAGCCAAATCGAAAGCGAACTGCACGAATGCAGCTAAAAGAAATAATTATATACGCAAATAAGGCTGCATAGCAAGAATAGAAAAGATTATTATAGGATTTAGACATTGGTGTAATTTCATTCAGGTACTCTAATCGTGAATGCTTTTCCGGCAAGGATTTCACTACAGAGCTACTAGAAGAAAATTTTATTTCCGAAGATGAGCGGATGTTCTGGAAATTCTGCTCCAATACATCTTCCGTTCTAGCGTTCGATGAAGGAAATATAACTGATATTATTAACGCATCACACGAAACCAATCGACTCCCTACAAATTGAGGCTTCCAGCATATTGACTTTGATTTTGGCGGAAAAGAGAATCTCACACCGTCTTCGGGAAATTCTTGTGATTGTATATGCATATTTATAGTAGAAATTATATCCGAATCTTGCTCAAAGGATGTGAGAGAGTTATTCCAAAATAAGGTAGGAGACACCAAGACGAAATCTGAACTAGAGAGGCCACGAACCAAACTGTCTTGAACTTCCCACACAAAATCAAGTACATCTTTCGATAGCGCGCCATCTTGATCACCTCTGACCCATACCTGCCGCAGAGTTAAATCTGAAATATTTGCTTGTAGTGTTAAACGACTAAGAGATATTGAATTTGCACAAAACGAAGACCATGACGAATGCAGCTGCCCATTAGCAAAGAGCTGGTCATAAATAAAAGAATACGACAAACAAAATACTAAAGTTGCAGACCAAAGAATGAATGACTGCGGCGACCGAACAACCTTCACTGCATATCTTTCAAAGAACTGGTAGTTTCTACTTGATGCAGTTGCATCATTTGCATATCCGGTCCCGCGAAGGATGACCAGGACTATGGCCCTTAGCTATGAAAAATCAGTATAGATAATAACCAAATGACTACGACCAATTCTCAATACCCAGAGCATCGAGAAATCAGCAAGTGAAGTATAAACCACGAGAGCAAAAATAGAAAATAGAACCTATCTTCAGTTACAAACCAAGAAAGAGCTCATCACAGATGTCTTCATTTGACATATAAGCGATGATAGTTCCTTCTCCACCAAGCTCCGAGTATACATGTAGACTAACTCCACTGATGCCAATTAAATTCGCCAAAATAGAACTTACCATGATTACAGACTCAAAGTCATTCAATCACAGTGATGCTTCAACCCGTCAGTTATCAATTGCCGAGTCCTCTAAACGATTAGTGAAAACTAGTGATAGAATTGTCAGGCCGAAGACGGGCTGCTAAGATTCGTGTGCTGTGAACCACCCAAGCCAAAACAACAGAACGTCAAATCAATATGTGAGCTTCGTTATTTACAACTGAATTAATATCAGAGTACTTTAATTCGGACATAAACTTCTGTAAATTTGTTACTTCCAAGAAAAGGAAATTTCGCGTCCCGGTTATAGTCTTGGAAATGTATGAAAACACTAAGATACGAATTATGCATAGTCAAAGGCATGTAACTTCCATTGATGTGCGAAAACCAAAACCTGCTAAACTAACTTTAAATGTCCTCATTACTATAACGTGTCCCACTGGTATTATTATTATTCAACATACAGATCATGAAAATATCCATACATTATTGTATTATTTAGAAAGGCATATCTCAACCTTACCGTAATGTAGAATATTAGCATACGAAGAATTGTCGTTATTTATGATTTGGAGTATTGATATATTAATCGATAGGAATCTAGAGATAAACGGAAGTTGGACTGTGATTATCAGTATTAACGACTATCATCTGGCAGAGTTGTAGAACGGGGAGAATCTACTAAACCAACGAAGACTTATTTCAATTTGTTTTTAATTAACTAGAATCAAAAAGTAGTAATAGATATACATATATGAAATTGTCTTTTCTACAAAATAAAAGGTTCATATTTACAAGTATGTTCTGTTCAGTTTACGTACACGTCAGTTTTCTTTGTCGATCAAGATTTAATCAAGTCGATTTGTCCATAATACTATAGACAGCAGTACTATAGCACTATTTGATCATTTTTATATGTGATTTTGTCATATTGAGTAAGACGCTTTATATGCTTGTCATTACATCACCTAATAGTTCATTGCATGTATATTCTATAAATATACTTCATCTGGACTAACTCTGAAGTCTTCGCCATTTTCTCGGACACTTTCTCGCTTAACGTCTCTCTTTAGAGGTTTGCGCATATCTGTTATAAATATACTATTAGTTAGCAAACATCAAATTAGTGATAATATGTATAGATGGCGTACCAAAAGCATCTTCGCTTGGTTCTCCTGGTTCTCCGCTATAGTAATCAACAACACGTCTATATACACTGTAACCAAAGTCTTTATACATGTTTATCGCAAGTAAATTGCTAGCTCTCACAAAAAGGTCGATAAAGTACGCATTATAAGGATCTTCGCTTCTTCTTTCGAGATTGTCCACCAGAATTCTAGCGAGACCTATTCTTCTATAATCTGCCGCCACGCTTAGACACGTAACATGACCATGCCATTGCTTTCCTGTTCCTTCAGTTTTACCCATCACTATGTCATAATAGTCAGTATTTCAAGTTCAGTCATCCGTTCACAGGTGCAAGACAAGCTTACTATAACCAGTGATGTCATTGTTGGCATTCATGGTGGAGAAAAATAGCGTTGGCCATTGCGCGAGATAAGAAAGATAAAATGCAATATTATAATTCTCTGTTAAAACATCCAGATTAACTGGATTTATCTTAAATAAATCAGGTGCATGAAATGCTTTGAGAGAAGTCATAGTTATTATGATGATATACTTAGAATGATCAATACAAAACGATGTCAAAATTATATCGATGCTTATTTATTATGGTATGAATTTAAATCTACACAAAATAATAAAAAAATCTATTTCTGAAATCGTCATACACCATTATTAATGGACCTACCTGCGGCAGTCTCATATGACGCTTGGTAATAAGCAGAATTTCAATATAGCACATTTTTTGAATAACAATATGTAATCTCACGATACCGAACATGAATAATACCATGTAATGTGCATTGAAGTAATAAATAAGCATATACGGTGGTTTAATACTAGATACGATATTTCTGTTTACGTAGTAACAACTAAGAATATGTAGAGTAATCGAACTTTTATATCAATTTATTGTCATTTTGAAAATATTCACAATTATACAATGAGCGGTAGTAAAACATTTAAGCGGACTCGCGTAAGCCTGCCTTAAACTCCTTCAAAGCCTTTGCGGTACCATGAAGAGCGTGCTCTGCATAAAGTTAGACCTACTTTTACTTATCTTATTTTAATAATATCAACACTTACTATGGTTTCTTCGGAACTTTGGATCAACACCTTTCAAGGATGGATATTTTGAAGTCTTAGGCTTCTTGATACCGTTCTATATAAAATTTTAAGATTAGCATCATCAACTTCGGATCCAAAATCGAATGACCACTCGCTGCTAAATCAAATTTTAAGACATACACGGTGAGCCTTTTTGTTCTGGTTATGATTTGTGTGATTCTTTGACTTTGCCATTTCGCTCTGTAAATAAAATCAATCCTGAATATGCAAATGCTCTTGTAAAATAACCAGTTTCATTGGTAGTAGCAATCTAGATATACAAAACTACCATGTTCGAAATGGTCATTTTACAAGAACATTTAACAATCAGAATCGCAAGAATTAGTAAAACCTGATAACAATATGATTCTTTCTTTATCGTCATATATCATTACTTACGGATTGTTTAGGAATACGTACTATCCGTAGGTAGACCAAAAATTGTAACAAATCTATAACTTCTTCGACTACTCTCACACTTTCGGACGTACTAAGACGTACAGATTACACAATAATATAACACACGCTTTGAGGAGTGAACCTCTGTGACTGCGTAAGATATGATAGGGTTGTACCCTAGATGGCTCTAAAAAGATAGCTCCCAAATATATCGAATATGGGAAGTCCCAGCTCCTATGTTCCGCTGAATCATTTAAAGTTACTTCGTACTCATACAGCCCCAGCTGGCTGTTATTCACAAGGACGTTTGTTATTTGCATGATAAAGCCACAGCCGTGAAATAAATATGGATAACCCAGTGAGATACCCCAGAATATCGATAGAGTTCTGTACCGCATGCAAATGGAATTTGCGTGCTGCCTGGTAAGCGTCTGATATTAAAGCTCAGCGTAGTATTTGTTTAGTCGGACAGAAGGTTACATTGAAGTTTATGTTGAACAGGTGACCAAGTAAGCTAAATATAATATATTGTTAGGTATGCACAAGAACTACTTTCTACTTTCTCTAATGATCTTGGAGAAGTTTCAATGGTGCCTTCAGGAGGAGGAACATTTAAAGTGAAACTAGTCCAGAGTCATGGAAGCAAAGAGAACCTGATTTGGGACAGAAAGCTTAACGGAAGTTTCCCAGGTATGTTTTTGTTCCTGGTAGCTCATTAAATCTCTGATACTAATAAACTGCATTTATTGTTGGATGAATATAGATTCTAAAGACTTGAAGAAACTTATACGGGATCAGTTGTTTCCAGAAAGAAATCTTGGTCACTTAGATCGCAAGCACAGTAAATCGGGATATCCGGTATCTAATAGTACGGACTCCAATGCAATTGATTCAAGCTCTGATCCTTCTACAGATAACTCAGCAGCCACGGAAACGGCTGTTAGTAATGACACTGCTGGTTGTATAGAGTGTGAAAAGGCTTAGTACGATATACTTCTTTATCTATATACCTGCTTGAGCCAACCGTTGTTAATGATTTCACAGTTTACATCCCTCTAATCATAGGATCAATCTTTTATATGCTATGAGACGTTTAAGCTATAGCCCTCTCTGTGATGTTAATTTCACGTTTTGCATCTGTGTACTCGTATTTGTGAGTGAATGACTTGCATCTTCTACTAAATGTCCAACCTCCATTGTGATGCTGTATGAAGCACAATTATTTAAACATATCATTTTCGCAGTGAGGAGAAATAACGTTGCTACTAAAAAGCTCAGCGGCACATATTCTCATTCTAGCCTTTTTTCTTCAAATTGACGACATTTTATCTTATTCCATTCATGTAAGCCGTTCATAAGCTCAAGATCTTACTCATTAAAATAGTGCCAAATTGGCCGTCATTGCGTTGAACGACAACTCACTAGTGTAACTAAGTTGTTATTCTCCACATTATATCCGTACCCATTGACAGCTTATATATCCATAGTCAAGGTAAGGGGCATACGGGAGAGAGCGGTGCGGTATTACCGTCATATACCCTTTTCCACGGTTCTCCTTACTCCGTGTCCGTTTCCTTACTAAAAACTACTCATCCAATCCGTTCTCGTCTATCATCAATATCAAGTCTATCTCCAGAGTCCTTTCTTACTTTGATCATAGTTCTTTGTTTCGGTTGGTCTCTTTATATATAGCTTTTCGTTTTTAAGGGCTATTGTATTAGTGAAGTTTTTTGACTGGATTTTTTTCATTATAGTTTGTCGTTTTAGTTGTATAAAGATTTGCTTTGTTTTGTCATTTTTAATAGTTTTCATTCAATTTTCTTCATCTTTTATTTCGTCTTTTCTATAAATTTTTGCAACAGAGACATCTTTTATAAACCCATCCATAGGTTTATCGCAAATATTCTAGTTTTGTACAAGGATAGTGGAATTTGCAGCATAGACTTGGAGGCGATCTCAACATAATATTTTTCAAATAATTCGGAAGCAAGAAAAATTAAATAGCGGAAGTAACAAGAATCTTGTCAAGGATTCTTAATCAGCCAAATAATTGATATTTAAAGAAAATCCGTTAGATTTAAAGGCTTCAAAAGTTTCTTAAAGTTCATTTATATTAAATATACAAAATTCATAAATGGCTGATTCTTCTGAGATCGATCTTGACTCGATCGTCGAAAGACTACTTGAAGTTAGAGGAAGTCGGCCGGGAAATCATGTACAGCTTTTAGAAAACGAGATTAAGTACCTTTGCACCAAAGCTCGCGAGATTTTTATTCAGCAGCCAATCCTGCTAGAATTAGAGGCTCCAATAAAGGTGAGTTATATGAGTTATTGAACAGCGTGGATGAATGGATGTTAGAAATTTTTTGGTTGGTAATGTTTTGCTGCTACAATCCCGCTTGGATAAAATGAAGTGAAGTCGTAGTGGTTTTAGTTTGAGCGAAGCGACCAGAGGGTATATATGGGGTGGTTAGGAGCATTAATTAAGGATTATATGGTGCAGAAGAATGAGTCTTCTATTCATTTAGGAATGGGCATGTTACTTGTTTTAATGAGTCGTATGGTTCTTTGTCGTATTGAGTTAGCTATTTTTTTTGGTGGAATGATCACTAACCGCAGAGCTTGTCTTGTACCTGTTTGACGATTTAGATTTGTGGTATGTTAGTCTACATTATACAATAACTGATAGCGATAATATGAATATTCTCTAATATAAAATTGGATGTCTATAGGAGATATTCATGGTCAGTATTATGATCTTTTACGATTATTCGAATATGGAGGATTTCCTCCCGAAGCCAACTATCTTTTTCTTGGTGATTATGTCGACAGAGGAAAGCAGTCGCTCGAAACAATCTGTTTGCTCTTGGCATATAAAATCAAGTATCCTGAAAATTTCTTCATCCTGCGTGGAAATCACGAGTGTGCCTCTATTAACCGTATTTATGGATTTTACGATGAATGTGTGTATCTTTGATTTGAAATAATGATGCTGATAATGATATTAATGTTTGAATGAATATCTATAGGCAAGCGACGATACAACATTAAGCTATGGAAGACATTTACTGATTGTTTTAACTGTTTGCCTATTGCTGCAATTATTGATGAGAAGATTTTCACTATGCATGGTGGTCTTTCACCTGACTTAAACAATATGGAGCAAATACGGCGCGTTATGAGACCAACCGATATTCCGGATTCAGGTTTACTATGTGATCTGCTATGGTCAGATCCTGACAAGGATATAACAGGCTGGAGTGAAAATGATCGCGGAGTTTCTTTTACATTTGGTCCTGACGTGGTGTCGCGATTTTTACAGAAGCATGACATGGATTTAATTTGCAGAGCACATCAAGTTGTTGAGGATGGATATGAGTTTTTTTCAAAGCGACAACTTGTTACTCTATTTTCTGCTCCTAATTACTGCGGAGAGTTCGATAATGCTGGCGCTATGATGAGTGTAGATGAAAGTTTATTGTGCTCATTTCAGGTATGTGTTTGGTATTTTAAAGTTATTGATGTGCTATTATGTTAACGTTCTCTGGTTTATTAATAGATATTGAAGCCAGCGGAGAAGAAGCCAAAATATGGTTACTCTGGCATGGGATCTACTCCGCGCAAACAAAAAAAAGCAGCTAAATGAAATTTTTATGAGAAATTTTCTACTTTTCCTTTTTGTTTTAAGAGATATTTTTGTCGTTCCTGTGTTTTTATTCCTGATTATCCTTGTTGTTTATTGTAAAATACGGTAATATTTTTTATGCATGTGTCTAATTTTTTTATTTACAGCTCTTTTGTTTTCGCTGATAAAGCTTTCAACCTTTATTTTGCTTACGTTATATCGTTTTTCCTATCTATTTCTCACTCTTGACCATCTTTCACCTTTATCCGCGGAGTCCGCTTTTCGTTCTTAGATTTCTCACCATAAGGCTTTTGAGTCATATTGGTTTAGCTATCTAGGAGATAGTTTGATTGCAGATACTAGTCAATAATATCTTAAACTCTCATCTGACAGTGCTTTCTTGTGGTTTAACTATTTCTCATCGCTTTTGCTATGAGACTTGCATCCCAGATTATTGAATTAGATTTTGTCTACTATATAAATTCAAGTCTTGAATCGACGTGTCGACAATTAATATGTATATGCGCTCATCTAACTTCCTTATACTGTGGTTTTTATATAGCGACGCTTGTTCATATAAAGGAAATGTTGTATTATATATGAGGTATATACATAGTCAATTTCTTCACAAGAAAGAGACTTGTGAGAGCGCAAGTGTGTAGCTTTGATGAAGATCGGTTAAATTTATATTAAGGCTACGCAATGTTCGAGTTTCTTCTCGTTTACTATCCTTTGAAGATTTTCAGTTTTACTGCTGCTTCTCATTACTGTGTATTGAAATTTGAGAATCAGCTTCATCCTGTCTCAGTAAGGCAAACCTCTATGAATTTGGGATAATTCTGGATTTTTAAACAAACCATATTGTAAGGCATTGCTATAGCTCCATGTATTCACTACGTTGAAGATGATCGAGTCATACTATCGTATGTTGTGTAATGCAGTTGCTGTAGAATTCAGTCGTTTCATCAGACAACAATGGTGTATGCTGTCAACGTGACGCTTAATATAGTATTCTAACCTATGTTCATTTGATAGTCAGCGACTATATGTAATGACTCTAGGTTTCGTTTAGATCGGTCTGTCTCCTTTAACCTATACATTGCGTTGATTGCCTAGTATTCTATCACTTTTAATCAATTATGATGACATTGTAAGGACTGACGAAACTAATTTTAACGTATATCCCAACGTCCCAAAGCATACAAAAAAATATCGTGAACACCAGTTGTAGTTACTTTGACGATACATCCGCACATAAAAGCTTTACTCATTGACTTCTCTTGTAAGCGGATAGAACAAGGTAATAGGAATCTAATCTGTCCATTTTATACGGCATGTATCAATGATCCATAAGATGAATTTAATAGTGTTCTAGAAGAAGATACTGAGTTGACACTGACTAAAAGACATAATGAGTCTCTTCGCTGACGATCCGGAGACAGCCAGAATACGCCAGTTGATCGCGGCTGATTATAGTGATGCTGAAAATGATGACGAGGATGATGATTTGCAATATGCGGGTAATGACGTCGAGGATGATGATGCCATGTATGATGTTGATGAAGACGAGGAAGATAGCTATAATATGATGGGCTCAGCTGGTGTTGGTAGCAGACATTCAGAGCATTATGACGACGATTCACAGGTCGATCCATATCTCCGTAGGCAACAAATCTTAAAGGTTCGACGTCGAGATCAAGTAGTAAATGCCTTAGGTGATCAAATCGAATACCAAAAAATTGGTGATGCAGGCGACGAGGAAAACGATGAAGTTTTCATCAACGATCTGCGTGGTGCTGCTGGATTTCGAAGTGGATCAGGTATCGACAAAGGTTATGTAAAATATAGGTCTGGGCGTCGTGGAAAAAAGAATCGTGGTCGGGTCGCTCGACGTGAACAAGAGCCATCAGAAGAAGTAAAAATGCTCTTAGGACTTGCCAATCAAGCATATGCTCTGTCAGATCTCGATGAAGCAGAGAGACTACTTGCTGAGGTCATTAGGATCGATAATCACGTCTATGCAGCTTGGAAAACGTTAGGTGAAATACATAAACAACGCGGTGATATTCCGAAGTGCTTACTAGCATGGATATCTGCGGGCCATTTACGGCTTAAAGATGCTGAGTTGTGGGCAATTTGTGGACGATTGTCTCGAGAAATAGGCATGGTGGACCAAGCATTATATTGCTATAACCGAGCTATTCTGGCTGATGGGACTAATATAGAATGTATATTTGAACGCGGTCTTGTATTTAAGGAAATGGGAAATCTCGGAAAGGCTTTAGAGGCTTTTCGGAAATTACATGATCTTGTTCCGGAAGATATGACCGTCGTAAGAGAGCTCGCATCAGTTTATGTACAGCAACGAAATATACCTGCAGCTGCAAAGCTTTATGAAGATATTTTATCTGAATGCCAAGTTGCAGATGATATAACCACGGAAGATATTCCAAGGAATGCCTCTGACACATTGCGGCACAATGTAAAGAGTCCTGCTTCCAGGGATCAGTTTGGCTGGTCTGAACTGAATATTCTTGCAGAACTATATGGTGCTCAGAAAGAATGGACAAAAGCGATTCGGCTAATGAAGTATGTAGCTCGATGGCTCACATTTAGATCAGATAAACTTTTATTAGGGAATACAACGAATGACGATGATGATGATGATGATGATGATGATGAGTATGATCCAAGTGTGCCTGCTGGTCGAGACCTACCACTCGATTTAAGAGCAAAACTCGCCATATATAGATTAAAGCTTAACAATATTGATATCGCTAGCAAACATGTTACTGCATTACAAGCACGAGCTGGAGTCTCTATCGAAGAGACTTCTAGATATGCAGATTTATTTGTTGATGTTGCTGATGCCCTTATGGAAGCAGAGCAGTATGAATCTGCCTTAGCACTTTATGTACCTGTTTCCGAACTGGACGAATATGGTACACCAGCCATAGTACTTGCTATGGGACGATGCCTCCATGGTTTGGGGGATTTTGACCAAGCAGAAGCTGCATATAGAACAGTTATTGAAGGTGATCAAAGTAATCTTGATGCTCGCATTGCTCTGGCTGAAGTATATGAGGCCACAGGTAGGCGCAGAGAAGCACTTGAGCTAGTAAACGAAGTCATGCAATTGCGAAGACAGCAGGAACGTTCTCGGGATTCATCTATAAGACATGTGCGTGACAGTACGATAGACCCTCTAGGCTTATCGAATTCTGTACCTCAGTCTGGAAATATAGTGGTGGGGCCAATATTAGGGGGAGCAGCTTCAGATGTTCCCTCGTTTATTCCTAATATAATGCCCGGGTCCGGATCTGGCTCTAGTTCAAATTTACCGAATGGTCATGGATTCCATGGTGTACTTGGAAACACTAGGAGCGAGAGGCAAAGAGCTGAAGAGCTTGCAGTGGAGATAGTTGGAATGAAAGTTCGGAGACTTCGTCAATATGAGAGTGGTCTACGAACAGGTAATCCTGTCGCAGTGAGTGAGTGGCTCCAAACTGCATCAGAGCTTGTGGATATGTTTACAAATACAAAAGGATTTTATCCATCTGATCGTCAACAGGTATTTCGTGGATTTTCAAATACTGCAAGAAGACGTGCCGGGAAGCAAACCATGTCTGACAGATTGGCAGGTATGGCAAGCCGTCTTCAGGAGTCTCTAAAGATAGAAGGTGAGGAAGGGGACCGCGACTCACGGCAAGCAGCGACAGACTTTCGAGGTTTAGGATTTGACGAATGGTTTCGAATATTTATGCAATATGCCATAATTCTTGCCTGGCATGAAGAGGTAGAAGACGCTTATTCAGTCTTACGTAGTGCTCGAGATGCAAACGTGTTTTATCAAGATAGAGAACGGGTTAAAGTAATGACAATGGTCAGAATTGCTTGTGCATTGCATTCACGTGATGCTAGAGCTGCGATGGATGATGTACGTGGACTACTTGCCATGGAAGAACACCAGTTCTCAGCCGAGGCATATCGACTATTGCTAGCATGTTGCTCTGGAATACCTGCCGGCAACGATGTATTTAATTCCGCGGGTACTCAAAAGTACCTACTTCGTCAAGTTAAGGGTCTGGATTCACTTATGTCTGGGCATGCTGTCAGCGGATCTGTTAAACTACGAGATGCTAGCGCTACATCTCGTGGCGGCATTAGCGCTGAAGATAATAAACGGGCTAGAGAGATTGATGCGAGCGTACTCCTAACTATGTACGGACAAGTTCTAGCTTCGTCTAGATCTTACGTGCCTTCCCTAAACTACTACATGAGAGCTTTTGCGTTGAAGCCTCGCGATCCCATGATACTTTTTTCAATTGCTCTTGCGCATTTACATCGTGCAATGCAACGACAAACGAATAATCGGCATGGGCAACTGGTCCAAGCCTTGAGCTTCCTTTTTGATTATGCCAAAGAACGTGTAAGTGAGCCGGGCGCAAGTGAAGTTGAGGCTATCGAGGTTGCCTATAACGTCGGTAGAGCGTTCCACATGCTTGGACTGGCCTCTTTGGCCATTATATATTATAATCGAGCAATTGACACTAGCAAATCTTTATCTGCGTGTTTCCCTGGCAAGGGAGCATCTACTATAGCACTGGAAGCTGCCTATAATGTCCAGCTGCTATATATGATGAGCGGAAATTTTCAAGCAGCCCTACATGTTGGTTCAATACTTGTGATATAAAATGCAGTTCATATTAATTTGACTGTAAATTAGTATCTCTCTCGGGTAAAATAAAGTATGATCTTCGCTTGCTGTCAAATAACTTTTAGCGCAAAAGCTCTTTTAAGCTTGTGTCCTCGTCACTAATAAGGCATACATGGAGCCAAAACTAACGAGGCATACACAAAGCAATACGCCGTAGTGTAAATAAACCAAATGGCACAATAAAAACCGGCATACGAGCCTCATCATATGCGGCGATCGGTCGAGCGGGTATACCCCGGGTTTTCCATATTGAGCTAGCGAAGCAATTATATAGAGTTTAATAATATATTCATTGTAGGTTAACATCCACTACGAGACCTCGCCGAATCTTAGGATTTCTTACTCCGTATATCTACACAGGATCGTGCCAGAAGACAGCACATTTAGGACAATATAATTTGAAGGATGTGACGGCATGTTTTTGTCTAAGTACGGAAGACTATGGAATACTAGTATGAGCTTAAGCCTAATTGTTTGCGGACGGGACGGGACGGGACTGGACTGGCGCACCTGGCGCGATTTAGATAGGTGACCAAAGAATTAGGATATGCCAGTAATTAAATAAGGGTTTCTGGAAGTGCGACGAGTCCGCCGGTAAAAGCGAAAGCTGAAAGTGCTTAAATGCGGTTTATTGCATGAGTATGGGAAGTTGAAATGTGCGGGATTCGGGACATCTTCGGCACACTAGAAATGTATGTGCATGTATCCGACGGGTCGTCTTATTAAGAATGGCTTAAAGAAGCGCGAGTTCAAAGGAGACTTGGGAGATACATTGGGAGGATAGCGTCACTTACCCTGATTTATTTTATTGTTTTCTATCTTTCATGATATGGCCAAATAAATATAGATCCATTAATAAAATTCATATTACTCTCTGCACCGAAGTATTTCTTTGCTACCTTTAGCCTAATGGTATGCGCTTGCCACTGAAGCTTCCTCGCATTGCAGATATTGATCAAGCATATTTGGAATTATTCATCTGTCGAAAGAGATATACACTCTGCGGCCGAGCGCTTAAGGTACATATAAGAGTAAGGAATTAACGGGTTAGGAAGAGCCTTTCGGCGAGGGGTCGGAGCACTAGCAAATGACCACGAATGAATAGTAATACTAGCGGAACATAGTTTCCCAGTTGATAATACGGGGTATCTTTTCAGGACCGTAAACTCGAGACTATAGAATATTTAAGTTCACATGAGACTTTTAGCGACTCCACAATCTGTGCGTAGAAGACATCCATAGTATAGTCAGGGGATTTTCAAGACTGTTACACTGCAGGGGCAAGCAGCAAACAAAAACTTCATTATCGTGACCCAGCGTCTAATCTCTATCTTTGATGTCGTAGGACAAGCTGCTCTCAGGCCACACTCTCCATCCTAGGAGACTTGAAGATGTTCAGTGCGTAGGCATATACAGAATGTCGTAGTAACAAAAATGTCGCGAATGACGGTATCGGCCTCGGAAGCGGTACAAACATAGAAAGAGCAGACGCGTGGACAATATAGGTCGTGGTAGTTGTACAAAAAAAACTGGAAGGATTTGAGCAAGGAAAATAAATCCGAAAAAGTTCTTTTTGATGTAAGGGCCGAAATAATCTCGACATGTGAAATGCTATGATAGAGTCGGACTCACAGCGGCGTATCCTGTCAAAAACATAAGAATTATTATAGAAGCCGCAAGACTACCGGAACATGGCCGGAGAAAACCAGTAAATGACAACATCAATATTATTGGGACTGCCGTGTTACCTTTTCTTGAAGCAGAACTATTACCATTATCAGCTGCCCTATTCGCCCGAAGTAGAATGTAGACGGTAAAGGGATGTACATAATAACTATCCAGTTCTATAAGCTAATGATCATTGCGATTGCCCAGAACTCTACCGGAGCTCATCACGGCGTGCTAACGGATGCGTAGTGAATTTTCTCTAGCTGATCATACTGTCCAGCAACTATTCAATTTGATATAAATCCGGGGCATACGGCATAATACTTTCATATTAAACAGATCGCAGGTCTGTTATTCTACAGCTTCAATTTCGCTTGTATCATCTACTTAGACATTTACTGTCTGGAAGCTTTTAATTTTATTCTATTGTATATTCTCTGTAACAAGTCATTTATAACAAGCCAGAGTCGTCCTTGGCTTGTAATAGTAAAGTCTCTATATATACATATAGTATACGCTCAGATTTTTTTCGCGTATTTAAATAAATTTTGTATGCGACACTATATAACAGCAACAACTGTTTTTATCGTTGATCTTCATTTTTCTCAGCTGTCACAAGCAGATCATTTCACAAGTCCAAGAAGGTGAGTTTAGCATATTTATTACTATTTATGTTGCATTTATTATCACCTGAAGGAGAGAACTATAAGGAGATGTATTAGAGAATGGAAAGGAATGAGAGAGCGAATATGATACAATTGATTTTCCATTTGGCACATCATGGAAAGAACTATATATAGTGAATTGTTGGTGTTGGATTAGTTGTAATGTGCAGGAGCGCGGCAATCATCACAATTTCTTTCGGAGAATTGGTTGATAGAATGACCTATAACGAGTCGGCATGCATAATAAGAGGAGTGCGACTTTTAATAGCCAGTAACGTTGCATGTTACTACAGGGAATACTTGTTTCGAAACTGAGCTTCACAGAATCATAATTTAGCAATTTTTTGATTATGGTCCGTTCTCATGTGGTAGCCGCATTTTTGAAGATCAGCTGGATTTCGTATCTGTTATGATATTATTTAAAATATCAAGAATTTCAGTCGTATTTGGTACCACGATCCAGCCTACTGTGTTTCGATAGTTTACATATTAGATATCTTGCCAGTATCATCCGGTCAAAATAACATCTGTATAAATATGACGTCTGTCTAGTTCGCAATTCATCTGGAATATGTTCGAGCACTCTTTTGCAGTCAGATGTCCATTTGATATCACGTGACATCGGCATACTCTCGGAGTATTATAGTAACGATGTTTTCTTGTGCGAGAATTACACGGTCTCTCGTCTAGCGGACTAGACGATATAGAGCAGAAAGTTATTTTTCTGTTTTACAACTATAGTGGGATGGTATTACTCTCTTGATTACGACTGCAGCGGAGAAAAGTCTGATGTGGACCGCTTTGACGCAAGTTACTATGGTGAAGCAGAACGAGGACATCTGTGTGATGAACATGACGCTGTCGACCTTAGTCTTCATTTACGACTAAGTAATTTGCATGTGATTTATTTTATTTCAGCAAAAGCGCAAATTTACTCTTTATAGAGTCTAACGATATATTGATTGTCCTGGTGATATACTCTGGATATGTATATACGTTTGTATATAAGATACATTATATATATTATGTTGTGGGGGGTGTATGAGATGTGAAATGAGTGATCCATGCAGCAGATTATGCATCTCAGACATCTATTATGAGAGGCTCGGGAAAGGGCGAATGGAAAATTTCGTATTACCCGATTTCAGTTATAATGGCATTATAATGAGTTGCACTACATTGCTATTTTTTGAAATTGTGTTTTTCAAAGCCTTCTCATACTTTTTATACTTTTCGGCTGTCTGTCACGTTGCCACAGTGCAGGCTTTTATGTTTATGATTCCTCTTTTAGGAATTCCCACTGTTAGCATATTCTCGCTCAATGTTTGTCGGCTAATTGTTCAGAGAAACAATTCTTTTTCAGTTTTTCATTAGAATCGTACTTGCGCAGTCTTGTTTGCGATCAACAGGCCCGGGTCCATATTTTACACTGCCCGCATAGTCATTCTATTCTTACATGGTTGACTGAACTAAACAATACTTTTTTTGCGACGGCTTTTCCTCAGTTCAGTTTACGCATTTTCTCCTCTCCTTACTCACCTTCTCTCTTTCGTGTTCTTTTCTTCTGAAATTTCTAATTTGTTTCTTTATTTTCATTTGATTTCAGGTGTTGATTGTTTGATAGTCTGTTTCGCTGCTTGATGCTGTGTACGGTGGAAGAATATATTATAATAAGCACTTGTAATAGTCTGTGGTAACGGTCTCGTGTGGTCATGCTAACATTCATCTAGAACATTTTTTTATTAGATTTTTCTTGCTAAGAAAGGGAGGGTGAAGGAATTTTATGAGGTAGTCCGAGTTCAGAGTGTCGGATAATTATTGTATTCTATTGGCACAGATCAATATACTGTACAAGGATTTTTGGCGAGTGTGATACTTACTCGTTCTTGAAGAGCGGGGGTCAACAAGCTGTCTTCCTCACATACAGAAGATAATCAGATATTAAGTACAAAAAAGAAGATAGTATCCTTTCACCACAAAAATTAACAGTTGGCGAAATAATGGCTTCCACGCTAATGTCTACAATTTCGTTTCCAGAATCGTCGTTTGCTGACAGCAGGGCTAGTCCTTCTGCAAAGTCAATAAACTCAAGGTCTACCAAAGGCATGTCTGCAGATATGTCAACTTTTTCATCTCCATTATTGTCGAAGACTCGTCCATTATCGGATATTGTGTTCGATTCGCCTCCGATCAAGTCTTTTGCTTCAAGGATGCAGTCTAATCAGGGAAATCAACCTGGACACTCTCTATACAATGGAACTAATAGTGGTAACAGTGGTCACGGCGTTTATCAGCGTCCTCTGTTGGACTCATTCAATTCCTTTGGTAGTTCAGGTTCCAGTGGACCAGATGATATCACAGCTAGTGCTCGACTTGCTCATTTGGAAGATTATGAGACTATGCTTGAAAAGATGTCATCTGCTACATTGGATAAGTCTTTTAAGGATGAATTATCTTCAGTCGAACAGTGGTTTGGTGTTTTGTCTGAGCATGAGCGGACTGCAACAATATATGCGCTTCTTCAGCAGACATCTCAATTGCAGATTCGTTTTTTTATGACTGTTCTTAATCAGATGGCGCGTACTGGTTCTTTGGAGTCTATGGAGCCTCTTGGTCGCCTGCCTGATGATCACGCACTTTTATCGTCTTCTGTGGCATCTTCTAATTATGCATCGTCGACTACGTCGAATTCATCGTCTAAGCAAGATGATGATTCTACTTCTTCTTCATCATCGGATGACACCCCAGATCTTGCTGCAGGCAGCTTTAATTCTCAGACATTTTCTGCCATTGGCTCGGAGAAAATTGCTGCTTCAAGACCTACTTCCGCGGATGTTTCTTTCCCTGTAATGTCGTCATCGACGCCATTTTCGCCGGTGACTGGTTCATGGGCGTCTCTCATGAATACACCTGTATCTGATTCGAAGAATGTTACTGTTTCTACGGCTCTCGCAAATGCAGAAATGGTTGCTTCTGCTACTGCTATGAAGCTTGCTGCTCTTTCTACCGTTAATAATAGAATTATTCTCGATTCTGAGCGAAAGATTAGGAAGCGCTCCCTTCTGGATAGAGTTGAATATGCCAATCCATCGGTGACATCATCACCTTCGCCATTTATTTCAACTGCTGAGGCCACTACGCCATTTACAGGTGCTTCTCAGTGTTCAGTTTCACGATCACCATGGCTTCAGTCGTCTGTTTTCCAGTCTGTCTCTACTCCATCTCGAGGAAATGTTCCGCAGCAGCGAATGTTTGGATTTTCTCCACTTCCAGATATATACAGCTCTCCTCTCTTTGTTGATAATAGAACTTCTGGATCACCTTATTCTGTTGATAACACTAATCTACCTAATATTTCTCAAATGGGCACTGGAGCCTATCAGCCTGGTAGTATTTCATCTGCAGGTGTCGGTTCTATAGTTAATGGAAACTGTGGCATTGCTACCCCTGCAAATAATGGCAGCAAAAATGGTGTAAATTTGTCTTCTGTTCATAATAAGAGCAGTGGAACACCGTCACCAATGTCTGTATCTCATAGCAATAGTACTGACACTACAATTCCTACTTCTAATGGAAGTACCACTGCTAGTTCTGCTAGTAGTACTACTTCTACAGTATCTTCAGTATCTTCATCTTCTATATCTTCTAGTGGAAAGCATAAAGACGATCCGACAGATATGACTTTACTTCGTGATATTCCTACCTGGCTTAGAAGTCTTCGTTTGCACAAGTACACTGATAATTTGAAAGATTTACACTGGTCTGATTTAGTAGAACTGACCGATGAACAACTCATTTCTCGAGGTGTTAATGCTCTTGGCGCACGAAGAAAAATGCTGAAGGTGTTTGAGCAGGTGAAAGCTGTACATAAGACAACGTCATCTGCTTCTGCTACAAGCCCTGGAGGCTAAAACTAATGGATTTAGCTTTTAGAAGTATGAATCGCGTTGCATTAGGTGTTCGTTCACTCTAATTTGTATTGTGTGTTATTCCGTATCAGTATATTGTTTTTTTATGTTTTTTATTATCCGTTATGTGTTTTTGGGAATGGTCAATTCAGAGTTAACTGAGTGTGGTTTTATATTTCTATTTTAATAGACGGTTTTTCGTTTAGCTCGGTGCAGTGCATCTAAGCTGGTATCTGACAATAAATATATATAAGTTTTAATCAAGAATCACTTACATTTTTCTTTATATTCATGAATTATTTGTACTGGTTAAGCATAAAAATTACTTAAATTACGTCGAAGTGTATGCTAGATTTATAAATCAGAGCTACTTCTGTTTTACATAAAGAAGAGTAAGACTGCTTTAATACAGTAAATTTATTACTTGCTTTATATAATATATGTGTACTGGCAATAACGATATCAATTCGGGTTAGAATATCTTTTTATGTCACCATTTTACCTCTTTGTGTGTCAATTGTAATCCTTAGACACTGATGGAGTATGCCGCGATATAGTCTAATTTTTTTGTAGTTTGAGTTACGCTTGCCTACAAGCGCTGTTGATCATCTTTCGTATGCTAATATATATTCTTATCGGTGACGTTGTGTGGCTTGTACAGCGGATGTATATGTGGCACAATAAGTTGTAGTAATATTATAACCTAACCCATGGTGAGGAGACAACTTTTACTTCATAATATGCCGCGTCGTCCACAAGAATGACGAAGCACCAACGGAGTACGGCGTGAGATCTAGTTTTGCATACTAGATTTATAGACAAGATCCCTAAAGAAGCTGATATCCGTGAAGGTCCTCAAGATGTTGGAAGGACTTGTTGCGTCACTTCTGAATAGATTCTTGGTAAGTAAGGGTGAAACGTGGAACAGGTGTCGGTCGACATTATATTATTATCGATGTTTGCTGTATTGCGAGGCTAGAGGTTAATGGACATATATCAATGAAGAGGGGCGTGAACTAAACACACATGGTTTGAGAAACAAATGCGTTAAACTAACGTACTATTTTATTTTAATTCTTTATAGGGAGCTTATGTCAAGAATTTTGACTCGAAACAGCTGAACATTGGAATATGGAGCGGTGACGTGAAGCTAAGGAAGCTGGAGCTTAAGAGAGAAGCCTTAGATAAGTTTCGGTTACCAATCGATATTGTCGAGGGCCATCTAGGTGAATTAACACTACAGATTCCATGGTCAAATCTAAAAAATAAACCAGTAAAAATATTTATTGAAAATGTATATGTCCTGGCAGTTCCAAAAGCGAATCAAGAGTATGATGCAGCGGAAGACGAGCGACGAAAACAGCTAGTCAAGCTTGAGAAACTCGAGGATGTAGAGCTTCTACATCAGGCAAATCCGACCTCCTTATCACCGGAGGAGCAAAAGAAGAACCAGAGCTTCACTGAGTCTCTCGTGACTAAAATCATTGATAACTTACAAATTACAATTAAAAATATTCATTTTCGTTATGAAGATACAATTTCAGCGCCTGGTCATCCATTTGCTCTCGGTATTACATTGGCTGAGTTCTCAGCTGTGTCTGCGGATCAAACATGGAATCCAATTTTCATTCAAGATTCAGTTGATACTACACACAAGCTCTCAAAATTGGAGCACTTGGCTGTCTATTGGAATACAGATGCCGATTTACTATCGTCGTCGTCGTTCGGTGGTGGATCACTCAGTAGTGCGGTAACGACCACAACTCCGGAGGACCTTGCTGCCATGTTAGAATCCTTCGCTAACTTGATCCCACACTCTAAGAATGCCATACCAGGTCATCAGTATGTGCTGAAACCCGTGTCGGGTCAGGGACGGCTTACATTTCACAAGGGCTCACCATCGACGATTGCAAATTCTAAGTTTGAGCTCTTCTTTGATGAGATTGGTTTTATCCTGGACGAGGACCAGTATCGTGATGCTCTTATGATGGTGGATTTGTTTCATTTTTACGTCAGAACAGAGAAATTTAAGAGCCTAAGACCAAAAGTACCGGTATCTGAAGATCCTGCCATGTGGTTTCGATTTGCTGGAAATGTTGTGTTACGTGAGATCCATGAGAAGCGCCGCCAGTGGTCTTGGGATTATTTCAAAGAACGTCGTGATGACAGGAAGAGATATATAGAATTATTTAAAGCAAAATCTCTTTCTATGCCTCCGGCGGATAATGTTGAGTTTACTTCGCAGATGGCTGAGGAACTTAATGCTCTGGAGAGAAAGCTTTCTTTTGAAGATATTCGCTTTTATAGATCCATCGCCAAGTCCCAGCTGCGCAAGGAACGGAAGAAACCAAAGGTTATTGTCTCTAAGGAAGCGAGCCCAGAGTCACAGACGCAGCAGGATCTGGAATCTTCAAACCAAAAGAAAGGTTGGCTTGAATGGGTGTGGGGTTCAGCTCCTAAGAGCGCACAGTCATCTACAAGTGACGACCAATCGGTCATGACAGATCAACAGCGCAAGGAATTATATGATGCTATTGAGTGGGATGAAGAACAGAAGCCTATTTCTGAAGTGTTGGATCTTCCTCGAGATGCTGTCAAGCTGCAATTGAATGTATCTTTAAATATGGGTACCTTTGCTCTGAGACGTGACCCTCATGGGTCAGCTACTGAGATCTTGAAGCTCTTATTTGATACATTTAATATGAGCTTTCTCCAGCGTCCCGATTCGTTTCTAGTGGATTTGGCATTACAAGAACTGAAAGTTCATGATGGGACCACGTTGGGTTCGCTATATCCTGATATTGTTCGTGTCAAGAAGTCGCCGTCGCAACCTAATCTACCTGCAATTGGAGATGTTGATATTAATATGTCTTCTAAGAATGATGATGAATCTGACTCAGATTCCGATGTGGAGCAGGAAATGTATAAGCGAGAGCCTGTCTTCTCTCTCAGCTTTGAAAAGAATCCGTTAGATGAATCTGCTGACTCATTGGTTACGATGAAGATGGGAAGTATCGAGGTTTATTATAACAAGACTTTCATAGAAGAAATTGCTCGATTTTTTAAGCCGCCGAAATCACATCTTGAGAGTTTTGGTGCTCTGCTCTATGCTGCAGGAGCTACTGTTGAAGGAATTACAAATCAAACACGTGCTGGTCTTGAATATGCTTTACAAGAGCACAAGACTGTTAATGCAAAGCTCGATATCCAGGCACCTCTGATTATTTTGCCTTCTAACGTGCATGAAACCAAAGCTCCTTGTTTGGTGATTGATGTTGGTCACATTTCGGTTATTTCGAATCTTGTTGATAAGTCCACTATTCGTGAACTGCAATCGAAACAATCATCTCAATATCAAGACTATGACTACGAAAAGCTGAAGTCCTTAATGTATGATAAGTTCCAGCTCAATCTCGAGTCAACACAGGTTCTTATTGGTCCTTCAATTGATGAAACAATTCAGATGATTACTGATGCACGAAGTGGAACAGAAGCGTCAACTTATCATATTGTTGATAGGATAAATATGTCTCTTCTTGTAGAAATCTCAATTGTAGCGAAGGCGTCGAACTTAACGAAGTTCCGAATTTCTGGTTATCTCCCTATACTGCACGTCGCTTTTTCAGATGTGAAATACAAGACTTTGATGCATATTATTAATACTAGTGTACCTAATCTGTCGTTTATGAATTTTGATGATGATAGTGACTGTGCTACCAATGACGATAGTGGAAGTGACTATAATCGTCGATTTGAGGTCTTGGAGGATAGAATATCTGCGTCAGGACAGACTGCATCTTCACCGGCAGTCACCTCAAAGTCACAGCACCGCCCTTCAAGTAATCAAGATAAAGCATTCTCGTTTGCAGGAACCAACACTGCTGTGGATCTTGGAGAATTGGTCAGTGATAGTGATCAAGATGATGATGATAGCTTTGTCGAAGCCAACGAAAGTGCAAATTCTCGGAGTACTGTCGCTAAATCTGAAGATGCTGATGGAAATTCAGATAATTCGTATCAACAACGATCATTTGAGTTTCATTTTAGGGTTGATAAGGTACAGCTGTCTTTATATCGTGGTGATGAAATCGATTTTTCTAAAAGTAGGCTTCTGGTCGACATCATTTTGGAGCACTTTGAATTGATATTCTACAGTCGTATGTATGATATGCATGCTGAAGTAATACTCTATAAGCTCTTTGTTGAAGATAGAATCGATGAAAGTGCAAAACAAGAATTCAGTCGTCTCATCTCTTCAGATCCTTTTTATGAAGATGGACCCCCGAAATCAGACGTTCAGGATGATCAAAAAACTCTTTTCCATATAAGGTACTCGAAAGTATCTAAAGAGTCTCCTGAATACCTAACAGTATCTGAAGGCATTGATCAAAACATTGAAATGTCAATTTCTACGCTGAACTTCATAATTACGCGCAAATCTATTCTAACATTAATGGATTTCGTATCTTTGCTTTTTACTACTGATCCAAGTCAAGAAGAAGAGTTGGCTCTGCTTGAGGAGCAAAGCGATTCGTCTACAGAAATAATGTCTATGCAGTCAAGTGTTGTAACGGCATCTCAACCAGATAAAATGAAGCTTAAATTGAATTTGTCTGGTATTGTTCTAGTGCTCAATGACGACGGAATCAGGTTGGCTACACTGAGATTAGAGCAAGCAGATGTCGGTGTTTTTACAATGGGAAAGACGATGCGTGTAGGCGCAAGACTTGGAAATTTTACTCTCTGTGACCATTTGACAGATGATTTTAGCCCTTATGTGGCCACCTCTGATAGTGCTTTGAGCGGTACTAATTCCTCATCTGGTAGTGTTGTTAATAATCAACTAGTTTCTATTCAGGGAAATGAATTGGCTGATTTTCGTTACGAGACTTTTGACAAGTACTCTTTGACAGTTACATATCCTGGATATAATTCATCTATTTATTTTCGATCAGGATCAATCAAAATTAACTTTGTGGATGAGTCTTTTCGTCGAATTATTCAGTTCTTTGGAAAATTTGCTGAAATGAAGACCTTTTACGATTCTGCTAGACAGGCTGCTGTGAACCAAGCTTCACAAATGAAAGATCCGGATAAAATACACTTTGATGTAATTGTTCGCACTCCAATTCTAGTTTTCTCACGAGATTGTCCATTTGATAATCCAGATGGTACCGATCCAATTCGATCAGACATTGTGACCGTCCACCTTGGGGAAATGTATATTCAAAATACATTTACACCGGTTGGTGCCAGCACGGCTAATAAAATTACAGCCGGAATACGACGCACGCGTATTACATCAGAATTTCACTTCCCAAATGATGTGGTGCAAGAGCTACAAATGATTGAAAACCTTGATATAGGATTTAAGATGGTTTATATAGAGCATCTCCCTGGAATGGATAGACCTGCTCTTGAAATAGTGGGCTCTATGTCTGACGTAAATCTCCAGATGACGGAGTCTCAGTATGTATTTGCAATTGCTATGATGAAGTCGATATCAGCTACATTTCAGCAGCAGGCAGCTCCTACAGATGTTCAAGAAGGGGTTTCTCCTGTGTCTAAAGATTCTGAACAAAGTCACTCTCAACCCCGCAGATTGTCTAAATCAGTTGCTCCTAAGGATAAGAACTTGTCTAACTCAGGACCGAAGTCAATAGCTAATACAGCGACTAGTTCTAAACCAGTAGATAATTTCACGAAGTTGGACTTTGTTTTCCGACTAAATACCCTTGGACTTGAATTATTCAATGACACAGATACTGATGTCGTTACATCAGCTCCTTCGAGTTTGTCTAAGCTTGCATTAACTGGCACGGATGTTAAGATGAGAATGAATTCAGATGACTCGATTGAGTCAGAGTTTCACGTAAAATCTTTCACGATTGTCGATAGTCGACAGAAGCAAAAGAATAAGTTTAGAGAGATCGTCCCGCCTATAATGCATGACGGATATCAGTTCATGGCAAGTGTCTCTCTGGTTAAAGACGAGAAAGACGGGAGTCAGGATATCGTCGCTATTTTGTCTATCGATAGTCCTCGATTTATATTAGCAATTGACTATCTCTTTGCTCTTAAAGGCTATTTCCTTGATCAATTGCAAGCAGAAGCAGAAGCAGATGCTGACATGCTTGAAAGTGGAAGTGCGATTGGCAGATCAGACTCCATAAATTCAACTAGCTCTACTCTTATTGAGCGTTCACAAACGTATTCTATTGAATCTAATTTGACTGATCAAACAGATGAAAGTTCTGCTGATGAGATTACTGGTGATGGAGAGATATTACCTAATAATGCTCCTGAAACAAGAGTATCCTTTAGGATTAACATTGTTGACGCCTCTGTCATTTTGATAGCAAATCCACTACAAGCAAGCTCAGAGGCTATCGTTCTAAGAATTAAAGAAATCATGCTGACTCAGCAGAATGTTATGACTTTGACGCTTCGACAGATCGGAATGTACCTTTGTCGTATGGATATGTTTGAAGAAAATCACCTACGTGTACTTGATGATTTTAATCTGATTTTATCTATTGATAATAGCAGTAGTGGAGAGAACGGTGTTATGATGCAGTACAAGACTAGTATCAACATTGGTATAGATCCTTTAGTGTTACGCGTCTCTCTGAGAGATATTTTGTTGGCTCTCTCCATAGTTAATAAGGTTGCTGAATTATCACCCGAGCAAGTGAAACCTGTTGAAAAGAGAACGTACTCTCGATTTTCTTCGAATAGAAGACTTAAACAGTCATTTAGACGACGAACTGCTAAGGCTTTCATTTCATCGGCGGGGTCATCCAATTCTACGCGCAGTCACAATGGCACTGACAGCTCTACACCATCGACAGCTACGCCTGATCTCAAATCAACACTAAGTAAAGACAGCAACAGTATTAGTAATAATACAAATATTTCGTCATCTTCAACTATACTAAAGACAGAAGATCTTAGTGCAGATTTTGCAGGTCTTCGATTGGTGTTGATTGGTGGTGTCCACGAACTACCACTTCTTGACATGTGTGTTCGGCCATTTCCTGTCAATTTGAGGAACTGGTCTACTGAAATGGATGCTAGTACCAATATTGAAACATTCATTAATGTATATAACTACTCAAAGTCCGCGTGGGAGCCTCTTATTGAGCCTTGGCATCTTGGTTTCCATATGACCAGAACTGTCGAACCTGAGAATGTCTCAATTAATTTCAATTCTCGTAAGAGTTTAGAATTAACGGTAACTTCTCAGACCATTGCAGTGCTGAGTAATGCTGTGGAAATGGTATCCGGAGACAGTGATCTTCTTTCTCGACCTCCTGGAGCTAACGCTCCTTACAGAATCAAGAACCAAACTGGATATACATTACAAGTCTGGGCAGATAGTGTTGACCAATCGGAGTATGCGATGGCCAAGGAGATAGTAGACGGGGAGGAAGTCCCATGGCGATTTGATGACTGGCGTAAACTGCGAGAAAACCTTAACGATGAGTCTCAGCATGGTACGGTTGGAGTGAGATTGAAAGGTACTAATTTTAACGCTGTAACTCGTATACAAGCTAATAAGGAGGGAGAGGCATTGTATGTGTTACAACCGAAGACCATGAAAGTAGCACATAGACTTGTTTGTGAGGTCAAACTTAGAGAAGATAAAGTCAAGCAGATCACTTTTAGATCTGCTTTATTGGTGGAAAACAACACACAGATTCCAATCGATTTAATGATAGGAGATCCTGAGATTGGCAATAAGATCATGTCTATAACACCTGGTGGCTCACAAGCTGTGCCAATGGATTCTCTGTTTGATCAGACACTAAAGATCAGGCCGGGAGCTGGCTTACCATTCAAATGGTGCGAGGAAACTATATTCTGGAGAAACTACTTGAAGAAATATTCACCATACTTGACATGTAACAATGATCCTGATAACGAGGTGAGCATGGATGACAATGCAGCTTCATTCTACTTCCAAATTTGTGCAGTGTATGATAAGTCTGAGCCTCTCTCTAGACTATATCCATATATGAGAATACGTGTTTCGGCACCAATTGAAGTTGAGAACTTGTTACCTTATGATTTTAATTATATGATATATGATAAGAATACTCGAAAGGAATGGTCAAACTTCTTGAGAAAGGGTCTTTCAAGTCCTATACATGTGGTGAAGCTTTCGCATTTACTGCTTCTTAGTGTCCATATGCGAGAAAGTGGGTTTGAGAGGACAGATTTTGCAATCATCAATTCGCATGTCTCAGATGAATTCCGGCGTGAGAATTCTTTCGTTACCCATCATAGCGATGGCCAGAAGTTGCATCTATATCTTCATTATTATCCAATACCTGATAGCGGTGGTGCTTTTAGAGTGAGTATTTATAGTCCATACCTTATCTTGAACAAGACTGGTATGGATATGCAGATTAAATATAAAAATATCATAGCTTCATCGCCGTTTCAGGCCATCGATGATCAAACCGGAACTAAGAAGAGTGCTATACCAAAAATGTTCTCTTATAATTCTAATGAGCGCTCCAATCGTGCTTTAATTTGCATTGGTGACTCCTCTTGGAGTCGACAACTTAGTTTTGAAGCAATTGGTAGTAACACTGATGCAGTTATACAATCAAAGGATAGACACTCGGAAATCCATATTGGCATACACGTGTCTGAAGGACAAGGGAAATTTAAGATGACAAAAATTATCACTATTACACCGCGTTTCATTCTAAAAAACAAACTTTCAGAAGACCTTGGTATTCGTGAGCCAGGATCATCTAACGTGATGACGATAAAGGCTGGCCAAGTGTTGCCATTACATTTTATGAGACAGGTTCCTGAAAAGCAGCTTTCGTTGAGTTTTCCAAGTCCTGATGGATTAGGTACATGGTCGGCCCCTTTTAATATTGCTGATCTAGGAAGAACGCACGTGAAATTGATCAAACCTGGTCAAAATGGTCAAAAGTTGTTGAAAATAGACGTTCTACTTGAGCAAGCTACCATATATCTTCATATTGATATGGAGAAGAGTAATTGGCCATATTCGATCAGAAATTTCTCAGATCTGGAATTTAAGTTTTATCAGGCTAATCCATACAGTTTGTATGATGATAATGATGTGGATACAGGCAATAGAGAACGATTCCGCCGAATTGCATATAGACTACCTAAAAAGAGTGTTATGCCTTACGCTTGGGATTATCCAGCTTCACAAAACAAGGAACTTGTGATATGTGCCCATGGAATGGAAAGACATGTTCCATTGGCGGAAATTGGAAGCCAAGTACCAATGAACCTCCCAGCTTTTGGTGACCAAGCAGGTGTAACAATCGATATTAGAGTCGATGCAGATGGTCCAGTACAGACTTTGGTACTCTCCAACTACGACCAGAGTAGAAGTCTATATAAACCCAAGTACAACATTTCGCAGTCCAGTGTCTCATCGTCTTTCATACAACATGGAAGTGCTAATAACAGTACTGCTGGATTTGAAATTATGGAAGACGATGGAGATATCACATTCCGAGCCACTATAAATCTAGAGGGTATTGGAATATCATTTGTCAACAGTCGGATGCAAGAGCTTTGCTACATCACTCTTAGAGGATTTGAGTTTAAGTATAATGAATCTACGATTTATCAAACTATTAGTACAAAGCTCAAGTGGATTCAGATAGACAATCAGTTATTTGGAGGCATTTATCCAATTATTCTTTATCCTAGTGTATTGCCTCAGACTGCAAAAGAAATGGAGAGTCATCCCACGCTCTCAGCATCAGTAACACGAGTCAAGGATGAATCGCATGGTGTTCTATACATTAAATATGCCACCATTCTTCTACAACAGATGACTCTTGAAATCGATGAAGATTTCTTATTTGCTTTGCTTGACTTCTCTAAGGTTCCTGGTGCCAGCTGGACTAATACTGTTGAAGACAAGCTTTGCGATGAATCTCTAGAGATACCTGAACCGACTAACCAAGCTACAGGTAGAGATGTTTACTTTGAAGTACTACATATACAACCTGCTCAGATGGACTTGTCGTTTGTACGAACTGAGCGTGTGAATGTTGAGGATAAAACCTCATCCGAGAATCCCTTGATGTTCTTCCTGAACATTCTCACTATGGCTATCGGAAACATCAATGACGCACCCGTCCAATTAAATGCCCTGGTTCTTGAGAATGCTCGTGTTTCGCTGCCTATGTTAGCGAATTTGATGGCCACACATTATGGACAGCAGTTCTTTTTCCAGGTTCATAAGATTCTTGGTTCTGCTGATTTCCTTGGTAATCCAGTTGGATTGTTTAATAATTTAAGTTCTGGTGTCATGGATATATTCTATGAGCCGTATCAAGGATTTATTATGAATGATAATCCTCAAGAGCTTGGAATAGGTCTTGCAAAAGGAGGAATGAGTTTCTTGAAAAAGTCAGTTTTCGGTGTTTCTAACACTGTTGCAAAGGTTACAGGTAGTATATCTAAGGGATTGGCAGTAGCTACACTTGACAAGCAGTTCCAGGATCGTCGTCGAATAAGCAGGACAAGGAATCGGCCAAAGCATGCTCTCTATGGTGTGACTACTGGAGCTAACTCTTTTGTTGAGGGGCTTGCTAGTGGTATATCAGGTGTCGCTTTAGCGCCAATGAGAGGCGCTTCAGAAGAGGGTGCCGCGGGATTCTTCAAAGGTTTAGGAAAAGGACTTGTTGGATTACCTACCAAGACAGCTATTGGTCTCTTTGATCTTGCAAATAACGTTAGTGAAGGTATTCGTAACACCACTACGGTGTTTGATAGTGATGGCATTGATCGAGTACGACTACCCAGATTTATAGGTCGAGACATGATCGTGAAGCCATACTCTCAGAGAGAAGCGATTGGACAACTCTGGCTTAAACAGGTCAATGAAGGAGACTACTTTAATGAAGAATACGTTGCGCATATGGCTCTTCCTGGAGAGGAGCTTGTTGTTATCGTTACATATACAAGAATTTTATTGATGCACACTAGGCGGATGACCACCCAGTGGGATGTACAGTATGATCAGCTGCAGACTGTATCTATGGAAAAAGGGGGTATAGCACTTGTTTTGTGGGGAGGCATACAGGGTCCGTTTATTCCTATTGGTGATGAATCTGCAAGACAGTTCTTGTACAACAAAATAGGTATGGCTGTTGAAGAATACAACCAATATAGACAAGCACTAGTTTAAGAGCAAGAAATTAGTAGTATTGAAGATGTATATTGAGTTTTTTTAGAGATTTGAATTAGATACGATTTTGATAATAGTCGATTATCCGTTTCTGAAATTTTGAGGGTTGCGTGGTTTACAAAGTGAAACTGAGTGTAAATGAAAGGAAGTGTAAAAAAATGCTTATTTAGTAACATATAAAATCAATATCCAGAAGTAGCAAATGCTAGTGTGGACAGTAATGTATTTAATGGTATTTTTATTATTTGATTTTTCAGATGTACGTTTTGTTTTTTAATGTTATCTATTAATACATTTATGTTTCGTATGTGTTCAGAGTACAGTAATTCTTAGCTGGATAGCACTACTAAGCAATTAATGGTGAAGTATAGCATTTGGAACAGGTCAATACAACAGACGAGAGCCCTATGACGTAATTATGGCGGGGCTACAAGCATTTGCTTTTTAGTTATAGTCAAGCAGGGATTTCGCGGTGTTAAGCGCTCACGTGTTTCAGTAATCTCTAATTATTCTTGACAAGAGGATTTTTTAGCTCTTTCAAGAGTGGGCTAATAGAACGATTAATACAGTGATTAAAAGGTCTGCTATAGTGGTGTAGAGAATAAAAGGACAATCTCTCGCTTATTAATAGGAGCGTTTGTCACGTCGCCACAGTGGTCTGTGGAGCTTCAAAACGGTGGTAATATTAGAACCAAGAACACTCTCTTTAAAAAGAAACGTTTCGCTAACTTGTACGGCCATATCACGGCTTTAGACATTGCGAAGTCAATTACAGGAGCAATGCTATTAAATGCTAGTTTTAGATGCATGTCTTGCGTCAGCTAATCTTCGTCAGCTCAGCGAGTGCTCTTAAATTGGTAGCAGAAAACCTCATATCTGTTCATTGACAAGTTTATTTCAATAGTCCTTATACTGAATAGTTCGTCAGAGTCGACATTGGTCGATTCTAGATAATACTACACAGTTCACGATCTCGGGCTGCAAAGCAAAAAACTTTACTTTATCGACAACACACAATTATTTTGCATAGATATATATATATATATTACTTGCATATTACAGACTCACGCATGCCACTAGACGAAATAGCTCCAGAGATTGCATCCATATTTCACTCAGATCTAAGAGAGGTCCTACCGTTGGCAGCCGTTTGTAATGATGGCTACTGCATACCTAGCAGCGACGTTTATTATTGATATTAAGATTATTAGTAGTGTTTCAAGGTATACGGTGTAGACAAAAAATGATATGCGTTCTCCTGCACGGATGAGCCCAGGCAAAACCCAAATACACTTCGTTTATTAATGTATCATTATGGCCAGCTTACCTAGATCAGCTAATAAGCCCCAGCGATGACTAAACCATAAGCCTCCAAAGACTCGTAATTAGTGATGCGCTCGTAGCACTGCCGCAGTCTTCAGCTGGCTCATCCTACAACCGAGCACGTAAACTCAAGCGTATTTTAGAATAGGCCATAAAAGGCAGTAATGGCGTAATGGCACTGATCTTAGTCATGAAGAGCAGGTCACTGAAAATAAGCTTGTAAGAGTCAGCGTCCTCGCTCATTTAAGATTTTTAAATAGCACCAATGTGACATCTTTTGGGCTAAAATAAGGTTTAGTTACTTGACGATCGAATGTTCTCCAGATTTTATACAGTAATTGTTTATTAACCTTGTAGACACAGACTTACATGAACATGAGAAGTTGGTCAGCCAAAGAATCGATCTTTATATAAAGCCCACGTTTCTCCTACTCGTGAATCTACTTTTTCCTTTTGTTATTCATATTGAATTGATTATTACACGGGATATCTTATTTAAATTCCTTTTGAATAACTGAACGTGAAACACTAAGATTCAAAAGACTTACTTGATTTAATTGCCTACTTGGAAAGTTCGCACTGATCTGCACGCACTCTTTCAAACACTAGGCTATTACTACAACTATTCAAACACTTAAAAGCAATAAAGCTATCTAAATCTTCTAAGAATGGGTAACTGCATGTCATCGTCGTCTGCTCGACGCAACTCTCACCGCCGTGGATCATCGTCGTCGTACTATGACGATAAAAACAGAAGGTCCAGCGGTAGCCGATCGCGAAGAGATTCCTTGGCCCCTATTCCCTCAGCTGATCCCTCCCTGCATCGACCAGTGTTTCAACAGCCACAGCTCAGTAGACACAGAGTGAACGGAAATTAAGCTGAGGGGTAACGCAGCTCATAAGTGTGGAACCTAGTTAGGATCACAATATAGCGGACACATGACTTTGCTCGCAAGTGCAATTTACAGTGCCGATAGTATATAGACATTTGATATGAGAATGTGTTAGCATGCTCATGCGCTCATGCGTTATTATAATATGGGAAGGCTTCGGAAACTGGATGGATGGGACGGTGGTGTTTAATATTTAATTTTATTTCAAACATTGTTTTGACTGTATTTATGACATATGGCAGGATAGAGGAAGAGCTTTACATACGACTTGCTTCTAGCATCTATATTCTGCTATTTTAATTTAGTTTTTTTTTGTATACACTGTTAGCTGTCTTCATGACTAAGTTAGACTTGCCTGTCTTGGATATAATAACACTTGTGATTACACTATTATAATACTTGACTAGCTTGACTGATATTGGAGACTTCAGCAAAGTTATTGCCTATTAATTCTATATATAACTGTCCTAAATATTTTAATATTATATCATATTTATTTAGTATCTGGTATAACTGATGGGTTCTCCTTTCGTAGCCTACAGAGCTCTCAAATGTTTTACTCGTTTTCCTTGTTTCCTATCCTGCGGCGTCTTGATAACGCCAATTTAATCTGTTGTCACGTTACATAATGCTCGTCTCTCTGGCCATAGCAGTTTAGCTTACAATAATGGCATTTACGTAGCAATCAATCTCAAGATGTCAAGTTGTACTTAACTGCGTGTCACGCGACTTGTAAATCCCTACTCGCATAATATGGTTTCAGGGCCCGCAAGACGAGAACTGTGAAGATCTACAACACAGCCCGCATCAGCAGCCAAACAGTAGAAAAATATCTATTATCATTACTACAATACACGAGAAATCCATCTAAGTTTGGTATTATCTTATCAGTCTTAGATATTGCTTTAGCTGCCAAGAACGATATTTCCAGAGGAAGTGGTCACACAACTGTGCGAATGTCGTCTTTAGGAACGCCTGACCAATATATTGGTTTCTGGTTACATTCTCTTTAACGTGACAATAATGTCAATGCATACTATCTCGTGTGCCAAACATTGTCAGATCCAATATCCACGGTCTACCATGCTCCCTTCGTAGTGTATATGATATTCAGCTATCACAGGCTCCGTGTCCAGTCGAGATATCATGTCCGGGTAACATGTGCATTGTAGGCGTTGCGTTCCTTCGTCTACGCTTGCCAGCATGATATCGTTATACTAGATTAGGTTGATATTCCGGTGCTCGACAAGCCAGGCAAGTGCAAAAGGTAAAGCTAGGAGCTAGAACGGAGACTTTTCTGTGAAGCAAGAAATTTGTCTCAATCGCGCCAGAGCTCTTCTGTTCAAATATACAGGGGAATATTATCAGCGAGGAGGAAGCAATACTATACGAACTTATAACATGACATCGTCAAGCAATCCTGTCAAGTCAAAAGCCATTAAGGCTGATGCATTGTCTTCGTTCCTAGCACTTCTTGAAACTGTACGTATTGCGTCTAAACTAGGTTAAGTAGCGGGTAAAGTTGATACAGCAGAAATGGTAAAACTAACTATGATGCTTGTGTCGCAAAGGTTCGCGGAAAGAAATCGCTTGTTCTCGATAGAGCACTGTCTGCACCGTTAGGTTATATTGCAAGATTTTCTGTGTTACAGGTATTTATTATATTTCTTTTCATGACCAGTTCGCGGGACTGATATGGCTTGTATTGAGTGATAAAAAAAAGAATACAAAGTTCTGGCATATTGACTAACTCAAACAAATCTCAACTGCTTATGGCATGCGGGATTTACTCATTTTAGGAACATGGAGTAGACAATATATTCTGGCTCGAAGATGGTCCTCAGAAAGATACAGTTCGTAAAAGTATAATATATCTGATTCGGGGAAACTTGAAAAATGCAAAGATTGTAGCAGGTATGAATGAAAGTTGTATTTGTGTAAGACAGAGATTCATGGCGTTTATGTACTGATGATTATTCTGCAGACCAGATCAAGAGGCTAGTTCAGGTTTCGGAAAGTGATTATGATTTCAATATATTTCTCTGTCCGCGTAGGATGTTGTCGGTGGAGCGAATATTTGAGGAAGAAGGTGTTCTCGGTGATGTCACCATTAATGAATGGAATCTTGGATTTATCCCTCTAGAGGATGACTTCTTTAGTATAGAACTCGCTGATGCTGGATATAAGGATTTATATTTACGTGGGCTACCAACTACGGTCAACTACTCTGCTCTGGCTCTCAATGCACTACAGAAATCGTATGGTTTGTTTCCAAAGATATATGGTAAAGGTGCAAACGCAAAGAAGCTATCAGACATGCTAGTTCGACTTCGGCTTGATTCAACTGCAGCACAACATGCCAGCAATAGTGGCTTAGATTCTGCATCCATATCATCGTCAACCTCAAGACTTGTGTCAAGCTCTAATAATCCTACTGACAGCAACATTTTTGAGCAGCTAATCATCATTGAGCGTGGCTGCGATATGATTACTCCAATGATGACTCAGCTTACTTATGAAGGCCTCATTAATGAGGTATTTGGTATCAAGAACTCACAAGCAGAGATCCCTAGCTCTGTGCTTACTGCCCAGAATAGTAAGCTGGGAAATACCTCGTCCGCAAATTCGATGATTTCGACGACTACTGTCTCTGGCCCTAAGCTGAAGAAGATTATACTTGATTCAAACGATTTACTCTATTCTAATATTAGAGACGTCAATTTTGCGCTTGTAGGGCCTACCCTTAATAAAGTCGCTAGAAAACTTAACGAGGATTATGAAGAGCGTCATCAAGCTAAGACCGTCTCACAAATAAAAGAATTTGTCAGTAAGTTAAGTGGACTACAGGCTGAGCATCAAAGTCTCAGACTCCACACTAATCTTGCCGAGGAGATTATGAATCGTACGCAAACAGAATTATTCAACAGATCACTTGAAGTTCAACAGAATTTGGTGGCTTCTGGACTAGACCCTTCTGTACTTAATCAATCCATTGAAGAAATGATAGCCAAGTGCATTCCAATTGAAGGACCTCTGCGACTCTTGGCTCTTGAATGTCTCGTACAAGGTGGTCTGAAAGAAAAGGACTATGCATTCTTTAAAAGACTTATTTTAAACTCATATGGTTACGAACATATTTTGACATTCCATGCTTTGGCAAAGCTGGATCTTATCTATCAGCGTGGTAAGGCATCAGTTGCAGCATCTCAATTTCAGTTTTCGAATCTTAGAAGGTCTTTCAAGCTTATCGTTGATGATGTAAATGAACAAGATCCGGACGATATTGCGTATGTCTACTCAGGTTATGCACCTCTGAGTGTTAGATTAGTGCAATGCATAATACAGCGACGAGCTCTTGGTTCAAGAATAGCAGGTTCTGGAACCAGTGGCTGGCGTGGTGTAGAAGACATCCTACGTAATATTAGTGGTGATAGTTTTGAAGAAACTCAAAAGGGAGACGAACGCTCTGCTAAAGCTAAGACAATGTTAGCTAGTTCATATACTAGACGAGAAAAGAAAACAACTGCCGTTTTCTTCCTCGGAGGTATTACATTCACTGAAGTCGCGGCCTTACGTTATATCGCCCAACAGGAAGCAGAACGTCGACGAATTCTCATTCTTACCACTGGTATCATTGATGGAAAGCAAATAATTCGAACAGCAATTGATGAGATTCCTTCGATGATCCAGACGCCCATTATGACGGGTATTACACAGCAGTAGATTGGAATCTTTCGTTATTAATGAAGGGTTCTGTACGGTAACTCAGGTTATTTTATAGAATAGGCATTTGCATCTCTGTCTTATTCACTTTTCTTTGATTTGTATTGAGATTTATTTGAATTTTGGGACGGTTTTGCAAATTGTAAAGTATTTAACTAGTATTTAATATATAAATCTAATTATTGACGCTTGATAGGATATATTTAAATAGCCTAAACCTTTTCCCGAGAAAATATGCAATTTTCTTAGTATCGAATGCGCAGTCTTATACTGAAGGGTAGAGCAGGATCAGTTATTGAGACCTCTTCGCCGTTAGTAATCAGATCCTTTAAGCATTTGGTTAGATTTGGTCTTGTAGACTCCTCTAGTTGAGGTGGCGACTGAAGATATAAGTTGCGCTCTGCTGTTCTTAAAGATGGTCTGTTTATTCGTCTGTATATAAGGGAAAATAGATTGTTAAACCTTGTAAAATACTGCAGTGCTAAAGATATCACAATGTACTTACATTTCTTGAGTTTCAGTGAGCTTCATAATCAAGTCTTCCAGGGTCCATGACGGTTTTGCAGAGAATTCGCTAGCAAGATTGCCACATACAGGACAGTCATCCTTCTTCTGGTGCTCGAAAGTAAATGTATATACAGAGTCGTTTCCTGTGTACATCATATAATTCGACAAATATGGATTGCATGTTGTAGCAATCTTTAGAGCTTCGTTACAACACGATGCTAGATCATAATGGATTATATGAGAAGACAGTCCATTTTATAAAGTAAAACAATTATTAGCTTACCCGCGATGATTGCGTTTGTAGAAGCAATAGCAGGTATAATATTTTTTGTAACACCTTGGGTAAGAGAATATGTCACGCCTTCGATCTTGAATTCTAACGCACGCTTCAGAGCGGTTTTATACAACCAGGATATATGCTCTGGATCGTCGTTATCTAAAATCTTATCTGTACATAGAAGCATTAATTAGCACAAAGTCCATGGGCATAATGATGAAGTATACCTTTAAAAACTCGTGGCCATTCCAACACGCTGGCCCATTCGATACAATGCTCTGGGAGTCGCGGTGTATTTGCAATAGTACAAATAGGAAATGTCTCTTGCTTTCCAAGCATATCTAGTGAACATTCATAGCAAGATGTAATTGTAGGTAAAATAACTCTTGCTTGCCCTTTGAATCCTTCAGTACCACCATCGATCAGAGGTTTTAAACTCTCCGGGTTGTTCATATCCACCATGTTCACAAGGGTAGCATTTATCCAACGTCTAGCTTCAACACTATCTAATCCACAAATAACAATCCCAAACTGAGAGTAATATTCTTCATCCTTGTCCTGTATTTTACCAAAAAATGGAGTAATCTTGACACCTTTGACCCGCTTCATGATGAACTCAGCAGCCACGACGGCTTTTGGTTTGCCTACATCAGCCGACCGAAAAAGAAATTGGCGATTGAGATTAGAAATGTCGATTGTATCCATGTCGATCACATGGATATCTGTAAACCCAGAGAGTGCCAGGTTCTTAAGAATTTCACATCCTAGTCCACCAGCACCACTGTAGATCAAATTAGAAATTGCTTTACAGGCTGCAACGCTGCTTTGCCAGATGAACGCAAGAATGCACCTAAGTGATCTCCTGCTATTACTTACATAACACTGTGCATATTAACGATAATTACTTTGGTTAGTATTCAAGAGTAATCCAATATTTCATTATTCAAGTATGTGCATGCACTCACAGTATCTTCATGCTTGTAAGGAAATTAAGGACGTCCGATCCTGGTACATACGCCTCATCAGAGAAAGGACCTCTTCGTCCTAATATTCTATCCAAAACAACTCTATGTGATTACGTTAGAATCATATTTCTTTACTTATTGGTATATTTAGCGAAAATCAAAGTTGTATATCAAGTTATTGCAGCAACTCCAATCCCAGCGTTCACACTACTAGTATACCTCTTCTTATCACCACTACTGATATCCATTGATCTATAATCTCATAAACTAGTAATTGAAAATTATACTAATATCCTTTAATATAGGATAAATTATAGAATGCCAATTTATTCTTTTTCAAAGATAACAAAATATTTCAGAAGTTGTGAATATCTTGGGAAGTAGGAAGCTACAAAGATAAATCGCGTCTAATGAATTTTGGGCATAATTTATTTATAATGCGCCAGTTGATATAACAAAAAAGCTTATGCTGTACTACTCATTTGTTCTTTACGACTTCATAGACAATATTAAAGATCGAATAGAAGCATAAGTTTATGGCTATTTGATACAGAGTATGGGTTATATTAGTACTATTTACAGAGATCTCCGCCGCAAACGCCGGATACACAAATAGATCAATGGTGATCCTTATTGTGACCACAATACACATTTTACATTCGGATACAGTAGCATAAGAAAAACATTCAAACCTGGTTATAAGCATAACTTGTTGCTGTTTTCCTTATAGTGGTAATACAGTATATTGGTCACTTTTTGCCTTCTGAATTCATTTCTTCAACTTCCTCTTTTGTTCTGCCGCCAACCTCAAAGGGAGCGTCCTCTCGCGACTTGTCCAGCATGTTTTTGATTCCCCTACTTGTCAAAGCTTTCTTAATTTGTTTGTTAGTTGGAGACTAAAGAGCTATGATACTATATACGAATTAAAAGACTTACTCCTAGACATTCCTTATATTCTTCCCATAATTCCTCGCATTCATTTTGTAACTATTATCAGATTGTATTGTTAGCTATGTGAAGAATAATATTTATTTACTTGCTTCCTTGATATGAGATTTACGTACTCCCTTTCCTTTAAGAAATTCTGGATAGCAATGGCATGTTAGCATATCAATTGAAATATATCAGTAACTGTGATGTCGTAACTTACTCTCACTGTACCACTCGTTAAAGCACTCATCATACTTCGTTTTCGCCTCGTTACACTCTGATGCAAAACTGGAAGACATTAGATTTCCCATTAAACTAATCCAATTAAAATCAAATATTGCAATAGTCTAATCTGTTCGATTAAAGCAGATTTAAATATATTTGTGGTGTAAAGGTTGAAAAAATTAGTGAAGAACTGGGATTTAGCGAAAACTTCAATATATCAAATACAAAAAATTTTGATTTAGTCCTTATTTTTGCACGTTCCTCTGCGAAGGACAGTATATTTCACAGGTTCGAAGTTTTCTTCAGCTGAATGAAGCTCTAATATCTTGAAGTGATAGTATTAATCCTTAGTGACGTTCGCTTGTTAATAGAAAAATTTAAACGCAGCGGGCAGAAGTGATTACCGAGATGGCTTCTGAACTGTCGAAGCCCTCAAGTATAGATGAGATCAATGCAAGTATTTTTCAATCAGTATTGGGCACTACACATGCCGCTACTCAGCTCTCGGCTCAAGATCTTGAATACTTTCAGACAATAGATCCGTCAAATATAAATGCGATTCAGCAGTGTTCCCAAAAGCTTCTCGATCTCACATCGTCCTTACTCGATGCAGCACGGCCAGAACAAATCAATCTTCGAGTAGAAAAACCATCCGATTTGGTAGGAGAGTGGAGGCAGATCGCTGAGATAAATGATTATTTATTTGAGAAAGTGGTATGACAAGATTTATTAGCTCATGCTAGAATGTTGACTATTAACTAAGGGCGAAATAGGATACTTTCCTCGATATTTTTTCAGGTCGAAAGATTGAAGTAGAGAAGAGCAAGGACGGTATTGATGGAACTGTAAGATCTTAATTGTTTTATATTTTGGACAAAGTTGAAATGCTGATAATCTACTAATAATATTAAGAGTACAAAGCGAAAGAGAGAAAAGCTCGAAAGTAACCTCTACAGGGCTGACATCGAGAAACCGCAGCTCAAGTTCAAAACTGTACCTAATAATTTTGATCGGACACCTTTCAAACCACTCTTGACCTCGAAACCGAACTCTATGATCCCCCTGGAGCAATCGCTGCAGCTGGTTTACAAGGATGACGGTGAGATGCCGTCATATCAGAATCCCTATACGTACGAAATCGAAAATGCGCCATATCCTCCTTCAATAATGCGGTTGGGCGAAGTCATTGAACCTCCACCGCTCGAGAGTAGTACTGCAAAATGGATAGAAACAAAGGAAGATTTTAGCAGCATGCTGTCAGATCTAAGAGATTCGTCAGAAATAGCTGTTGATTTAGAACATCATGATCATAGATCATATATTGGCTTCGTATGTCTGATGCAAATAAGTACACGAACGCAAGATTATGTAGTGGACACGTTACAGCTTCGAGACGAGTTACAGGCACTTAACGAAGTTTTTACTAATCCCAATATTATTAAGGTCTTCCACGGTTCGACTTTTGACATAATTTGGCTTCAGAGAGACTTTGGCCTATATATCGTGGGACTTTTTGATACATATCATGCCGCACGTGTACTTAATTTTGAAGGCAAGAGTCTATCATATCTTCTAGATATACTGTGCTCGTTTAAAGCTTCGAAGAAGTACCAGCTTGCAGATTGGCGTATTCGTCCACTTTCTGAAGATATGCTAATGTATGCTCGTTGTGATACACATTTCCTCCTCTCGATCTTCGATAAATTGCGAAATAAATTGGTCTCAGAAGGCGGTGACAAGTTAAATCAGGTACTGAAAAGTTCCAGAAATGAAGCGAGGCAGCGATATGAGAAGACTTCGGTAAGAGGAGAGCAACGTTGGCAAAAGTTAGCGGATAAGTTTTCCATAGTAGATCCAAACCAGGTCGAAGCTTTAAGGAAATTATGCGATTGGCGTGAGAACCTTGCTATGACTGAAGATGAAGGGGTTGGCTACATTATTTCGAATAGACTTCTTGTATCTCTCGCAAAAAATCAACCCATAACAATCTCGGCGCTTCTTGCTGTTACTGGTAAACATATTACAAAATCCGTTAGAAGTCATGCAGAGGAATTAATCAGTCTCTTCAAGGGGAACGATATGTCCGCCGATAAACGGACTTCTCATGACATCAATGAAGAAAGTATGAAACCGCATGGAGAGGATTTGCAAAACGACATCAAAGACCAATCCGAGATGCTACAAAAGCGTTTAAAGCTTATCCAAGACTTGTATCTTTCAAAGAAGTCTGCAAAATCAATTTTTCAGCTATCAAAAAACTCTGAATTCTGGGGAGACTGTATTTCATGACTATCACAGCAAAAGCAGTGAGAAAAGTATCAATCATCTTATGACATTGTTAATTCAGTTTTTTTGTGTTTTAATCGTTTGTATTTATATAAAGATTTATCCTAATAAAGAAATCCAAATATTTTGTGTCTATGTACATAATATGTGAGACTCATATTATATGTCTCGCCCACAATCGAACGCGTAATATGTTTATACATTCATTTGTAACCAGCGTATGGTAGCAGTCTCTTCAATCTCTTGACATGATTGCCCTCTCCAGGTCCTTTGGCAAAACCGCCTCGATGATAACGGGATCGCCCCGATGCCGACCATCCAGTATTACCGTGGTTAACACCAACAGGTCCCTAGAAATACTCATCAGTATCTTCAGTGATATAATACAAGATAGAAAATACAAATCTATAAGATTTGATGTAAACTTACATGCTTGAACCCGCCAGAACCTCTTTTTATCCAACGAGCTGCTGCTGCTTTGTGCGTCTTCATCTTGTATGTTGACTTCTCTCTAACGAACATACTGATAACTGAGGGAGCTTGATTAAACAATGCTAAGCTATTAATGCCAGCAGCCTTCAGTCGTACAAATGAAGACAGGAATAGCATCTTGCTATTTGATTTCGTAGTCAAAAAGTATAATCGATGAATACAATAACAGTTACTCGACCCGATAATATACCATAGTGAAAAAAAATCCTAAAATGTAGTTCTCGCGATTTTTATTTCACCCGTGCGGCGCTGAATTTTTTCTGTCTGCTCTCAATATTCATTCTTATTGCCACATAGCGACAACAAATTATCATTCTAGAGTGATCAGTTAGAGATCAAGAGAGATCCATAAAAGTGAAGAGTATAATACATAGATACTCATAGATATATACAAGAGCAGCTGCTCGTTTAAGAGCCTGTTACAAAATAGATGCACAATACCAAAGCATCAATATTTTATTTTACGATAAGTTGACGTGAACCGTCTAGACGGACAAGAGCGGCCACTTTTCGTGATATTCAAAGCATAACAAAAGGATGCAGGATAGTAAAAAGATAAATGAAGAGCCAAAGAAGCAAACAATTTCATTCTCGTTCGGCGCGTCAAATAAATCAGTGGAATCACGCTTTACATCAAAGAATAAACCTGCAATCGGTCGACAAAACCAAAGTACACCAGCTGGTTCGAAATCTAGAAATGGACATTTAGCTCACAAACGGCGGCGATCGCCTTCGCCAACAGATATGATCACGGGATTTGACCTCTCAGGCGGTGGTGCTATTCCAGTCAACGAACTTAAGACGAAAGAGAAGCTGGTGATTGAAGCGGTAAAGAATCGAAACTGGATAGAGGAGACACTCAAAAAGAGAGGAAGAATTTATAAACCACAGTCTCAGAGTGGAACTCAGCAATTTGAGTTAGCATCTGGATCAGACTCAAAAAATAACAGAAAGTTTGGGTTAACGCTTGCAGCAGCGAAGAAGATAAAATCAGAAAGTGATGAAAGCCAAACAGCTGTGGATATGGTAGTAGACGATCACTCTGAAGACTTAAGTACTACTTCACAACAATTCAAAAACCAATCGCAAGAAGAACAGGCGATCAATAAGATAATTTCAGACATGGATGAAGATAGACGGCAGAAGTCCAATTTGATTCTAAGGCCAGCTTCAACGTCATCTACAGCAGTACGCCAATTAACAGAAGAGGAAGCATACAGACTTGATATCGCCGAAAGACCCGAAGAACCATCTCTTGAAGCTTATGAAGCAGTTCCCGTTGAAGAGTTTGGATATGCTTTACTAAGAGGAATGGGATGGAAAGATGGTGAAAATATCGGACGTAGTCGGAAGTAGCTGAAATTTGCAATAGTATAAATAATAATAATCATAATGTTGTAAATTATAAGAATAAAATAAGAAATAAAGCAATAAGACAGTTGAAAATACAAAACACTGCTTCTCGCTCAAATAATTTATCCTTCTTTACAAGTCAAGGAAGAGATCTTTTATTAAATATCCATTATATGATAAAATCTACAATCAGCACCTAAGTCACTTTACTTAGCAACAGCAGACAAAGCCTCCAAAACTTCAAGCTCAATCTTAGCCTCGACTTGATCAATTTCGCTACCGCTAGTAGAGTTCTTCTGGGCCTCAGCAAGCTGAGAACGGACAAGCTGTAGTATGTAAAACAATCAGCAAATCAAAGAACACCATGAAAATTTAGATGTTAAAGATAAATGACTTACATCAGCACTGAAGTCCTCAATAGGATACGCCTCAACTGCGTTAATACTCAACAATGAACCTGGCTGTACAACGGCGAAGCCTCCAGAGACTAAATTATAGATTTATAGTCAGATACTAAGTTACACAGATGCCGCTGTGATGTATTCATAACTTACTGAAGTACTGCTTAGTAGCACCACTCTCCTCAACAATATCAACAACACCAGCCTTCAACTCCTCAACGGTTGGAACGTGGGCAGCTAAGACACCGAGCTCTCCGGTAGTCGCAGGAAGGTTGACCTGTACACTATTATCAAACAATGTTAGTCAATCTTACTTCACGCTAAATCTACTAACACTGTCATCCCGTCAATAGTAATATTCATAGCAATTACGGAGTATAGATTCTCAGAATCCTCTTTGAATCGTCTTCTTTGAATTTAGCTGCTATTCACCGCTTGTTCATGGCGTAGAAATCTCGATGATCTTGTCTGATATGCACCCCTCCCTTCATTCCACCAGCCTTAACCTCCATAGCCAATTCAAACAACTACTTCGTATGATAGATCTCCATCTATTTTCATTCCCACAACAGTATATTGATTCATCTTGAGAGGAAGCACATTCAAACGGCTACTGAGTTCTTGCTGCGAAATATCATCTTCATTTAACGGAACCAGAAAATTTTTCAGAATTAATAACTTTCCACATACACGTCAACATCCTTGTAAAGAGCCTATTAAGAAGTCATTTACGTTAACATCATCATTTTAACAACATATCCCTTGACATGAATTTAATTCCAGTTATGCATACTTGGTGAGGTAAAGTAAAGCTCAATCGAATCTTGTCACTCGGAACTTCAGCGTATCCACGGACAGATCCTCTCAAACCGAAGACTGCAGTTGGTCGCGAACGAAGGACTGATCGGGTGGCAGCTCTCAGAGCACTCATGTTGATAATTTCTTAAGTTATTGACGAAGAAAAGTCTGTGGATTCAAGTCAATTCCTGATACAAACCGCTCGGGTATACAGATTCCTATTGACCTTTTAAGAACATTCATAAAGCAAGCAAAATTCGACACCTCTCAGTTCCGAAATGGCGCTTTGATTGGTCCGTCTAGATAAAATAAATACCCATACCCATATTATCAGGGTTAATTATGCGTCTAATATCGGTCATATTTATGCAGTAATAGAATATCACGTGCTTTTTTGACAGCTCTAGAATCAGGAACTGATATATGTATTTGCCTGTTTCGATATCTCGTCAGATATAATTTATAGTAAGTAGAGGAACCAAGAAGCTTCAGTAGCCATTTTCAGACGCAGAGTTAGAGGGAGAGAATAAATTAATTGTGCAAAGAAAGAGTAAGGACGATTGAAAAAAAAAAACGAAATATAACTGGAACAGATTTTAGCAGACCCAAATGTCTGGAAATCATAGACAAGCTATAAAAAAATAGCAACGATCACAGAGTCTGTACTATTAGTCTCAATAATGATAATAAATAATATAGGGCGAGACATAGAGTTCTGTATCATGCTAGGGTGTACGAAGATAACCTAGGAAGTTAAACTAGGGAAAGATACCATGATATTAAAACATCCATAGGCAGAAGTAAGATTAGAATGGAATGTAAAACAATCAAAAGAAACAATTTTCAGATCAAAGGAAAATGCTTCTTTCTATGAATATCTATAGAATAGAGCAAACGATAGTAATATTTGGCCTAGGATTCGCCTCTCCGCAAGACATTATGGATGCTGAAAAGATATAGACTGGAAAAGATATAGGAGCATATTATTATGTTGTTCTTGCATCTCTTGAAAAACAGTTTTTGGAAATTATGAAACAACGTGCCCGATCTCTAGTCAATCTTTAGGCAATCGAGTAAATGCAGTTATGAAGCAGAATTGAGACAACCGATTTAAATTCTGCTTTCAGCAGATGGAAGAAGACCGATAATGATAATGATGACGATAACATAAAAAAGATATGAGATGAGACTTCAGCTTACAAGTGAGATCCTACTGGCCTTAGAATTGCGCTTAAAATTCAGCTTGCGAAGAATCGCCCGCAATGGACTCTGACTTGAGTTCCCGGATAGCTTAGTTGTTTGATCCGCAGTTTTGAGTGACTGTTTTGATTGCCGGTTCCTGCGGTTCATAGGAGAGCCAAAGGCAGTAACCTTGGATTGCGGAGTGATTGGAGCTGAGCGTGATCTATGGCCTGCCCGTTGTTTTCGAACTAACCTTTTTCGCGATGGCTTGTTCGTGACGAATAGCTTAATGCTACGAGTCTTGATTCTCTTGAGAGTACCTTTTGGCTCGATGAATAGATTCGGTGTGCTGCTATGACCATTGAATGGATCGGGTGGTGGGGATGCTGAACGTAAGTTTGAAATCACGTATTTGAGAGACCTTAGCGTTCCATTACGAGTAGGTCCGTACTCAACGCGATTACTCTTAGGAGACATCAGCGAAAGATGACGTCTATGACGCGTTGAAAAGATGTCATCACTTTCTGTCTGTGACGTAGGTGTGAAATGGTATCTTGGACTTGCTGTAGGTCGAAGAAATGAGTTGAACGATAGGGGTATTGTATATCTGCTTTTAATGTCTTGATTATCATATAGTTCAGTATTAGGTTCCCTATTTTTGAATGCGCAAACAGGTGAAAATGATGGGCTTCCTAGAAGATGGACATCTTTGTATAACTTATTTGTTTCCGGTCCTTTGTTCGACTTCTGCTGAAGTTCACCAACCACCATTTTGGTTCCCAGTTTCATGTCCTGATCTATGAGTGGATGCAGCCAGCTATAGCTCACTCGCCTTTTTTGAGAATCGTACAGGTCTATTTGCGGCGCTTTTTCCCAGAAAAGATGGCGCTGCCCATTCTCACTTGGCTTTGTGAGGGGTGAGAAGTTTGAGTTTGATTGACGCTTCACCTTCAACGGTCTTTGCTTGACAGTCTTTATGCAAAGATGGTCTCTCATATCTAGTGGCTCTTTGTTAGACTTATAGTACGGGTGAATAAACGATAAAGATAAAGATGAATAGATGCCTTTGGTAGGGCTAGTACCAGATAGTATTGTGTTTTCGTTTGATCTTGCGCTGCGATCTTGCGACTCGTTACATCCAACGTGACTTATCGTGCGCTGTTGCTGATTTTTATTTATATCGCTAGCGCATTCTATATCAGAGCTCCCTAGAACATACTCAAATATAGAGTCGGCGTTTATTCCAGGTATATTCTGTAGCTCTATGTCCAAGTTGGGAGCCAGGAGATATGATTGACTGGCACTGCTACTGTCATTAGCTTGAATGTAGTTTTCTGACTTTGGCTCGAAACTAGCGGGATGAGATGGAGGTAAAAGACGAGTGATATCCGCCACTTGGCTCACGGCTTCGTGAAATATAGCATCAGAAATCTTAGAATGCACATCGATGTCCGTATAGGTGGTTTGATTAACGTGATAGGACGAAGATGATGGCTCGTCGTCTCGGCTGAAAGAAAGGTCATTGAACATATTGTTCTTTACTGATGAATTCAGATCCAGTGTCGTTGTGGTAGCAGAATGAGGTACATCAGCATATAGAACAGCTATAGGTAATCCTAAAATTTCAAAAGAAAGCAAGAAAAAGAAAAAGAAAACAGAGAATCGGTGTTAGCATACTCTTTTTAACCAACCATATTTACATTCAATTATACCATGCAGTATCCAATCATGCCTTACTAAAGAAACTACTTGGCAATATCCTACTGCAACTATTAACTTTCAATATAACAACAATAGTTCTATTCATCCTATTTTTACTATATTGCAGATATCCTTCGTCCCTATTTATGGAAATGCATACTTGAATTACTAGCTCTTGATCCAACTCCACCAGACTTTCGGGAGAAGTTGAGTGAGGGCATCGAATTGAATCTCATATCCTTTCTGGCATAATCGTCGAAGCTATTAATGGAGCTTCCTATAACAATATCATCGAGTGTCTCCGCAGACTGAATTTCTTTTGGATCAACAAGCTCAAAGTCGAATATTACGCCTGCTTCATGAAATAGAGCTGTCATACGCTCGTATAATTCAATTAAAGTCTGAACCTGTGAGCTTACTTCCATGTTTATACTTCGAGGAATGATATACCTGGAGTACTGGCTTCTAATGCTCTTAATTCCACTAATACTGGGATATCTCGAAATGATATCACGTTGTTGATAATTCTTTACTGTTGTCACAGTGCTTGCTTCACTTGTTGATACCAATTCTTGTGGATTTGTGCTAACAGAGTTATGATCGTGAAAGCTATGATGACTTCAGCGTCTAAATATTTGTAAACGTTAAATAGTCTAGATATCTATTTGAGGAGCCTTCTAAATCAGAGATCAAATCCCTGTTTATTTACGACTGTCGCAAGGTGAGATGTACGAAAGGAATCTTGAACTACATAAAATACGGGAGACGTCGTCCTTTGACACATGACTACATTTAGTGATCCCTTTTACGGGTCACCAATATATGGACTGTAATATTAATTATATGAGACTATAAGACAAGCGAGAAAGTAAATGGCTCAATGAAAATGAAAGTGATATCACAGTGAAAATAATAAAGTAACAATAATAAATATAATAATATTACGTCCATATAACTTGACCCTCATCAACAAACGTTAGACATGGAAGTGTGTTCCTTAAGCTTTCCGATCATTGCTCAAATTCGAAGCAAGCACTGCATTTATGCAGGGGATAGCCAGTTGTCGTGGTAATGTAATAATGATGCAAGTTTAGGGTACACATTGTCTTCAGTTTGCAGAATTAGGAAAAAGATAAACAAGTCCGACCTAAATGATAAACAAGCAACAACTTGTAATATGATTTTTGTATTCTTATATATGCAGTACAACATTTCTTACATTCATATTTTTGTAGCTATAATACTATCATTGTTGCCTGCTGCAGTTAATTGCTGTTTATGTTGATAGCTTTGTTTCTATCGTTTACTTGTCTGCTATTCATTTGACGAAAGAAAAGGACGAAGTGTATCAAACTTTGGTTGATTAATATCAGACGAGAGCTAGACAAGAGATATTACGGTGGACAGGTGCTTTGTATTATTCAAGTTATTTTGTTTATTTTCGGAGGACTTTAGAATAGTACATAGCAAAACAGAGAGAGCCGACAATTAGATCCTGGAGAACACTCACAGACAAAATCAGGCGAGAAGGGCCGGTTTACAATCAAATCTACTTGCGAGATTGCAGCAGAGAATACATCGCTTTATTAACTTATTTACACAAAGTGTTTGCTGCAGCCGGTCTTTATTGTTGTTGTTACTATCGTTGGTCTACAGAATTAATTTTGATCAGTTTGGAGACTGACATTTTCTCTCTTTACCCTTTGCTTAATACAATACTAGTCAGCTATATTTGCTGACTTTGTTTCTGTCGCTGGTCAGAGTTTGTACAATAATATCAGTCAACAACAATGCCTACTCATTCGTCACCTCGACGGCATAGGATACCCGTGATTGAATTTTTAAAAGATCGATTGTATCTCGGAGCGTTCGATAACACGCCGGCTGATACTGAAAGTGCAGTATACTTCACCGTGGATGAATCATTATCTTACAATGCCTTCCATCACGACTTTGGCCCATTACATATTGGTCATCTTTACAGATTTGCAGTTGCATTGCACGAAATTTTGGCAGAAGATGAGAACAAGAGTAGATCAGTCGTCTTCTACTCCAGGACAAGTCCCAAAGCTAGAGCAAACGCTGCTTGTGTACTTTGCTGCTACATGGTGCTAATCCAGTCCTGGCCCCCCCACCTGGCTTTAGCACCTGTTGCTCAGACAGAACCGCCTTTGATGCCATTCAGGGATGCGGGATACTCAATTGCAGATTTTACGTTGAGTGTACAAGATGTTGTATATGGTGTGTGGAAGGCAAAAGATAAAGGCTTGCTAGACATGCGAGAGTTCAACTTGGAAGACTATGAAAAGTATGAAAGAGTAGAAATGGGTGATTTCAACACTATTCCACCCCATTTCGTTGCATTTGCTTCTCCGCAATGCTCTGCTTCAATGGACTCACCTAGTAGTAAGCTACCAATTGCCATTCGAAATGTTTTGGGTTTTTTTGTTGACAACAATGTCAATGTTGTTGTTCGTTTAAATTCACCGCTATATGACAAGCGCCTTTTTGAAGACCACGGAATTAATCACATAGACATGATTTTTGACGATGGGACATGTCCCGAGATGGACACAGTCAAGAAGTTCATTGGTACATGTGCTGATGTTATAGCTCAGCAAGGGATGATTGCAGTTCACTGTAAGGCCGGACTTGGTCGAACAGGCTGTCTCATAGGAGCATATTTGATTTATGCATACGGATTCACAGCAAATGAGGTTATCTCTTATATGCGTTTTATGAGACCTGGCATGGTAGTTGGACCTCAGCAGCACTGGCTATACATTCATCAGCATGAATTTAGAGAATGGAGGTACACAATGGGACTCGGTGCACCGTTGGCATCTTTAGCAGGTTACCGACCACTGGTATCGAAAGCACAGCTAGAGAAATCAAGAATAAGCAGTAGCCCGCGTACGCCTGTTAGAAATATTCTGGGCGAGGTCGAAAACAACGCAGCTCTGCCAGCACCCACGCCAGGGCAGCCACGAAAATCTCCTGAGCAGAGTCGATCACGAATGGTATCTACGACGTTAGATGAACTTGATGATAAAGATAAAGACAAAGACATTCATATCGAGGACACAGATGTTATGATATATAATGATGAAAACAATATAGTTATGACCCGAGAAGGATCGAGCGACGGCGCGAGAGACAATTTGATGGTTCGCAAGACAAGATCTACAGGTGGGTCACCTGATAACCGCCGAAGTGTGAGTTTCTCCGCTGTGACAATGACAACTACGACGACTATGACAGCTACTATTGCATCTGGCGGGTCCAACGCATCTCCAGGAAGTGCTAGAGCCATCAGAGCACAGAGGCGAGTAAATTCCGGCTCACTGGACACTAGGTCTCGCAAATTGTCCAATGGCGGTATTAGAAAGGTCAGCAACAAAAGTCTGACCACAGGAACCACAGCAACTACAGCAACTTCAAAGCGACTTACATAACCGTCAACTATAGATTGACATATTCTCGAATATACGTCACAATTTGGTTTTTGGTAATACCATGATAATGATTCAGATTCTGTTGCGCTTTGGGTGTTGTCTATCTGACTACATCATCTATTGCGATTAGTATTATTCTGCCACTGTATTCAGTTTGTTTTGATGCATACATCTATATACTATGTGTAGATATACTTGAAGCAACAAAAAGCTTTTGTATTCTTGTTTTTGGAATGATTTAGGAGTATACGGTAGTTCTAATTATCCATCTTTTTATTTCTTTGTAAGTCTATTCTTGTTTCATCTCATTCATGGTTTAGTTTGATAGTTCTATATCTAGGTTAATATTGTCAATTTGTGGAGATATGGAGAGTGAGAATATTCCTTGTATGTGATGAGAGTTTCCTTTCGTACTATAATTTGACAGGCTGATAGTTCACTTCGTTCATATCTTGATATCCGTTGCGTAAACTAATAATAAATAATAAAGGAGACGTGCTCAGAGGCAGTGTGGACAAGTCAGAAATCATCTACCGTGATCTGTTTGGAAGAAGTGTCTTTGTGAGTGAGAACTCATTTTTTGATACGATATTTCCACATTAGTCGCTCCATCCCTTCCCACATACCAAACTTGTAAAATGGTCCTTTTCGAACGCCAAGTTCCTAATTTTCACGTCCCCTTTTAATTTTTCATACTCCTTTACAGCCTTGTAGTCGTACATTAGCGTCACCCTCTTACCTGGCTAGCGTTCAAGAGAAAGAGGATTGAAATGACGCGTGTGCATGAACCTCATTTCGAGTGACACCACACACCAGATTCAGTGATAGGATTGCCTTAGGTTGAGATATATTTTTTTCCGCAATCTATTAACACAAAAAATGACCATTCATAGAGCAGGATGTAATAATGTTATATAGCAAAAAAATAGAGGAGTAAATAGATATCTAAATTTTGAAGTGCTATATAACTAACCATTTGGAACCCAGCTTGCGTCTCGAACCGACGTTCAATGAACGATCTGATCTGCACACGCTGTTCTGGTCAAGTAACAACTCGAAGCGATTATAATAGAATTGTGCTGATATACTCACCATTAGTCAACTGGTACTATATGTGGGGACAGATATTTTGATGTGCCTGTTGCTCGAGAAGCTGACAGGTCATCTAGACGGAAGCTGCCTTTGCCCCGTGAGCGCGACATCAACAAGACAGTGACGTCCTGTGACTGCTGTCTGAGATAAATAACTGCAGGTAGTTGTTGCCTACAGGAAAGTAGACATAAGGGAGCCGAACAGATCATTACTGTAAGAAATACGCGCGGCATGACATTGCCATCTTGCTGTCGAATATGCTGTACGAGCATGAAACGTTAGTACAAAAACTTGAAGTCAAGCGCGGCAGCACTGATAAAAATATTACATAATCTACATATTTCTGGTGTAAATATCATAGGGACCCGATTGATGCTAGCTAAACTAAGTCTTTACCAAGTTAGGAAAGCGCTCTAGCTCTTTAAGATTCTACGCTCTCGTCAGATTTCGGTTTTCATGTATAACCCATAGATTAACAGAGATTTTGTCTGACGGGGGCCCGAACATTAGTCTTAAGCGGGCGACTTTTATTCCTTGTATGCCCATTTATGGTGCTACTACTCCTAGGCTTGTATGCAAATGTCGAATCCGTATTTGTTTATGGCTAATCGAACGTACGCTTGTTCAAGATATTTGCGTGTGATGTTCGGGTTTTCTGCCTGGTGTAGTGTGAGCAAGTTCGCCTGTGTGGCTACAGAGGGAGCGAATCATGACGCGTGTATATGACTAATCTTTCACGTAATCAAAAAACTCCAATGGCTTACATAATACATGTTTATGGAGCGAATAGTTTGTTCGAGTAATATAAAAATATATATGCATACGTGCGCACGTACAAATTACTCGCTGTGCTTGTTGACAGGACAATCATTTTGACAGAGATAGCGGTCACAAATAAGCCTGATAGCTCAATGCCAGCGCATTAAGGCTATTCGAGTCTTAGCTGCTGTGGTTGAGGAATGGTCCAAAAGCATAGCAGTGTATAAGGGCGGTCGAATTACCTGTTAGTGTATTTTCTTGAGACTCAAACTAGTGCTATTACTATGAATTAGATAGAAGACCACTTACTGGATATCAGCCTGCCAGTGCAAGAAAGCCAGTGCGAGTGTCCTTTCCGCATATACAGTTCGAATGCAGCTAGCAGCACTAATGCAGAATTATTCCCATCTAATCGAAAGGCAATTAATGAATTAATTAAGAAGTAATACGCGAGTTTAATTAATGTTGTCTTTGTTTTTAATTTTGTTTCTTTTGTTTGTTTACTTTCTATTTTCATTTCCATTTCCTTTTCGATTTTTAATTTCTAATTTTTATTCGTGCCTCGATATCTAATTTCAATTAAATCTCAATAAAGAATATCTGTTTCTCTTGTCTCTATTCGTCCTTTCAATAATTGAATAAACAAATCAGAGCCCATTAACAGCAGAAAGAGACTGAGATATCAGTCTGAACTAGGTACGTGCGCTAGGGTCGTGTTTCTAATAGCCGGTTACGAGTATTAATGTATTGTTGTCTCCAGACGGTGATCTATATATCATATATTTCTAAAAACACTGTTTTCTTTACTATTTTTAAGAAGCAGCCACCCAAGTGCATATTAGCATTTCATTCTTGCATTTGGTGCTTCTCGTCTGTAAAGAACAGGAATTAGTTATCGCCCATAGTGTCCGTGGTGGATGAGAAGGAAATAAACCGCTCTCGCGTCGAATACAAATAAACACAGTAATGCTTACTCCTCAGGACTTAACGAGATCAACATATGCTTTTATATCTCACTCCCCCACAACATACCCATTACGGGAACCCGAGATCGACAATCCACCTCTGGCGCGACGGAAGCGGAGGCGCACCTCGCCAAATGAGTTGCGCATTCTCCATACCGAGTTCAAAAGATGTCCTAAGCCACCACGTCATGTACGTCAAGAGATAGCTGAGCGCGTGGGAATGTCAGAGAAAGCAGTTCAGGTACGTCTCTGTTTTATTGGGTAAATTGGTCTATCTCTAGGTAAAGTCTTTCTAACGTCTACTTTAGATTTGGTTCCAGAACAGAAGGCAGTCTTGTAGACGCGCAGCTCAGGCAAACCCGGCCTCTATTCAGCAGTCATTCTCCTCGAGTACAACAAGCTCACCAGAGGCTTCACCTCTTGAGTCTGAGTTTGATATCACTCGGCAACTAGAGCCAAAGAAGCGTGAGGACAGGAAAAAGAATGCCAATACTAGTCAGCCTGGCCAATCATTTGACAAAAAACCTTCGGTTAAAGGTGTTTTGACCCCTTCCAAGTCTTCAATCACTAATGTTTCCTCTAAAGCGTCACATAATTCATCTCTCAATTCCATGACCAATGGAACTGGGTCAATTTCTCTGGGAAATAACAACGCGTCTCAACACACAGGCGCAGCAAGTACTGTGTCTTCGAGTGTAGCTACACCTACCATAGCGTCACGATCGTCATCTCAAATTAGACTAACCATGTCCTTAGATGGCAAGGCCCAAGTTGTTCTTCATCAGCAGCAGTCCGATTTAATTTCATCTAGCGAAAAAGAGAACTATTTCGCAATTGGCAAGACTACTCTGAATTCGAATACTGCTGCTGTTATTGCATCATCGTCCATTTCTATACCTTCAATATCCGCCATCGCTGGTCTCACAGCACTCACAGCTTCATCGACACCTGATTCCGAAATCGAATGTGTGCAGAATCTTCTCCGTTTACGGAGCGGAACATGGAACTAGGATCTATTGATATTATTTCTTCCTCTTTCTATTTATCATCTCATATGCCATTGACTTTCAGGAACTAGGTTCAAATCATTGTCGTTGGTCTCTCTCTGCAGCCCCTTTCTTCACATATATTCCTAGTATATTTTTTTGGTTTTCTTGTCATTCTTTGACAATTTCATAATTACACTGTATGCTTTCCTTAACTCACTTATTTAATACCTCTTTTTTGACCGTCAAATTGATGGTAGTTGTTATCTTGTAAGCTTCCGACCTGGGATAGCATTACCAAAAGTCAGCAGTAGATATTTGACTCTAATGTACGATAGTGTTTGTCAATTCTTTTCTTTTTGATTTCTTTTGATCTCTTTAGTTTTGTTATGAGCTTGGCATTTTTCAGAAAACTTTTGTGCGTGTTTTAATTATCTATTTGTCATTTCTATTGCTCTGATGTTCCTTCAGTGAATTTCTATTGCGATCAATATATATCTTGATCAGCACTCTGTTTTTCGGATGAAAATTCAGTTTCTATCGAAGCAAGTAAGGCTCTTTAACATTGGTTTGGAAGCTGATCTTCTGAAATCGCAGTATTTGATATCTGATGGTTATGTTCAGAGTTGATAGTGAGGTTTGCTTGTTATGTTTTTGCAAAAGTTAGCACTAGTATTACAACATTTTTTATTTCATAGTACTGCTATTGTGCTCAGATTCACCACTGTTACTATTGTCATCATATTCATGTTATGACCACTCTCATACTCACAAAGAGCTATGATTTAAATAGACTACAAGGGAAGGGAACATTAGATTTAGGAAAACTGATTAGCTTACATAAAACTAATCACGCTAGAATACTCAAATAGATGCGCAAATTCATTTTTTAATAGACAATAGGATTATCATGATTATTTTTAATAATATTTATATTTATCTATTTGTCGCTTTACAAGTTTCTTCGAACCCTGCACTAATTAGTGAACTTATACATAGCTACATTCGCAATTAAATATCCGGATCAAAACCATTTCAGTGTTGGATCTATCATCGTTTTTAATCGCAAAAAGTAGAGAGACAATGTCGAATAGTAGTGAACGAGAACAGCAACACCATATAACTTTTACAAGCAAGATAAATATCAATATCAACATCAACGTGTAGAATAGTATTCAAGAGTACACATTTTCCCAAATTATACAAAGTCTTTAGTCGACTAAAAAAAATATCATACTTCCATTTTACTCTGCACCAGCATTCAGATAGATAGAAATTAGAATGGAAATCAGAGGACCACGAATGTCAAAGGTACAATTTATTAATTTTAAGAATACTAGTTCTCTCTAGTCGGCACTTATTGCATATCCTTAATCTCGCTCACAATTTCATCAAAACTTTGTCTGTATTCAACTGGCTCTGACTTATTGCTAGACTTTTTAAATCCACCTGGAATCACCATGACACAGCTAGTTGGTCTCTTGGTGGCTCCAGCAGATCCGAGATCCTCCTTCGAAGGAACGAACAGGTACGGAACATTGTTGTCCTCGCACAATACTGGAATATGAGAAATAACATCCATAGGAGAAATGTCTCCGGCAACAATGACTAGACCTTTGTCCCCCTTTCGAAGCGATTTAATCACTTCCTTGACTCCACGCTTTACATGCTTCGACTTTGCGGCTTTCTTAACTGTTTTCAATACCTTCTTATTTAACTTCTTGCTTGCCAGGGGCTTAGCAAATGGGAGAATCGCTGCCATTCGTAGATCGTAATTATCGACGGTACTCTCTTCAGTAGTCTCATCTTGCTGCTTTCGTTTCTTTTTTGGAGTATCATCGACGTCCTTCATTTGAACATCTTCTGTTGGGTCTTGAGCCTCCTCTACCGTCAGCGACTTACGCTTCTTGTCCTTCTTATCCTTCTTGTGCTCCTTGTCCTTCTTATGATGTTTCGTTGGGGTAGTAGATTCCGTCATTTTCATATAATGTCCAATATTTTGACACAGAATCTGCCGTCTCGTGAATATATCTTATTAGTGTAGTAGAAATTTTTTTTCAGTTTTTTTTTCCTCCGTTCCTTTCGTTAAGTAAATTCCGGGTAACTTCATCGCGATGTTTTGTGGACAATGTAAACCAGTATATTCACTGTCCGACAGTATCAAGGTCAAATTGAAGGGCACTTGAGGGAATTAGTATGATGTAAGATAGTATGGGACTGTTTACTTATTCATAATGCATATACAGAGAGATATTACTCTAGTAGGCGGTACTCGTCATTATATAGTTATAAATAAGCCTCCTGGGATCTATTCGCAGCCTAATACCTCAGTGAACAAATGGACCAGCAGTTTGCGAAGCGCGGGCCCGAGCTTGAGAGACTCGCAGGATTTGCTCCTCAATATACGGGAAAAATATCCGGAATTATTTGGGAAGAATATACAAGCGCCATTTACAGAACCGAAGCTCGTTCATCGGTTAGACTACGCTGTTTCTGGAGCCATGATTTTAGCGCTAAGCAAGCAGGTGAGCCAATTAGTCTAGAAAGATTGAAACTAAGTCTGACTATTAGATGTTATTAGGCTGCACAATCATTTGGTAGATATTTTAGAAAAGGCGGATCAAGCGGGTGGCTAGTAAAAAAAAGCGTAAGTCGACTACGACATCGATCCTACTATTTAGATTCACAACATTACCAAGTGTCTTCCTTTAGAGATGGCATCTACAAGTTTTGACTAGCTAACGATAATTGTAGTATATAGCATGCGTGAATACATGTGACAATAGTCCAATTATTTCCGAGAAAACTCGCGTTAAGGGTCTTGAAAGTTGCGGAAATATAGGTGTAATCAGCACCCCATTAACATATGAAGATGGTAAGCAGTTGGAATGCCTGACTAGATATGAGGTACTACACAGAGACAAAAGAAACAACAAAGCATTGCTACGCCTTGAACTAGGTACTGGAAGAAAGCATCAGCTCAGAAGACATTGCGCAGAAATTCTTCTGGCACCGATTGTAGGGGACACTCGCTATGACTCCGACTGTCAACTTCACGAAACTCAGGCAAGCTCGTCTCCTTCACAGATCGCTTTGCATTCTTGGAAATTGGATATAAAGGTGAGTGCGATTATTGCAACAATAGTTATGTACTCAATGCCTCTCTTTTCTATTTGCTATTGCATATTTATGGAGAAAATAGGCTGTAGATATATCAATTCACTGGATAATACGATGCCCTAACAGAGGCATTCAATAGGCTGGTCTTGACTGGAAAACGTATTTTGCTCCAGTGCTGTGGAATTCGAGCAATATCTGGCATGACTATATAGATATGGAAACTGGATTTCCCGTTCTATAGTGGAGCAACGAATATTTCTAAAGATGCATACCGCTACGTATAGAAGAACAGGTAGATTACAGACACCATCAAGGAATAAGTGTATTCTTTAAGGTCATGTTTTTTCAGAGAGAATAGAGAAGGATGCTTATGGCTATCATCTATGGAACAGGATGACTCGAGCGACAGCGAAAATATTGTCGTTGTCTTCCTCGCCATGATGATATATGTCTCGCATGGAATTAGACTCAGTATGAAAGCAAGATTTGACCGAATATTTCGTTTGTCAACATGAAAGATTTTTGTGTGTTTCTCGTCTTTATTGACGAGTAGTTCAGGTGTATTTACTAATGACGTTTCACTGTCTCGGTCGCCTAGATCGTGACATTTTATGTCAAACCTGGTATATACGACACCTATGATGGCGCGGAATATGTGTCGGCCATCTCCTACTATTGAACAGGCTCAAAAGAGAATGCTATATAATTATTACTTTTTTGATATGAGCGCTTATAAAATATTTTTCTTTTTGCGTTGTGTCAGCTATTTTTTAATATAGCTATTACTGGTTCCCAAACACGTCCACTGTTAAGCAGCACACATCATAATAGATTCCTTTTTTGTCTGCTATTTGAAGTTTTATCTTCTCCGTAGCATGGTGTATATAAAGATAGGTTATTTGAATAGAGCATTTTCTTGGCTTCTTGATGTTAATTGCCATTTTGGGTCTAATTACTGTCCTTCCTGTTACAGAGTTGCCTATGTACTGTTGTTATGGCGGAATACTTGATAACTGGTCGAGAAGTATGTCCGCGAACAGCAACTTATTGTTACTTATATCCAAGAGGCCCGAGTAACCGAATAAAATATAAAATTATGAATAGTTGTGCGCAATAGCTTCTATTGACAATAACTAAAAAAACCACGGCAGTAAATAGTACAATGGTAGTGGTTACTTATGAATGAACTGATTACTACAATGACCTATTTTGATTCACAAGAGATTGCAATATTCACTCTATTTGATCTTTCTTTCGTCCAGTCCAGGTATTTTTTTATATTTTATTATGATCTGAAATATGCGTTGTTCTCTTGATTTGTAAAATTTATCAAATTGTGCGGTTGGTGGCTCATCTGGCAGTCAAAGTGTAAGAAGCAAGTTACCAAATCCAGACTGGCCCTCACCACTGGGGGTAAACAAAAGCCTTTCTATATTCTCTGCATCCATAGGTACTGAGCAAGCGGTAGCGCTCGTGCATTCATGCTACCAAACTTACTTTTACATTTATATTTTTTTTGTTCGCACAGCATAGGATATATTGTCGGTGGACACGACTATGCATCCGTCAGTAGCTGACTTACATCCGATGGGTGATGGGCCGCCAGTAGAAACTGGTAGAGGTCCTGAAAAGCCGCTACTGCCACAGAAGCAGCCGCAGGACATACAGGAAATAGACGGTTACGTCGCTGACGTAGACCCAGACGCAGGACCAATTGAAGCGCTTACGTCTACCGCAAAACCGACAAAGAGAAGAGCGTCAAACAGAATTTCGAAGATATTTTCAACGAGAAACGTTATGAACAACAGTGATCTGAACTCGATATCGAGTAACAACAGTAGCTCATTTCCGGAAGACAGCAGCTCTAGAGATCATCGAGAAGGACAGACAAATGGATGCAGTACTCCTGATACTGGAAATGTTAGAAAGCGCAATGTAATAGCTGAAGACGACGGAAAAGATGAAAAGAAAAATGAGACTATTCTCAAGAGTAGTGCGGTATGTGTCGATGACGCTAATAACAATCGAAGGCGTCGCGACAAATCTCACGCGAAAAGTCGTCTAAAATGTAGTAATGCGCCTTGTGACACTAGTGACAATGATGCTGATGATGATGCTGATGACGATGATGACGATGATGACAATTTTATTGACTTGCCGGATCAAGCTAATAACAGCCAAGAGGCTGAGGTCAAATCAGAACATGACCGTGACCCTTCATCCTCTGTGAATGATTACATAGGTTGGACACGGCTCCTAGCAGCTGCTGATGGCATTCTAGAGCGTCTTCGTCCCCTTCGTCCATCAGAAGATGAACGTCACACAGAAACGGAAACAGAGCCAGAGAGTGCAGGTGAACATCGACCGAAGGCGTCTGTTCCTTCTACTCCGAAGCGTCCAGTCAACCATCGTCGTTCTGTTACAGCAAGTAGTGCTTTAGACGGGTTCAGGCATCGAATACCACATCCTAAACGACATACAACAAATTCAAGTGTTTATCAATCCAACGATCTCGATAACGAATCTGGATATATAGGAGCGCAGGGATCGTCTTCTGACCATCAAGCACCTATGTCGGCTCGATGGCGAGATCTCCGGACTACGCTACGTTTTATTAATTTTACGAAGAAAAAAAAAGACGAAGAGATAAAACGCGATCGTGATAAATCCGCAGAATTGATCGGAGAATTAGCTGCCGGTACGCCAGCTGCTATAATTTTAGCATCGTACTTCAAGCGAGACGAGCGTAACCGTAGGAGAATCCCGGTCCTACTTGAACAGCTCAAGGTTCGCATTCCAGATTCTACTAGGACTGAGGATAGACAGCACACGTTGTTCCGAATTGAGCTCGAGTATGGGTCCGGTCCAACCAGAATGCGATGGGTTGTACATCGCGATTTTAGAGACTTTGTGAATCTTCATTCGAGGTTGCGAGTCATTCGTTTGCAAAATAACATATCAACAACAGCTGGTACCCACTCGCGACTTTTGGCTGATCTGCCACATTTCCCTCGTCATGCAATTCCATATCTAAGGGGTGTTCGTGGTCTCACAGATCTTAATGACAATGACACAAATTTTACTGCTCTTAATCGGCTTGGACGGCTATCTCGACACAGCCTACTTAGCATTCTTCCGGACGCCTCAGTTCAAGAAGAAGAAAATGGTAATGGTAATACCAATAGTAATCTTCCGAATTCACATTCTCATGGTCATAATCCTACATCTGCTCACAGGAACAGTAAATTTATTGAAACTCAGCGGCAAAGTTTAGAAGACTATCTAAAGCAATTGGTAAGGGTCATGACTTTCAGTGGAGAAGCAAATAGGATCTGTAAATTTTTGGAACTATCTGCATTGGATCTCAGACTTTCAATAGAAAATTCATATCACGGGAAAGAAGGTCCTCTGACCATCATCTCAACATCTTCGTCACAGGGATGGCATTCACAGAAAATCAATATGAAAAATATCAAATCAATGTTCCGACGATATGGATCAAGATGGATCATGGTTAGACATTCATATATTGTCATTGTGGATAGTATTCTAGATGTTGTTCCACTGGATGTGTTTATAGTAGATGCAGACTTCAAATTTAGTCACAAGCCTTCCTCGCGTGCCGCAATCGCTGACTCCGAAAAGAAACATCGTTCCATTAAAAAATCGGTCCAGGAGTCAGCAAAGCTCACTTATACACTCACTTTACAGAATGCAGAGAGACACATGAAGCTTCTTGCTCCATCTGAAAAGCATATGCAACAATTTCTAGATAGTATAGATTATATGCAAAGAAATACGCCTTGGTCTAAGACCCATCGTTTCGACAGTTTTGCGCCTGTCCGATATAATGTCTTAGCACAATGGTTTGTCGATGGCCGTGATTACTACTGGAATGTTTCGCGTGCGATTGATATGGCTCGTGATGTCATCTACATACATGATTGGTGGCTGTCTCCAGAGATTTATCTCAGGAGACCAGCTCATGGAAATCAACAATGGAGACTGGATCGTCTGTTGAAGCGCAAAGCTGAGGAAGGCGTTAAGATCTTTGTTATTCTTTACAGAAATGTTGGTGCTGCAATTCCAATTGATTCTCAATATACAAAGCAGTCATTACTAGATCTTCATCCTAATATTTTTGTTGCTCGTTCTCCTAATCAGTTCAGGCAGAATATTTTGTTTTGGGCACACCATGAGAAACTTGTTTTGATTGATCATGTTATTGGCTTTGTTGGAGGTCTTGATCTCTGCTTTGGTAGATGGGACACTCCTCAGCATGTGCTTTCTGATGATAAGCCTACAGGATTCGATAGAGGTAGCAAAGTTGATTTCGGCGAAGAGACCCAGCTTTGGGTCGGAAAAGACTATTCAAATGCTCGTGTTCAGGACTTTTATGAACTTGATAAACCATACGATGACATGTATGACAGAAGCAAGGTTCCACGTATGCCATGGCATGATGTCCATATGCAGCTTGTCGGTCAGCCAGCTCGAGATGCCTCTCGTCATTTCGTCCAGCGATGGAATTATCTTATTCGTCAAAAGCGATCAAGCAGGCCTACCCCGACTCTTCTTCCCCCTCCTGACTTTACTGACGCTGAATTAGAAGCACTAGGACATTTAGGAACATGTGAAGTTCAGTTACTACGATCAGCATGCTCATGGTCCCTTGGTTTCCAAAATGATAAAATCGAGCATTCCATTGTTAATGCATACTTGAAAACTATTGAACAATCTGAACATTTTGTTTATATTGAAAATCAGTTTTTTATCACGTCTACGTCGTTTGATGGTACTGTAATTCATAATGAAATTGGTGATGCTCTGGTAGAACGCATTGTTCGAGCACACAAGCATGACGAAGATTGGCGAGCTGTAATTATAATACCTCTCATGCCAGGGTTTGAAGCTGAGGTTGATCACCATGATGGTACTTCAGTCAGGTTGATCATGCAATGCCAGTTTAGAAGCATTTCTAGAGGTCCATACAGTGTTTTTGGTAGATTGGAGCGTGCAGGAATCAATGCAGATGACTATATTCAATTTTTTTCTTTGAGAAAATGGGGTAAGATTGGTCCTACAAACCAACTTGTCACCGAGCAACTATATATTCATGCGAAGATAATGATTGTAGATGACCGCGTCGCAATCATTGGCTCTGCAAATATAAATGAAAGATCCATGAGAGGATCACGCGATTCAGAGGTGGCTGCATTTGTTCGTGATACCGACCAAATGGAATCTCGGATGGCTGGTGAACCTTATATGGTTGGTCGTTTTCCGCACACTCTTCGTGTAAGACTTATGCGTGAGCATTTAGGAATAGATGTTGATGCATTGGAGGAAGTTGAGCGATGTTCCGTTGATTCTCAAGGTGTTGGGGACATTGATAGTGCTTTCGATGTCAATAAGAAAGATATTTGGCAGAAACTGGAGGATCTACAAAACCTTGGTCGCCGTCCTCAAACAATCATAGACGACAATGATATTTCAAATCAAAATCTCTATGATGCTACATCACATAGCAGTGATAGTGACGAAAGTTCTATACTCTCAAGTGACGCAAGAAGTGTCAACTCTGCGTTCAGATCGAGATCTACAGGTGTCCTGGACAGAGCTGAAGATCCAACGGTGTCATATAATTCGGACAATTCTTCGTCAGATGGAATAAGAAATCATAACCCGGGCGCTGAAGGATCTGAAGTCTTTGATGCTCAAAAGAGAGAGATTCATGCAGCAGATCTGGCTGGATTTGGTCCTGATAGAATGATTGATAGTGAGCAAGCAGAAGAGAACATGAGAAATGCTATTAGAGAACGACAGTATTTACAAAATCCTTCCAAATCTAACGGCGAAAATGGTGAACAGCGTGATATTGCTTTGCCAGTTGGAGTTGACTTCGATAAATCGACTGACGCGGATCAAAGTAAGGATGATGTCAAGGGTGGTGTTAACAAAGAAGCAGGAAAAGGAATTGATGTTGCTGAACAGATGAAGATATTGAAATCTCTCATTTTAGAACCCGCTCGTTCCTATCTCTCTGATGCAGAGTCCTTGGACGTTTTGGAAACTCAAAACGATCATCTAAAGAAAATTGATCCGTTAGATTTTGAAGATCCTCTCGATGAAAGTTTCTATTATGATCTTTGGTTGGGTCACGCTATGAACAACACAAATATCTTCAGAGAAGTGTTCAGATGCCAACCAGATAATGAAGTGCGTACTTGGAAGGATTACAAAGCTTATCATGCTTACGCTGAAAAATTCTCAGAGATGCAGAGAGGATATACCAACGGCCCTGTCAAGGTACCAGCCGAGGAGAAAGCCAACGGACGAAAGCGCGGAAATTCCTCGGCTGCTATGGATTCCCATAATCATATCTCTCAAAGTGGCTCCGCTGCCGGCGGTGCTGGGGGAATACCTATTCGCGCTCCATCGCCTATATTGACAGGAATCGAAGGAGTTACTAATGGCTTAGAGCGAGTGCCACTGAAGGTCAAAGAACTCGCTTCTGTAGCTTCTCCAGATAGCAATACAAATAATAGCCTTTCCAAGGGAGCAGAGGACGATGTACTTTCAGAAAAGACTGCACTATCCCCAGACAATACGGAAGATTCTTTATTACGCGTGAAAACATCTGCTAGCCAATTAAATGGTCGCCGACGTCGCAGAGGGCAGACTATTGATAATATCAATAGCGCGGTCACTACTCATTCGAAGACTAGACGATCGAGACGACGCAGTCATGCAGAAGAGAAGGTACTCGATAAAAGCATAGCAGAAAAAATGCTCCAAAATGTTAGGGGCCACCTGATCGTATTTCCAACAGATTGGCTTCTCAAAGAAGACGAAGCTGGTAATTGGTTCTATAATATTGATCGTATCCCACCTATTGAAATATATGACTAAGGCAGTCTTTTGTAATTGCCACTAGCATTAATAATAGACCAGCATTGGATTTACAAGTTCTCGATGTGATTTTTAGACAATTTTTAATGGGTTATCAAATTCTTTCTGGCTAGTATTTATTATTTCTTAATTTATTTCTATGATATTGATGTACATTTAGAAGGGTATTATAACTTATTAGTATTACTTATATATTTATCCGATGTACCATACTATCTCTCAGTTTAAGGCTCGAATCCAATTGATAGGTCATCGACAAAGAATCCAAATTCGTTAGAAATTGCCGTTAAACCAGCACCATATTCGAATAAGCGGAAACGACTTGTCTGCAAATAGCCTTGATCATTGGATGCAGTATTTGCAAGACGAACAGCAAATGGAACTCTGAGAGACATGTATGACACTGATCGTGTAAATGGTAGTAAAGGCCAAGCTGAAGACAAATCTGGTTTTTCAACCAGTAGATTCGAAGAAGCAGAATACAGCGTCACTGCACAGAGAACAGGAATGTCCCCGTAAACTTTCATGAGGAGCTCTATACTCATCACCAATTTGTTAGCAAACCTATGCCATGTTCCTGCATATGCCAGTTCCCAATAGCAAGATGCAATACCATCAATTACTAATAGTGACAGAGGACTTCGCAGAAATCTCGATAAATTAAAAACCTGAATTAGAGACGATCCGCTCGAGCTGAATGAATGGGTAAATTGAATTGTGTCTGAATCGTTTTCTACCTGATCTCTACCGGGATCCGGTAGACTAGTCAGAAATTTTCCCGAAGCGATTGAATCAATACAGGAAACAAGTTCGCTCGAATCAGAGGGCTGGATAAAAACAATGCTCTCGCTCTTGGAGTCCAATTGAAGACCAAGATCATAACGTGCCTCGAGATCAATTATTACTGTAGAAGCAGATGAACGCCTATGATTTATTACAACATGCATCAGCAATTTCGACTTTCCAGAAAACGGTGGTCCATATATTGTGTGAATTCCTCCGTTACCTAGATTAAATGGAATATGGTTTTCACTGTCTATCGCGCCGCTATGTCCCCCACTATCATCCCCCAGATGCTTTGTCCTTATGTCGCCATCGTCAGGAACACTAGTAAGCTTGAGTACACAGTCAGTATGCTAGCTCTCTCAAAAACACGAACAGCACCATTTATTAGTAGTGTAGTTACCGTCTCTAATAGCGATTCTTTTTTAACATCAAGCAATGGAAATCTCATGGCATGGTGATTTACAGTAAGTCTTCGCGACGTTGTACTGAACTACTTCACTCTGAAAAATATATTCATGTAATTCGCGTGATTTTAGCGTACGACTGCCGTTTCAAGACGCACCCACTGAACGAATAAAAAGGATAGATATTCAGCAATCTAATATAGCTATTTAATTCTGCACTTTACTGTCAAACATACAATATTAGAAAGATGAAATTTCATATAAGGGCAAACCAGCATACAAATGAAAAAACTCATCCCCATACAATGGCGAAAAAAAAACTCCGAAACGGGGAATTGAACCCCGATTTGCCCGGTGAGAGCGGACCGTGCTAGCCATTACACTATTTCGGATAAAACAGTATATATTTGGTATTTCTTAATTGACTATATATAGAAAAAAATGAAATTGCTTAGGGTTGCACAATAAACAATATGGCAATTATCGTCTAACGGCCAGTTACGAGGTGAATGGAAAGAGTCAGTTTGTTTACAGAGTGACAAAAGCTAGAATAGAGGTTTAGTAACTGGATGGGAGCAAGCAAGTAGCCGACACGTGAATTTGCCGGCAGACTATTCGAGATCACATACATAATTATCATGGGGTATGGTTAGCTTTAACATATTTTCTTTCAGCGGTGCACACCGCATACCTTCAAGCTTATGTAGTTTTCGGATACTAGGTACCCTATTCTATCGTGTGCAATATCTAGTATGGGCCGCCTAGCGCGAACTGCCATGGACTAATGGATGTTTGGCTTCCCGTACTTCGTTCCCCGGACTCTTGCCGGGGAATAACCTAACCCACAGAGCAGTGAGGAGAAGATAAAAATTCCGATTTAGTAATGCGGCAATCATATAAAAGGCAATTGAGTACGTTGGCTTAAAATATCAACAACGGAATTTATAGGAATGAGCACGGTAAGGAAAGAGAGAAACGGCACGATAACAATCTATTTCAGTACTAGAAGATCTTCACCATTTAAGTGACGAAATTGGCCAGAAATTGGCCAGCAATTGGTCTACAACCGCAGGTTCCGTAGTGGCTTATATCGGATATGTACAGGAGCAAATACATTTCCTATAACTTTTGGCAAGTATTGCCCTGTCGATGTAAAATAGTCAATTGTAAAACATCTCTTCATCTGCTGGACTTGCTGTCAATCTTAACTAGTGTCATGGCACTCTACGTGGCCGAGCATGATGTATCGGGGGTGAAATTGTAGATGATCCAGCGAATGCCTTCATCTGCTTACATATCAGATCTAGTATGTGAAGCTCGACCACTATTTAACAGAGTCTACTGAGCTCAATATTAGGCATTCGGCATTAATTTCTGGCCACGAAGCCACCCACAAATACGATTCTTGCTGTGTAGGGTTTGATTGTTTATTTGTTACATGCCATACTCAAGACGTAAAGAAGCAGCTTCAAATTCACCGTGGCTAACGCCGAAAAGACTAAAAGACGAGCATGTACCAAGATAGGGTGCTGCATCACGTTATAGTCACAGATTGAGTCTATAGTATATATATATATATATATATATATATTGGCATGCCTTCCTCTCTATTATAGTTAGTCAACATTGTAACATAGAATAGTATCGGTCAAAGAGGTTTGGCTTTTACATGTTAATACAGTTTTATTACATAGCAAAGCAAAGCTTACTTGCACATAGCATTTGCATCTTAACCGCTGGTTCTATTACCCGTTGATCTCGACCTGATTTACAGTTTCTAATTGAGACGAAGCGTTGTTTCTTAGATAAGTTCCAGCGAAAGGGTTAACATACAAGTTATTTTTTGTTCAGTTTGTTTAGCCGAAATCCATACGAACTGTACTGTTTTCATATCCGAGGAGATTACGAATACAAGAAGCTAGATTAAATAAGAACGAAAGAATATATACAATATGGTAAGTCTATTGAATTTAATCAGGTCGTGTGGATGAGGTATGTGGAATACAACGAAAAAGTCCCAAGTTTCGGGACTTTTCGTTGACACAATGATAGGGTATGCAGATCCTACTCAAATTATGTATGCTCATGACATATTTCCCGTCCCAGATGACTCGTTGTTACATGCCATTGCTCGAGCATTATATGTTATCCATGACTCCCACGAGTGGCCAACGACGTTTTGATTTATATTCTGTTGCTTCTAGCGGCTCGAAAGCTGACATAACATCTTTACTTGCACAGGAAGGTATTGATCCGTTCGAGCCCTGCCAGGAAGGATTCATCATGGATGACTACGAAGAGCTTTACAAGGCTGGTGCACATCCTGGCATCTGCGGACTTTGGCAGAACCCATACTACAACAAGGAAAGCGCTGATCATCCTCCTTTGAACCAGGCTAAGCATAAGAAAGTTCAGGAGCATTTCAACAGCTCCATTAATTCTACGCTAGGTTCTGAATACAGTGCATTTCATGATAGAGACGTGTCGCTGTCAAGCTCGCGTCGGGAAAGTGTAATTTCGACAATGTCAACATCGTCAACTGACAGCAATACTATCAAACCCTCTAAATAAACTATGTATCTATAGCTAAGCTATGGGAACTAGAGCGGAGCGGATCTCAATTGTAGATAATTATAGTGTCGTGATGTTATTGTTGGCTATCTTTCAAATGTTTTGTGATAGATCAAGAGTAGCAAGTTGAGTGAAGGATATATGAGGAGGTTTCACAGGAAGGATGGTTCATATTATATATTTCAAATACTGATTTCAAGACAAGTTTGTAATATTGAACTTGCATAAACATTTTTAATGTTTCAATCAGAAAGCATCTCTAAAGAGTATGTGTCTCTCGATTGATATTTCTCTTTTAATACAACTTGATTAACTACTTAAATATGTTAAAATTTTCAAGAGCAATAGCAAATATGTTCAGTTAGTTTTGACGCCCAATTCTTTCAGGAATGCGGCATTACTAGGTTCTCTGTCTAGGAGAGACTTTAGATTGTCCATCTCTTCTTTTGATCCACCTGGTTTCAAGATTGTGTCTCTATACTGGAGTCCCACTGCTGTATTCATTGGTTCTGCCATAAACTTGGTAAAGAAGATATCTGCAGCAAAGACTTGTGACCAAAGATATCCATAATATCCTGCGTCATAACCTCCCATTAAATGGCCGAATGATGCATAACCATATGTAATATCGTCCTTCTGTCCCATCAATGCAATATCCTTACGCATACTATTCCAAGTATCGGTAACATCTAGACTACCATCGGATGTATGCAACGTCATATCAAACAGGGCAAAATGGAGCTGTCGCAAATTGAACAGTCCGCCATTCACATGCTTGCTCTTGATGATCTTATCAATCAAATCGTCATCAATCTGTTTGCTCGGTTCTAAATAATGACTGGAAAGATTCTTGAGCTCATTCTTCTGCCAGCACCAGTACTCTAACATTTGTGAAGGAGCCTCCACAAAGTCGCGAGCCACATTTGTACCGTGAAATCTTCCATATTTAGTCTCAGATACAAGATCATGGATACCATGGCCCAACTCGTGGAAAAAGGTGACTACTTCATCATGTTTAAGTAGAGACGGCTTATTTGCAGTAGGCTTTGAAAAGTTACAAACCAATGCGGTAACTGGATAGACTCTGTTACCGTCTTTATCAGTATATCCAGGACTGAGATTGAAATTTGCAGCGTGACCATATTTCCCTTCCCTTGGATGCAAATCAAAGTACAGCCACCCAACGAACTCATCCTTTCCACTATCATCCTTCCAGACAGCAAACTGTTTACAATCTTCATGCCAAACAGAACGCTCTTTTCCAACAACTTCCACAAACTTGAGAGCAAACAGAACCTCAAAAATTCCAAGCATCTTCTCTACAGTAGATTGCATAGGAAAGTACTCGCTAATTTTCTGCGCATCAACTTCGTATTCCTTCTCCAATAATAGGCGATCGTAGTATCTGTAATCCCAAACGTTGATGACATTATCTGCTGTTAAACCAAGAGACTTGAAGTCCTCAGCTTTGAGCTCCAAGAGTTTCTGAATCTCTATTTGTCCTTGGCCAGTAAGCTTCGATCGAAGATCATTTAAAAAGCTAAAAACCTTCTCCGGTGACTTTGCCATACGCTCTTCTAGAATGTAAGCAGCATGTGTCTTATAACCGAGTAGCCTTGCAATCTGGGAACGAAGCTTAACAGCCTCTACTAGAAGTTCACAGTTGGCCATTACCTTGTTTTGATCACCAACAAAGGCACGACGACGAGTTTCCGGATCTTTAGCATATTTCATTACTGGAAATAAGTCAGGATACTTGTAGGTCATCTTATACTTGTCGTCTACTTTCTCAAACTGAGAGACGACATCTTCCGGTACACCATTAAGCTCTTCACGGGTGAACAGAATAAAGCCCGCTTCCTCGCCGAGATTTTTGTTGTAATTAACTTCAAGGTTAGAAAGCTTCTTTTGAAGTGCCTTTAATTCATCACGCTTGTCCTTTGGTAAAGCAAGACCATTTCTAATAAAATCAAGGTTCATCTTCTCCAACAATCTATTAGATTCTGGATCGACATCTGGTTTCTTATTGTAGACAGCATTGACAACCTTAAAAAGGTCTTCCCTCATAGCCGCTTCAATATCAAAGTCGCGAAAGAGCTCCTCTGCTTTGCTACTACTATCACGAAGTTCCTTGTTAGTACTCACATGATGATAAAATGTAAGCTGGTTGATTTGACCATAGCGGATGTTGTCAGCTTCAGCAAGACGCTTGATTACAGATTCAAAGGTCAATTCTTGATCCAAAGCAACTGAATCATGTAGCTCCTTCGTAGAAGCGATGATAGAGTCTGTCTCCTGGGTGATCTGCTCAGGGGTATATATCCACTTTGGTGGTGCTTGTGGAGGAACTATATTGTGGACAAGTGTTAGTATATGATTATATGTCAGGTCCAGTATCGACTAGAACTATAGTCCATTTACAATCATATCATGATACATCTAGGGCTTGATAATACTTCTAATGGCCCTTTTCTCTAGTTTGATTATCAGGTAAAACTGAATGAGGAGAGTTGACATCCCCATATCACTTTTAACATTACTTCCGACATCACCCATCAACCTCAACTTCAATTCGTCGCTTACCTAGAGCAGCCATTCCTGGTTGATTTGCACGTCCTATGAAAGAGGAAAGAAAAGAGATTGACTGAAAACCTGAATTCTGAAACACAGGAGTTGAATAGATAAGCGCTACTGATGTTACAAGGCAGACCGCTGAGATGGGTGAAAATAATAGACGTCCTCCAACCGATCTTTGGTAGATCTGATTAAATATAGATAACCGGCCGGGAACTAAACGATTAGAAAATCCTCCTGGAGCCAGTTTGATATCTTGGATATAGTGTTGTGCCTAGAAGCTCTATTATAAGCGAAAGTGTTAGTTGATGTTTCGCAGCATTGTCCAGTCACGATTTATACAGGTCGAAGCCGCACCCCTTAGAGCTTCGTTTATCACTAATTCTGATGACAGGTGCCTAGCCAACCAAAATCGCATGAACCTCTTGATTGCAATATTACAATAATTAGGAGCACTGTAGGGTCCTACTACTACAATGCCCCCGAAGACAATAGTTTTAATAGGTGGAGGTCAAGCAGCGGGAAAGGTAAGTGAAAACAAAGAAGCATATATTACTGGAATACGAGACTTTTTGTTATCTAATAAAGCTGAGATGAACTTGACCGCTCATATCATTCTAGAGAACCGTGGCTGACGCTTTGTCTTATCGTCTTAAAGAATGGAAAGTGCTAAATGTTAGCATACTAAATATGAATGACTTTCAAAAAGAAGAGATTCCTCCTGAAGGAAATCCTGAAGGTCCAGGTGAGCATCAATTCAAATCTGGTGAAGGTCAAAAGAATACGTTTTTCTGACAACTGATGTTCAATGATTCGTTATTATTCAGAGGCATATGATTTTGAAAGCCTAATAAACAGAGTATTACAAGCCTCCTCTGATGTAGTTATAGTTCGAGGAACCTATGCGCTTTATAATAGGAGGCTTCGTGATATGGGAGTGGTAAAGATATACATTTATGAAGATGATGATACTAGATTGTCAAGAAGAAGTAAGCCAGATGATAATAAATTGATAGCGTTCCCAAGATTAACATGATGTTTGATTCAGTCAAGAGAGATTTGAAGGAGCGATCCATGGCACTGCAAGAGGTGCTTGACTCGGTATGTTCACGTGCTTCTTATTATTAAACCATTGGAGTTTTTGTTAACATTGCTATTCTTATATAATTAAGTATCTTGCATATGGAAGACCTGCTATGGAGAAATATATCCAAGGAGTAAGTGGCTTTGCTTTAGAATATTTATATTTATAATTTTGGCTTGATCAAATAAAGAAGATCTAACGATTACTTAATTTCAACAGACGCGAGAGCATGCTGACGTAGTTCTCATGCGTGGAGCTGAATTCCAGGGAATGGAGATTATAGCAGGTGCAATTTATGACAGACTGAGCAATATGAGCCATGGATCGATGACGGACAGTCGTAGCACTGACTTGTCCAGCTCTGGCTTTCTCACTCCTACTGCTATTTCAAGCTCATATCACAGTCTTCTGGAAACTGAGTTTGAGCATCAAACTGAGAACTTTTACGAAATTTCATAGTCTTTGACATGTATCTCATCTCTGGTATTGTATATATCTATCAGATATTAAATGAAGAGGTCAGATCTATAGGCACCATCACATTAGATACGAATTTCTTTTACACTAGACAATCAATCTTCCCACCAGGAGCTTATCTGTAGCCTAATTTCATAGGCGAAACCAATACAATAACATTACATAAATTTAGGGACATGTGATCTAAAAATACAAAAGAGAAGCTGCGAGTACACTTGCAAAGAAGAGTAATACATCACAGCGAAACACATCTAACGACCGGTACGACTACTATGTCTAGAACTCCAACCTCGCATCTCCATCCATTTTTCTAAAGTATCCCACACTCCTTCGGCAATTTCACGATCTCTAAATCTATGTACTTTATCTATTGTAACTACATCGACGTTCCAGGACCGAACATTTTCAGGTACAGGTTCACCAGAATAATTCACACAAAAACCTTTGACCTTTTGGAAGAGCATATTCGGGTCACTCCACTTATATGACCTGAATTGCCAAGCTTGACCTGTAGTAAACACAGCGACAACTCTATCCCAATATTCAGGTTTAAAACGCTCACAAGAATCTACAACTACAAACTTTAAGGGTCCAAGTCGACCAAAATTGCGAGTGATCATCTGTAGATTGACTGACGAATTTGAAGCTGGTGTTGCCACATAAGTTCCCCGCTCCAAAAAATCCTTGATATTTGACATAGTAAGTAGAGAAGAAGCTGAAGGAGATAAAAGAATAATTGGATCTCGTCTCTTGGAAGGTTGTAGAGTAGAACCTCCCACTGAAGGCGCTCTTGGATTTCCTCCATGTGATGAAAACTGCTGATGCAGTGCATGGGACGATGACGATGTCTTAGAGCGCATCTTTTGAATGAAAGGTTCATATGCCTCCTGTCGCACATATGAGAAGTCCTATATAATAAAGGTTACGTTAGTATCGATGGAATTTGACTGCGTTGTGTGTGTCAAAGTTCTTTTAAAGTACACTCACTGTGTGCTTTGTTCCCCGTAAAAAGCTATTGTGATTAACCAAAGTCCGCTCCTTTGCATATGTTCTTTCGAGTCGGGGGTCTATGGGCCTTGCTTTGTATCTTGGTGCCAGAGGAGCCTGGGATGCTGATTCTACCTTCTCTTCTGCTTCTTGCTTTGTCGTATCAGCTTTTCCTTCTTTTGGCACGATATAATCTGATACTTCATCTGCCCCTTCTAGCCATGTAATCAATGATGTTCTTTCCAAAAAAGTTAGATTCACTACTTCTTTTTCACCGCATAGAGCAATATATCTTGCAACGTTTTCATCACGGCAGAGCCAGCAGAAGATCACAGCTCGCAAATCAACTGGCCCTTCCTTCCCGGACGGTCCAACCTTCCGAACAAATCTCGTCATTGTCGACAGCGCCACAGCTCCAGCTTCAGGGTCTCCCGGAAACATGACATGAGTAGCCTTTGCAATATCATCTACTGGCTCTCTCGATATATCATCACTGCTTAGTAGCACTGGTGGGTTGTTTGAAGCTACTGCATGTCGCAGCAGCTCAAGTGGATCGGCCATCGCCAAGTCTGTCAATGTCGATTGTAAATTGTTTCCCGATCTACTAACGCAGTAGTACCAGCTGCCACTTGTTGTATCTTTAGATTTGATCTGACGATGGATACGCGATTGATTGACAGAACCGACTAACTTCGACGACAAAAGTGCCTGTTTCTCTTGGTAGTATCCCTGACTATTTTTTTGCTCTTCGTAATGTAGAGAACTAACTTTTTACGTAATAAATCGTATTTTCTATTATATATGGCTACAGACCTAAACCATAAAGCCAGGGTAACGAACTGTATCTGAATATTCTCTGACACAAGTTTTATATAGCTGAAAACGCCATTCCGCAAGCAAGAGAGAGCCGTATACCTGGCAATCGCAGAAGTTTTTTTCGGCGATAAACTACTGATATAAGTCTAGCTTTAGCTACTACACGACCAGGGGAGCGTAGTTCGAGCCGTTAAAAATACCAAGGGATTGCGAGCTCGCAGAGCGCGAAGTGTATCAAAGGCATATTTTATAATTGCCGGTCACTGTTTTCTTGTTCTCAATAGGGATTGAGAACTTCAACAACAGCAATCGCTCTCTTAATTTTTTTTCAACATCTTTTGAAAATATGAAAACAGGAATGAAGGGATTGTCGAAAATTGTGTTGATGTGGATGCTGCTACTGGCAATAGTTAGTGAAGTCCATGCAGCAGGTGACGTGGATGCTGAGACTACATCAACAGAAGCAACAGTGGCGGTTACCGAGGACCTAGGCCCAGCAAATTTCAAGAGTAGTGTCGAACATGGAACTTGGTGGGTGAAATTTTTCTCACCATATTGCCCGCACTGCAAGAGCTTTGCGCCGTTATGGTCCAAGACAGCAGCAGATCTATACGAAGAAGCTACGGCAGCAGATTTTCATTTCGCTAATGTTGATTGTTCTGCACATGGAGATCTTTGTAATGAATGGGGTATCAGGGCCTATCCTACTCTTCTTTTACTTCAGGATGGAAAACTAGTCGATACCTATGCAATGAGTCGAGGACGGTCTGTAGATATTCTCACGGAGTTTGCAAGAACGCAGATGAAGTCTGGACCTGCGTTGAAGGAGACTAAGATTTCTGAAGAGCAGGTCACAGAGTCACAGAATACTGTGAAGGCCGCATCTTCTGAAAAGATTCATATGGTGCAAGATGGTGGTGCTGAATCAGAGGATACCATCAGTACTTCTGAGGATGAAATAGCAAGGGCCAGTACTCCTACTTTCACTGAAAGTACTGATATGCCAAACCCTTCAGGAGTCTCCGTTCCGTTAACTCGAGAGTCTTTCAACAAATTAGTAACTTCTACACGCGATGGTTATTTCATCAAGTTTTATGTGCCATGGTGCAGTCATTGCCAGGCAATGGAACCTGCTTGGCTAGAGCTTGCTCGTCAGATGCAAAATAAGCTTAATATTGCTGAGGTCAACTGTGAGAATGAGAAGCAGCTTTGTAAAGATGCTCGACTCCAAGGTTATCCATCGCTCATGTACTTTGTAGGCAGTGAACGTGTTGAATATGATGGTCTCCGCGGAGTTGGGGATCTTGTAGCCTTTGCAACAAAGGCTATGAACTCCAAAGTCCGCTCTATAGATGCGACAGAGTTCGAAGAGATTGAAGCAAAAGAGGAGGTTTTCTTTCTCTACTTCTATGATGAGAATACTGCTAAGGAAGACTTCGATGCTCTTGACCGTGTATCTCTACCGCTTATTGGACATGCACCATTGTTCACTACAAACGCGCCAATTCTTGCCTCGCGATTTAGAGTGACGACATTTCCACGATTGGTAGTGATTAGTGATGGCCGACCATCTTACTACACAGCCTTGTCGCCAAAGGATATGCGTGACCATCTTAAAGTTTTAGTATGGATGAAGACTGTGTGGTTGCCTATCCTGCCAGAACTTACCGCTTCTAATTCCCACGAAATTATGGAAGGACGGATTGTAGTTCTGGGAGTACTTGATAAATCTAAAGAGGAGGAGTTTGAGTTGTCTAAGAAGGAGTTAAAATCGGCTTCTCGCGAATGGCTTGATCTTCGTGCAGAGCAAGAGAAGACTGAGCGTCAGACGCAACGGGAGTTGAAGGAAATGAAGATTGAAGAGGCCAGCAGCAAGGGTGATGTCAAGGGTCTTAAGATTGCACAGAATATGCACGTTGTTTTGTCTCCTAAAAAGGAGGTTGGATTTGCTTGGGTTGATGGCTTGTTTTGGGAACGATGGCTCCAGAAGACGTATGGTATCAATGTCCGAGGAAGTGGTCAACGTGTTATCATCAATGATGAAGACAATAAGATTTATTGGGACAGTACTGTAGAAGATGAGCCACTCTTACCTAGTGATTCTAAGACTATTCTTGACACACTTCGCACCATCCTCAAGAATCCTAAGAAGATTACTCCGAAGTCGACCACTACATCATTTCTCAGCTTTGTTCAGGCAATTAAGCTCTCTTCTCGAGCGTATCCATTTACACTTATTTGTTCAATAGTGGGTATTACATTCTGTATAGCTTGGTTTTTGAAGGGAAGATTGCGTCAGTTTTCTCGTGGCGTATCTGGTTCAAATCATTCTATTCCGCAGACTACGGGAGGCAAGTTTGACTAAATTGGCATTTATTAACTCGCGCTTGTACGTATATCTTTCGCAAATTCTAAAACTATTTGATTATTATCTTATAATACCATAAGAATGGAATACTGTATCATGCTGTTGATAAGGTGAACAAAATTACGAGGGTGTGATGTTGATGTTGATGCATGTTTGGAGCTAGAAATGTCTGTAATCTTTATGTTTTACAGAGCAATGCAATACGCTACGCACAGCAATGAGATCATTAATTTCTATTTGACTTCTTGCTCTTACATGATAGAATAGGATATGTTATCTTTTCGTCTTTTTTACTTTCTTTTTTATCTCATTTCAACTTACTTTTACGGCATATAGCTATAAGCGGCTTGGTCTATGTATCTTTTCTCTATTTCGTTTTTTCTTGTGTAGTTAGTATTAGTAATGCGTTTCTCTTCAATTCTCCTTGTAATTATTGTTATGCTTGACAAGCAATTGGCACTTATTATTAATATTAATATTAGTATTGCTGTTATTTTTATTCTACTCTTATTATTATTATTATTATTATTATTACTATTATTATGACTTTTTATTACTATTCTATGTAATTAGTCTGTCTATATTTTCGTGTTTTTGGTAGTAGAAATGGTTGTTTTCAGTTTACCTTCTAAGTCATATGAGTGCGGCTCTTGTTGTAGTACACAACCCGCACATCGTTTGCTTCAGACTCTCGACATAATTTAGGAAGATTTACATAATGCCAACGCACTGGACCTGAGCGAATCAGCGATGTCAGATCCATCTAAGCATTCAAGAAATGATAGTAAGTCGTCAGATCATGGTCGTAGTTGGAGCTCAATAACAACGAGCGCCTCAGAAGTGGGCACCCAGGAGAATATTGAGTTGTCGTCGCAACTGAACAGCAACAATGACGACATACAAGAAGCACAAGATACCATAAGCTCATTGAAGCAGTCAGCTGTTGTCTCACCATCACATAGGTACAAGCTGTTGCGAAATGACTCGTTGATATTACCATATACAGGAGAGCGTGTAAGACGGCAGATAACATTGTCGGAGGATGATTTTGAGGATTTAAGTGGCAGCAGACATTCAAGTGAGGGACACGATATTGAGCTTGATGATACGAGAGATAGTTCCATAGATGCTAGTGCTGAAACAGCCCATCTATTCGATGTAAATGAAACTGTTCGAGATATGCGATTGGAAAGGCTCCCGATGATCGTAAGGACGAAAATCTGGTGTATGCTTGCTTATGATCGTATGGTAGCTCTCTTGGAATCAATAGACGCATCAAGACCATTAAAATGCGCTTTCACATACTTTTTGGCTTCTTTGACAGTCTTTTGGGGTTTATTATCACCGATGTTTGGCTCTGGAGATGGCAAGCATCTTACTGCTACGGTAGTGGTTTATTTTCATCCATCACGTACAGTTGGCAGCATGATAGAGTCAACATTATTTGCTGAAGTAGCACTGCTCTATAGTGCGCTTCTCTCATTTTCAACAATGGAAATTGGAGTTATTTTCAAAAATTTAGATTTGGAGTATATCGGCTTTGCAATCATTCTCATCTTCTTTTGCGCTGGAGGATTAGGTTCTATAGCGCTAATGAAACAGAAAGTCGGCAAACAAAACTTCAATACCGCATGCTCATTAGCATCTACATCGTTTGCAACAATTTTAATCAGGGAAGGGTCTGTACAAGCAGGGAAACTGTCATTCGAGAGACTAAAGCAAGTTTCCATTACTGTTAATTTTGGTATTTTCATAGCGGCGAGTGTATGTTTTTTGATTCATCCTAGAACTGCAAATCGCAAGCTAAAGGAGTCTATGAACAAGATTATGGACCTGCACTCGCATATGCTTTCTTCCATCACCAGAAGTCTCGTAGGAGGCGTTAATACATCTTCTCTTAAGGAAATTGATATAATAATGAATGGATCACAAGCAACATATAGCATAATTGAAACCAGCTATCATGATGCAAAGTTCGAACATTATGTTTTTGGATCAGAAGTAGAGTTCTTTATTCAAGGTCGGTTGGTCAAGTCTATACAACATATAATGCAACATTTAGGCGGTTTGAGATCTTCGCTTGCTACACAGCTCATCCTTAATAGCGCACCGGATAACGGTGGTAATATTTTAGAACTTTTGGACATCTTTGTTTCTCACCTTGGGCCTCCACTGAAATCATTAACGTTTACTGTAAAGACAATCTTGGAGGCTCTGCCTTACAATGAGAACTCCAGAGATATGGAAATTCAATATCAACCAAATTTTAAACCTAGCTTACAGCAGGCAATTGAACTGTTTTCTACTGCTCGAAGTAGAGCTCTTAAAGATATATATTCTAGAGATTTCTTTAAATCTGCCGTAGGCGAGCCTGATATGGCAGTTGACATGGAAGAGGTCGCTTCATCTTGGGGGCAGATGTCAAATGTGCTTGTTGATCTCTCTAAGGAGCTCGATGAAATGCTAACTACAATGGAGGATTATGATGTTTACGTGAATAGTGGTAGAGGAAAATCTTGGTGGTGGCTCAGGTTTTGGGCCGAAAATCCTAAGAATGTGCAAAGGACAAAGCCTACTCTGGAGAATGTCTCTGTGCCTGCGAAGTTCTCTAGACTCTTTAACGACGATGGAATAAATAAAAATGAAAATGGAGATGAAAATATTTCTTTTGGCTTGAAGCTTTGGCGCTTTTTAAGGGTTTTTCGTAGAAACGATATCCGATATGGGATCAAAGTCGGTTTTGGTGCTCTTGTGATTGCTCTTCCAGCTTATATACCAGAGACGAGACCCTTAATGACCCATTTTAGAGCAGAATGGGCTCTTGTATCTTTCGTGATTGTTATGAATATGACAATCGGTAGCGTTACATCACTCGCAGGCCTCAGAATTATTGGAACTGGTCTAGGAGCATTTACTGCTTTCGTTGCGTATGTATCTAGATGACGAAGCTGATTTAAGTGGACATAGTTTAATTAACTTTTTTATTCCTACAGATGGACTATTTTTGGAGCTAATCCAGTATTATTATCTCTCACTGGTTTTCTGACAGCATTTCTCTGTTTTTACGTTATTTTGGGAAAGAATAGCGAAAACAGTTCTTTCGGAAGGTATTATAGTATTTAGTGTAATATCTAGCATATTATTAACTTGTTCTTTAACTTATTGATAGATACGTACTCCTTACCTTCAACCTTACAGCTTTGTATTCATACAGCTTATCACAGAACGACATCCCTGACGGTGAGGATGATGACGAAGGAGGAATAGATCCTATAGTTTCGGAAATTGCTCGTACGTGACGATATGCTGGCATTAGTTATATTTTTACCTATAGTGCTAACTTAACATCTCAAGTCCACCGAATGATCGCGGTTACGAGCGGTGTTATTCTTGGATTAGTCATTACTTTTGGAATGTGAGTCTGCTGTATTCTTTGATTGGATTAAGTAAACAAACTTACACAGTTTTGAGTAGATGGCCTAATAGTGCACGATCAGATCTTAAACGGAAATTAGGAATTCTTTGGATTCAAATGGGACTTATCTGGAATAGCGATCCCTTGTCTTGTATTATTGTTGATGGCGGTAGCGTTAAGCCTTCTATAAATCTTCAGGACGAGCAGAGGCTTCAGCAGTCGTTGATGAGCATGCGTAGCCTCTTGAATCAAGCTTCAAAGGAGTACCGCTTGAAAGGATCATTCCCGACGACGCGGTATGAACAATTGTTGTCTTATACAGATGCAATGTTTAGTTCTTATCACAATCTAAATTCTATGATACTCAAAGATCTTAATGCATCTCCACGCGAGGCTGAAATCATTGCATATACGCGTGATGAGCGTAAAGAGCTAAGCAGTCGATTATTTCTCCTATTTTACTGTACGTGATTTAATTTTCCTTCCTTAGGGAGTAGACAAATTTAATGTTCTGGTAGCATTTGCTAGAGTATGAAACTAAATATTATAATAGTAATAGCATCTGCGATTCGTCTGGGTCTTCCTCTACCTTCAGCTTTACCGAATACCGATCACGCACGCGACAGGATGATTGCTAAGGTTAATAAGTATCGCATGAAGCAAGTTGCAAGCGACCACGGTAGTGACGATGATTTTGTGCTATTCTATGCCTACAGTGAGTATACTTCAAATATTAATATTTAATTATTTAACTATCCTGCTAAACATGATGTATTTTTCATCTAGTTCTTTCAACGCTCGCTATTGATGGTGGACTTCATGATATTATAAGGCTGCTTCAGGAACTTTTTGGTTCTATTGAAGAGGAGACACTGTCTATATAGTATAGCTAGACCTATATTACAATAAATCCATACACATATAAGTCTATACGCTATGATAGTATAGACCTATAAAATTTGTATTTAATTTAAATTTATTAGTTTTATATAGCGTAGTCATTATTATCATTTCTTTATTATTTGCAGAGTCCGGGTCGTAGTCACAGCCGCACATTTAATTATCGGTTAAGGGTATTAAAATAACGTGACATTTTGGGTGATTCGTGTGGTACGCCACCATTACTCAGCGAAGTAAAATCTTCTACGAGAAAAATGTTCAGAGAGAATGGCCTGTTGAATCACTTGTCCGTATTTCACATAGCTCGATATTGCAAAAGCGCGACACCAGGAATCGTGAATAGACTGCATTTTTTTGCATTTTTTAAAGTCAATAATAAGCCTTGGTAATCGATCAGCAGAAAGAGATTGATTTTACGCGCTTTTTGCCAGCTTGACCATTATAATAGCAGTCATAGAAAATAATCAAAGAAACAGAGAAGTTTTACTTTTTGTAAGATTGGTTAGTTTAGCGGCACTATATTGTATTCCTGATAAGGGCAGAAGTGTCAGGTGTGTGAATAACGGAAGAGCAGGACTTTGAAGAGATCATAGCCGTGAGATATACATTAATAGTAAATCCAGATCAGCTTCGTGAGTTCGTCTCAAGAAGTATAGAAAGCGACAATGTCGTCGACAGTATCATTATCAGCTGGATCACCCTTAGCAGAGGCTCTGCAAACATCTATAGCGTCTCGTTTGGTAAGCGATGGATTTGCTGAGGATGAGACACCTTTCGTTTCAGAATTTATAACGGTGATGATGTGTAACAATAAGAGCGCTCTGCAGATACAAGAAGAATTAGGTGAACTGCTAGGTCCGGACCGGTTCACCGGTGATTTTACTAGCTGGCTTTTTCATGAGCTCAGACGTCTTGAGTCTGGCGATGAGAATATAGAGAACAGTACCGCTATTGATGAGTCTCAGGTGACTCAAAATTTTAATAGCGTCGCGGCTCCTGAGAGCGATATGGGAATGGGTATGATGATGGAAGATAATAATAGTGTCAACGACGACATGAATGCGATGGGTGGTGGGCATCATACAGGACTTCGACGGAATTTTCGATATCCAAATAATCATGCTATGCATAGTATAAACTCGACGCTTCAAGGCTCTAATACCTTGCACCGAACACGCGGCCAGTTTTCCATCGGAAAAGGTGGCACGAATGCGAGAGGCAAAACTAATGGAGGTATGCAGTTCGGTCAGTCAGGCATCAATAAGAACAATGGCAATGCGAGACATCGAAGTGCTGGTGCCAATAGTTTTGCTGAACGTATGGGTTTCAGAAATATCAGTAATAATAATAATGGTCATAACATTCATAACAATATGAATGGAGTCAATAATGACAGTTCTGCTGCGAGATACCTTACGCCGACTACAAGATGCCGTCACTGGCCGTATCATTTTAGCAACATGCCTTGCAAATTTGAGCATCCTACAGAAATCTGTCGGGATTATCCCAACTGTAGTAACAGCAGAGGTACATGCCCGAGAATTCATGTTGGAGAAGATATGTCAGAAGATGATGCTATAAAATTTGTCGAATCTGGTGGACAGTATAATTTTACACCGCTGTATCCCATGGGAAACCAAGCTAATAAAGAGGCTATGTTGACCAGGCAGCAGCATGAACAGCAACGTCAGCATTACTTGCAACACCAGTTCCACCATTTTAATAATCAGCAGAATCACCATCAATTTGCACAGCACCAGTTTCCACAGAATCAGCAGTATCATCAGGGCCAGCAACACTGGAATCCTGCTAACCAGAATGGTATCAAGTCCGAAAATAGAGGGCTGAAGCCATTATGCAAGTTTTCACTTAAATGTACAAACGCAGAGTGTCCTTTTGCACATCCTACTCCAGCGAACGGCAATGCACTGATTTTGAGAGCAGATGATTGCCCTGATGGCACTTCGTGCTCAGATGAGAACTGTGATAGAAGCCATCCTTCTCCAGCGTCGTTACGATCTAACTCAAATCATGCTACTGGTAATATCAACGATGTTGTAATAGCTGAAGCGCCCGCGTTTGAAGCTGTACCAAAATCAGCCGTTATTTTGGAGACTTGTAAGTTCCATCCTTACTGCAAAAATCACGGTTGTAAGTTCCGTCATCCATTATCCGCAATTTTATGCAGAAATGGAGTTGGATGCACCAGAGCGGATTGCATTTTCACGCACCCTTTAAGTACTATATGCAAGTTTGGAACATCATGTGCAAATCCTCAGTGCTTATATTCCCATCCGAATGGTAAATCAAATGAGAAGTTTTCCAATAAGGTATGGATTGCTCCATCTAAAGCGAAGCAAGATGATACTGATCATATGAGCGAAAGAAAATTTGCCGTTGACGACGATGAGAATATTGAGAAATTGGCTGTTGATAATAATGCAGCAAATGAAATGGTGACATCTGTAAGTACATCATCATAGTACTTTCATGCAGTTGTCTTGATTTTCATTTGACTTGGTTACATTTAATTCATTATTAATATTATGTATAATAAAAAAAAGCGTGTGTATAATTTTCTTTTTGCTATATACAGTATGACCTGGTAGGAAGGATAGGAGAAATAACGACATGTTTGACTTAAAAAGGCTAATTTCAAGCATACATTACTTTTATGTCCTTTTGTGTACCGATGAAAGAGGAAAGGAAGTGATATTAATATTGTAAATAAGAAATTCAAAAAAGAGAAATGAAGTATTTGTTGTCTTATACAAATAATGGAAGTGCTTACTGTTGATCAAATGATGCAAATTCTTACGAAGGCTCATATAATCAGTATGTTAGTTTGGAGCAATTGCTTGGAAAAAGAGCAATCTTTTTTAAAACTAAGTAAAATAAACATTTATATATTCATAACACCTGTAAATAATAATACATTCTAACATAATGGAGCTGTCAGATTTTGGAAAATAGTGGAAACTGAAGTGATGATCCAAGCTTATTTAACGATGGTGACGAGCGAAGCAGTGAATTGACGATAAGTCATTACTGTCTCGAAGCATTATGTTCCTTGCTAGAACCAATCCATTGTGTATACGAGGGAAAAAGGTTGACTGAATGCAGGCGATCGGTTATTAATCTGTGTGCAGCAGTTGTCAAGTGAACTGAGTCCCAAAAGAGGTAATCAGATGGATTATCGCATAACTTGTTCTCTACACGATCGAAACATGACTTCTTAGTATTCTTAAAATCGCTAATAGTTATTCCTGATATTTGTTGTCTGTACCACTTGTCAAAATCCCAAAACACAGCTGACGCTTTGGTGTCATTCCAATTAGAGTACTTAATACTGAGCGCTTTGCGCCAGATTCTCACTAGCTGCACTGCTTCCTTGTACTTGACCATGTGGGAATCAGTCTCAAGAAATCTTTGTGACCAGATAGGAAGCAGAGTGACGTCAACTGTAGATACAAAAAGAAAATTTGATTGCGGATGCAATGTAGCAAGTCGATTAGTGATCTCGAACACTACGTCAATAGATTCCTCGACGGCCCTGATTCTGGCTGTCATATCCTGCATCATATTCATATACTGGATCAAATCATTGATACCGAACCAGAAACTAAAAAGTGTTTTTCTATTTTTTTGCAACTTCTCCTCGGTATTCAAGTAATCTGGTGTATCGTAAAATGCATCGTTGTCCAATCTAGACAATTGCAATTGTGTTATATTTAATCGATATTTTTCGAGTAACACCGGCAACTCGATCCCTAAATATAAATGATACTGATCTACCAAATCAGGAACAGGTGACTCGACGAAGTTGTTTGTGATTTTTGCTCCCCCATACGCTAGATTAAGATAATTTTCGCATTTGAGATCGTCCCGCAGATATTCAGGCCAAACTATTCCATTTGACCATCTTCCACCAAATCCCGGACCAACTCGTCTCGGTCCGCTATACTTCTCCTCATCGTAATATGTATCTTTAGAATCGCTCTCATCAGGTGTGACTCTAGTTGCATCATCAGACCAAGAATCGCCGAATATAATAATACGTGTATCTTTACCACCGAGAGCTTCAAACCATGAACTGCCTTCTTTTTCCAGAGGTAAAATTGGAAGGCTTGCATGAACCAATGTCGACTTCGATGACCGTGTAGGATTGAAGTAGGTATCGTCAGAGATCGAAGATTGAGCGGTCAGCGTTACTATTATAAATGTTGTAGCAACCACAAAGACTACTAGCAGCTTGTAGGGATTTGGCCTCTCCAAAGAGCGCGCTGTCATGATTTCTTTATTATATCGCTTGTTGAGATTATTGTACTGTATTCTTTCCATTATACGCTGCCTCTACAGACTTCAATTGCACTTTGTGCAAACTAATCGACACAGACTCTCGACAAATATCAAATAAACTTGATTTGAATATGGCAACACGCAGCTCACTATTTCTACAAAGAGTAGGATATATCGAATCAATCAACCTTGTAGTATTTATAATTTGATGTCCGCGGGCTACTGTGTACCTTCAAGTTAGATGCTCTGAAATAATCCTTATAGAGTCCAGTCGCTAGAAATTAGGTCTTTTATGGTTCATTTTGAGGCGCCCAAAAATCCATATAATCCCTATTGTACGCAAACAATGGTATCTTTGTCAAGACTGTAAATAGGCTGTAAAACTGTCTTTATAGATATATATATGCCTATCTTCAGCCGTAACTGCGACTCTAAATGAAACATACTTCACAAAATGAAATTTCTTGAACTAAGGAGATCACGGGTATGAAGTAGTAATTTTTGAGAGGGACATAAGAAACAAGGTTTGACTGTGCCGCCTTACAGAAGTTGACGAGAGCGCTAACTACTATAGGGAAATTTACACATGTGCTCTATTCTCCAAAGTAGGAAGAAATTCCTTTACAGGTAATTTCCTTGTCGTAAAATCTCTAAACGCACAAATATACATGCTGTAATTACACTTTATTACATATAAAAAAGGTAAACCGAGAAGCTATGCCGTATACAATTTAAAGGTCGACAGTAAAGCTACATCTAGCCTGAGATCTTACGGTACACATGATTTTGGACCAGCAATATAGAGGTAATTTGTATGTATGTGAGAACTCAATGTAAGCATAAGCTTTTTTAAGAGGGCAGCTAATTGTCAAAGGCAAGAAGCCGCATCTAAGTAATAGAACTCGATCTATATTTACCATACTCTGCGATATTTACATGATCTCGTGAGTTTTTATTGCTTTTTCTTTGCCATGGAGTAAATGTAAAAAGTATCTTATGAGAATGTCAAAGCTGTTGCCACTAGCAGATCCTAAATTTAAGTATTCGTAGATTTAGCAGCATCCTCTCGGAAAAGGAAAACAGGCTAGCGCGGATTGACTAATCCTTGCCTTAACTAACGTGTCCAACTTCAGTATTTTATGTTCTAAGCTAACACTAATAGTGCTCGCCCAACAGTACATTAAACGCCAATAGCGCAGGAGAATAAGGCAGGAATATTGAGGTGGAACACAGCGAAATACGGTATAAATAACAGAGATATAATATATAACCAGAAAGTAAATCAACTCCCCAAAACTAATATACAGAAGATATGTATCTCACAATAACGCAGATATAATGAAGACGACAAAGTGATATGCGAAAAAGAAGTACTGTTATTATACAGTAGTCACCAATAAAGCCTTCAATATCACACTCCAACAAGTTAATAAGTATTTAAGGATGAATAGGAATGAAATTACCTATAATACAACTAGGAATATTATATCGGTCGCGTCTAATAGTGAAGCTGAAGCAGCACGCACGCTTGCTAGAACCATCTCTTGAGCGTAAAGTACAACTTGTAAGAACAGCCTTCTGACCAGAGTCAAAAGCAATGTTACCATATTTCTCCCAATAATTAACTGCCGAATCCTCACTCAGCAACTCGTAAATAGCTAACTTTCCGTCTCTCAATTCTTCAACAGAAACTTCTACCAATGCTGCAAACTCTTTGTTCCCCCTGTATATCTCACCTGTTCGCCGCCACAAACAAGCCGGTATCGCCATCGAAGTAAACACGCGATCATAGTCAAGAAGCATTCGTTCAAATGCCTCTTCCACGAGCACTAAATCAACATCTATAAGAGTTTGTGCAATCGCGCGAAACGCTGGTCTAAATATCGAAAGAGGTTTCAAAATACGCTGACGCGATGCAGGCGACATATGATGATCCATGTATCGCTGTAGTCGAGCATAGCCCTTAACATAATTGAATGGGGCCAGAAGTCCTGCTTCCAGCTTGGCATTAATAACTTGTTTTAATCTTTCTTCTGGTGTTCTCTGCGGACCATCTGCGGGGTCAGCAGCTGTCAAGAAAAACTTATCTCTTGCAGTCTCAGGAACTGACGGCGGTCTCGTCGGAGTAGTCAAAGTCAAATTACCGTTTGCCCCTGCAGACAAATGGCTCTCATTTATGTCATGACTTTTACCACCATTGTTACCGCTGTGATTAATAGTGTTCGCACCATCATCACTGACAACATCGCCAACACTAACATCACCAGTAGTGTGTCTCTGCACAGATTCCAACGCCACTACTTGCTCTGTATTACTATTCAGACTCTCTCTAGCAATAGAGTCGCCATTAGATATTTCTGTGCTGGATCTGAGCATTAGAGGATCAGTAGCAGTCTCTAACGATCCGGGAGAGTCATCCATAGGGCGAGACATCGGCGTGTCTTCAAGCATGGTTAGAAAGTCATTTAAGGACGAAAACTCGCTTCCTGCATGCTCTGAAATAAAAAGAGGAGGCTGATATGGAGTCAGGTTCAGAAGGCCAGTCGACGAATTAACCATTGAAGACCAGTAATCTGTTGATGTGTTTGTTGATGTGTTTGCGTCGTTTGCTTCGGATAGAACAGCTGGTTGCCCAGTAGACTCGCCATGAGTAGGCATGTCGTAAACAATTCCACTATCAGTCAAGTTTGAAGATACTTCACTAGTCTGTTCTGACTTCAAGTTACTCTCCCCTATTTCTGCCTTTGCTCCCGAGCCGGATTTCGAATCTTTGCTTTCGTCGTGGCAGAGATGACCGATGTTACGTTTCACACACCTTGAACACGGTCGACCTAAATTCAGTCCAGTTAGCAATTATTCTAGAGCGCATGTAAGCGATGATAATTTTCAATCTTAAACTTACCAGAATCACAAGTCATATGAGACCTTCTACAATATACACAAGCTAAGAACAATAAAATATGTTAGCTAATCTGCACAGTTTTGCAATACTAGACTTGAATTGTATTCTCCATCTTCCCGGGCTTATCCCCCTGGGCTCCTATATAGATTTCACGCAAACTCAATTAAGTCCTAATATATACACCAAAACATCTAAACCCCAGTTCAAAACAAGCTCGCTGAGTCTACATGTGATATTGATAATACTGATTTGTAGCGTTTATTGTAACACTTACCGTGATCAACCTTCCTTCGTTTTTGATTTAATTGTCCACTTGAAGCTCTCTCTCTCAGATTCGCTCCGCTATTATTCCTTTCTCTAAGTCCAGGTGAAATGGGTATGATTTGGCCGTTATTGCCAGATTCTTGTCCTGCAACACTAGAAGATCCTGACATGGAAGATCCTGCTCTTCCTGCTTTTGACTGACGGACAGCAGCTGTCTCCGCAGTATATCTGTCCGGTGGCGCAGGTTCTTGTTCTGACTCTGTGTTTGTTTCCACCATTACTCGTTTCTCCGCCAGTGTGACATCAAGTGAAATAGCTGACAGAAGCCAATCACCGACTTATATCGAATTTCTAAAAAAAGCTATACACTATCTACTGATTCAGAGTGATCTTTATTTGTTACGCTCCATACACAGACTCGGTGATCTCAATTATAGAATTATCCATTTGTACTAAGAAAAAAAAATGGAGGCAAAGTAATCAAAAAGAGGGAAATTATGCTGTATTAGCCACATGAGGCTGGTAAAGATTTATCAGCCCTAATGCAGTAATGTAGGGCATGTACCAAACCCTTGATTATTTAGTTACCTGATACATTGCTTTGTTTACGTGTTTCAAGAACATGGCAGAGGACAGACTCTACTTGACGAGATGCTGCGACGATTTCCTCAACACTGGAGATATTTGAGCTTATAGAGTATAAATGTTGGGAAAGTCTTGAAGTTAGACTATTTAGTGAACTGTCAGAGTCAATCTATAGATCTACAATTAGCAAGACAATCCAAATTCATATTTTTAGAAGCTGATAGTGAGCATACCATAGAATGTGATTCCACAAATCCAATTGTCTCTGAGTCATCACCAGAATTTTCTTGTAGGTTTGTTACGTCTCTAAGTAGCTTGTTAAGCTTCAAAGAAGGCAAATATTAGTACATGTCACATAGAGAATTACTATTTCCATTGAAAAGCGAGAGCAACGGGATAGCGTCTTCGAAGCATTATAGAATATCATACTGACCTTCTTTTTTTGAGAATTACGTAGATTTTCCTGAGCTCTTGCATTATGCTCCAGTTCCTTAAAATATTCCTTATCTTTGTCGTATAGTTTCCGCTCCTTTTTTATTTCCTGTTCTAATTGTGATATCGATTCCAGATCTGTAACAAGATCGCGTTCAAGTTGAGCCTAAGATTTCATAGTCAGCAGCAGTACATTAAATTTCAAGACTGCTTCTCACATTTGTTTCCAATACACCTTCATAGTCAAAATTCTTCTCATTCGCGGTAGGTGGTACAGGTAGTTTTCGTAGTCTCCTTCGAATTCTAGATATGATATATAGTTAGCAAATAAAAACAGTTAGATTGCAGCAGCACTTATTTGATGTACCCCATACTTTTCTATCGCGTCTGTAATAACTTCCTGTGCCTGTTTTTTTCGCTGCTCACTCTGTATGGAATTATAAACTGCTAAGGTGACCAGATACATAAGATCAATGATATTTTCGCAGGCTGACTCTGAAAGCGTACCCCATTCTCTTTGAATTACATCGCAACTGATCTTATGGACCGTTTCCTTTGAATTAAATAACTTGGAGTCCTTTCGCTGGTTTTGGTGGTCCTTTCCAGACTCTTTGCTCTTTGATTTGGATAATCTTTTGGACTTATCCAGTTTTCGCACTGCCTTACGATTGTTCCTAACACTCACAGAATTGACTGATTCCTTGACTTTCGGCTAAAACATGAATTAGCTCTTACATGTTCTCCCAAATACATAAGAACTTATATTACCATGCTTTCCTAAAATTTATTTCTGTTTCCAAGGTCAATAATAGTATTTAGCGTTAGATTGTAGTTCTCGTCGATATCTTGTGCAAAGAGCTGCGCAGGTAGAATAGCGTGACAGTGAAAGTATCACTAACCCTCACTATATCGTGATTCAGCTCCTTTCCACACCTAAAATACCGAGATCTCAGCAGATTGTACAAATCAGATACTACATGTCGAATGATCTGCTAATGTATCATGAGCAACTCACTTAATGGCGCAGTGAGCAGGCAAGTATATGAAAGTTGTTATTCTGTGTAATATATGTGCTGTTCCGCCTAATACTTTTGTTCAGTCTCTCGGAGATCCTACGGTATCCAGATGTAAGTTAACTTCATTGACGGGCGTTACTAGAATTACTCGTGGAGCTGTTATTCATCTTTTATGAAGTGGCTAGCATTCAGCTGACTACTTATTCCTATTTTATAATAGGACCTGTCCAAGATTCCAGCCGTTCGTGAGAGATTAAGCAGAGAGAAAGCTGCAATAGATCTGCAACTCAAGAGTACTGTTCAGACACAGCTGGATATAACAACGGTACGTAAATATAATTCGAAGATATGACTATTACAACATCATTTTGGTAAATATTAACTTGTGGAATCATAGAATGGACTGAAAAATTTATTGGATAGCAGATCAATTGTGGAAGCATTAACTGATGAATTAGACCAGGTAAGTCTACTTAAAGCTGCTGCACTAATCTAGTAAATGTTCTCCGACTCTAATTTAAATGAATTTCTGTAGTTAAATAGTCTTTGTGCAGAGGCGGAAACTATAGTACCTGGGTTTTCACAAGCGAACCGAGTTTTTAAGATTAAAAGGAACTTTGTCGCAGTAGAGGATGTTATGCAGAGACTGAAAGAGCTTCCTGAAATGCTGGACAAAATCGAGGCTCTTATAGATCAAGATGGGAAAGGTAAGTCAGCATATGCTGTTATAATATCTATAGCATAATCCCTAATTATAATTCGTGTACTATTTAGATATATTTGGACCTATGCCTAACCTTTTACGAATTCACTTTGAACTTGCAAGATTACGAGACTTTAGAGACAGCGCGATGAGTCAGGCCAGTCGAGCCGGGAATGACGCAGTTCGAACACTATCGCAATATTTCAGTCGTCTGGACGAAAACATAAAGCAATTCGATGATATTTTATCTGACATCGGTCAAAATCTCTTAGAAGTTTTGCGTGAAGGGAATACTAGTCTCGTCGTTCGCTGGGCAAAGATTATTGATCTGGAAGAGAAACTCGATAAGAAGGCTAAAAACTTTAGAACTGTATCGATTGAGAGCAGAGAAGCCTCTCTTACAATTTCCTCAATATCACAAAATTCTTTGGTGACTCGATCTTTAAGGAATTATGACGAAAAAATAACGGATTGTATACGACTTGCTGCTAGTGACGTGTTCCGTAATTGTATATCAACATTTCCTGATGATCCCGAAACACTATTAGATAACCTCTATTGGGTGTTTAGAGATATATTGTTAGCAAAAACAGGTCTACAGCCCTGTGTTCCGAGCCAATGGAAAATAGTGGACAGATTTGTAGCAATGTATCATCAGGAGATGTACATACTAGTGAAATCTTTAATTAATAAGGACACGGATGCCGGTACGCTTCTAAAAGTTGTACGATGGTCGCAGAAGTACGAAGATACAATGACTAAAGATCTAAAAATCCCAAAATCACAACTTGCTCCTCCACTGCTAGATGGACAGGAAGATGAATTGCTCTCAGAATACATGAATTTGATTTGTCGTAAGATTAATGAATGGATGTCCACGTTAGCGAAGACAGAATATCAAGAATTTATCGATCGTGATAAAGCTCCAGACGTCGATCCTGATTCCAAATATGGTCTTTCTAGTACACCTATTGTGTTTCAGATGCTCAATCAACAAATAAACGTTGCTATTGACTCTGATGAGATAAAAGTTGTAGCCGGTGTTATACGAGAGTGTAAACGGCAGCTTATCGAGAGACAGCGAAAATGGGCAAAAGTTGTGCACGATGAAGTACAACAATCCAATGTATCTCCGGATAACGTAGCTGGAGGGCTTGTGGAATATTGCATTGCTATTGCAAACGATCAAGTGCGTGGTGCTGACTACACGGATGCAATAATTACTCGACAGGTTAATACTAATGTGGACATATTAATACATTCCGATAACCATCGAGCTATTCAGTCAGAAATGGTTCAAGAACTTGAAGATACAATGGATGGATTTATCGCTACTGCGAAGATCTGTATTTTAGAAATTATTGATATGGTAATGGTCGATGTGCAATCAACGTTCGCTAGTTTATTCAAGTCATCTTGGTACAATACGAATAATCTAGTTCCGTCCACTGGAGGGAATGACGCTACTTTGATGTCAGAAGGGAGTAGTCCATTAATGCAAGAAGTCGTTAGAACTTTTGAAGAATACAACATAGAGCTTAAGGCACACTTAAACTATGATTTGTTTCAGATTTACATAGACGATTTATTAGATGCCACTCTCGTCAACTATTTATCGGCTCTAAGTAAAAATAAAGGCGCATATTTAACAGCAAATGCTATTGACCAAATCAAGTCGGATGTTTCAGTGGTTTATCCTTTCTTTTCATCATTCACTGACAACGACCATGTTCAAATACAATTTAGAGGTATTGAAGTTCTTATGGGTTTGATTTCAAGTGACAAGATAGGAGTGGTTGAAGAATTCAAGGTTCTTAAGAAAAGTTTTCCAGATGCCCCTTTAAAGCTAATAGAAGATATTTTGAAAGCGAGGGATGACCTTGATTCAAAAACAGTTCGTGATTATGTGGAAGCAATAAGAACTCAATGTTCGGACCTTCTTTCTAGTCAAACAAGCGATCGCCAAACATATATGTCTAAAATAAATGCATGAGCAGTCTCCCGTCTCGAATATAAGTATGTTTACATATTTAATATATTTTGCTATATTATTATTTTGTTCAGGTCTAAAAGTGTTATATATAATTATCACGCATCTTGTAATCACTATAACAGAGGCATCGGCACATTTTTTGTATAATTCCTGTCAAAAGCTGTATCCACCTCTTTTAGTTATAGTTAAACAACAATCACGTGATATCACATGCTACGTGAGGTGTAACATGACTGCCGGATGAAAATCAAGACACTTGTAGATCTACCACTTATGACTTCCAAGATGATAGATTGATTGATAGATAGATAGATAGATAATTGTCAAATATTATCATCTTAGCTTTCATGTTTTTGAATACTTTATAATGGGAGGATTTAACGGAACAATTTCTCGACTTCAGCTTATTGATCGGCTGGCAGTACGTGTAATATCTTCGTAAGTACTAGTATGATCAGTGAACAAACGGAAAACTAACTTAATTCAGTTCATCTAAATCGTTTCTATTATCTTATATAGCTCTTGTTGCACCGAGATTTTTTAATCTTTGTGTACAATATTCTCGCAAAAAGAACTTAAAAGTGAAGGATGTATTCAAAATTGCTAAGCATATTTGTCGATCGGAACTGTCAAGGGATCAGCTTCCTTGGTTTAGTGCTATGCTTATCGGCTGCTCTGTTGCAACGTCTGAGATTATCAGTCTAATATGTACTAGGTTTGGAGTATTGCCCAAAATACGTAAATTATGGCTATATTTTTCTTTAAGTGCGATTGGAGCGTTGGTTTTGCGCTGGCATCAAAGACAACAAAAGTGCTCTCAAAATCGGACACAAGATACTATCGATAGCACTATGTATGCAACCTCATCAGCTTTAGATCACATCTTGAATCACAGTAGTATAGCACCACTAGCGTCAAGTATGATATTGAGAGATACAGTTATGTTCAGTGCATCTGCCGTAGTCATAATGTACAGCTGGTTCTACTATCCCGATCGTCTTCCAAAGTCGTATAACACTTGGATTACTAAGTTTGCTGATATGGATCCAAGGTTACTAGAGGCTCTCCGATTGGTTAAAGCGAAGAAATTCATTTACGGTAAGGATACTGGTTATGCAGATCTTCTGAGTGAGAGATGCGAAGAATATGGACTGCCTCGTACAATGGGAGACCCGGCTAAGGTGTGTAGCGTGTATAACTATCGTCTTGCTGTATAGCTGTAGCAGACTTACTCATCTCGAATATATATTAGGTTAGACAAGTTCCTTGCATTGTCATTCACGAAAACATTGCAGAGAACTGTGAAATACACGCGCTTTTACGGTTTGAACGTGCGTTCCGGTCGGCAATGCTGGTAGGTTAAAATATGCTAAATTGAATGGAATTATCTGCAGCGTTATCAATTTACTAAGTCTACCAGATCTACATTCCTCTTAATTTAGCACTCGTTATAAAGCGAAGATCCGTCAGGTCTATAATCAAATCTGTAAGAGCAGCAATTAGATCATCATGCTTTCTAGCCAGCTTTACAGCTTTGACGTGGTACGGAGTCTGTCTAACCAGGTCGCGTCTTGGTCCTTTTTTTTTTCCCGAAGCAGAACTGATAACGTTCGATGACACCACCGGACCACTGATAGGTTCAGTTTTGAGTGGCCTCAGTAAGTGACTTAGAGTGACTATTCGCGCTGTTTAACGATTACTCTGACTAACTGCTATAAACCTCGACTTTTCTTAACACAAGGTATTTTGATTGAGAAAGCGAATCGAAGAGGCGAACTTGCATTGTTTGGTATGTCTGATGTATAAATCATAAGAGCGTGACAATTTCTGACTTTCAAAATTGCTTTCTAGTATTTCCTCGAGCTCTACGCGCCACTATTCCTAAACAGTTGAGCGACTCTCATAAAAAACTAGAACCCATCATATTTGGATTCTCATACTCAATCCTTTACTTATCAATTATTGACAGCAAGTCAATCTCAAAACCACGCGGACTACTGTCAAAAGCTATTAAAACTGTTGTCTAAATCCAAAAAGTATCATCATGTCTACACTGAAATTTATAATAGATAAAACGAATCATTTCATTTATCCTCCATATTATCTAATGTACAAAGAGATAACTACCATTACACGAAATAACCAGACCCAAACAAAAGCAGATGAGATTCAAGAGAGAAAAAATGGTAACTTCTTCATCAAAAATGTATCACAATATTTTTAATCCGATTCGAGACTAAAGACAAAAGGTGAATTGTGTTCATTAAAATATTAATAACACATCATGATAAGAGAACCTGAATATAGTAACACCAGACAAGAGTCTAAAAAGGTTATCAAATACCTTACAACTCTTGGCTTGGTCCCTTTGGAGCCTTTCCAGACTTTTTTGGAAGCAAGTTCTGGTGAATGTTTGGAAGAACACCACCCTGGGCAATAGTGACGTGACCCAAAAGCTTGTTCAACTCCTCATCATTTCGAATGGCAAGCTGAAGATGACGTGGAATGATACGAGCTAGAAATCATTAGCATGAATTAAAAAAGAACCTTCAATATAAACATACTCTTCTTGTTATCACGAGCAGCGTTACCAGCCAACTCAAGAATTTCAGCAGCAAGATACTCAAGGACAGCAGCCAAATAAACTGTAGAAATACGAATTAATAATCTAATCTTAAAATAAAAAAGTACACTCCGATGCTAACTGCAATATTTTCTCAAAATGGCAATCTCAGATTCAAATTTCAATCGATCTCATCCACATTATCGCATCAAAATAGCACTCTCATGTACAGCAATCCAAAACATACCTGGAGCACCAGCACCAACACGCTGAGCGTAATTGCCCTTACGAAGAAGTCTGTGAACACGACCAACAGGGAATGCAAGGCCCGCCTTAGCTGAACGAGACTGAGTAGCCTTAGAGCCAGATGCTGCTTTTCCACCAGATTTTCCACCAGAAGACATTTTTAAAGAATTTCAGACTTTATAATTGAAATTAAAAAAACTTTACTATAACAAGAGTTTCCTCCGCTATACGATGTTACGATAAATACTAATAGAATGAATACTTCCAGAAAATATTTTGTATTTCAACAGAGGGGATTTTCTTGGGTATTTATAGGCGTAGACTTTTGAGTGCATCAATGCCAGAAAATCAGGGTGCGGGTTTGATGCTTTTACTGTGCGTTAAGTTCCAAGGTTTACTCTTTATTTATTTTATTATGGTGAATTAATTGTTTTTTTTGAGGTTGTGCGCGATGGAATGTGTTTGTATTACAGCAATAAGCTAATTCAATTGGGAATTTTCCCATAACCGCGTTGATGCAAGGATGCCAAAGACACATATAAATAGCTGGACTTGTCCCCCCTCTTGAATTTTTGTTCTTTTACAATTTTCTTTACATTCATCCAGCATTTCTCGACTGTTTCCAATACGAACACTTCTCGTTTCATCGAATATCTAATAAGACTTTAATTTTTTTCGTTAATTTAAAAGACCTTTAAAATCTCAAAATGCCACCAAAAGCCGCTGAGAAGAAGCCAGTTACCGGAGGAAAGGCTCCAGCTGGAAAGGCTCCAGCTGAAAAGAAGGAGGCCGGAAAGAAGACTACTGCTCCTTCTGACAAGAAGAAGAGATCGAAGACTCGTAAGGAGACTTATTCTTCTTATATTTATAAGGGTATGCATTATGGATTGAATTTTTGTGTTGTGATCAGAATACTAACGCGTCTTCCGATAATTTAGTCTTGAAGCAGGTTCATCCTGGTATGAAAAACATTAGATTAAGATATTTGGTATTTGGAATTTGAATTCTAATGAGTTTTAATTTAGATACTGGTATTTCCAATAGAGCTATGTCTATCTTGAACTCTTTCGTTAACGGTATGTCTCATTTACTCATTGTTGGAATTTGGACTTGAACTAATTTTATCAGATATTTTCGAGAGAATTGCAACTGAGGCATCTAAGTTGGCTGCTTATAACAAGAAAAGTACTATTTCATCACGCGAGATTCAGACTGCTGTTCGTCTTATCCTTCCTGGTGAGCTTGCTAAGCACGCAGTTTCTGAGGGCACTAAGGCAGTTACCAAGTATTCTTCATCGTCAAAGTAAATTAGATTGGATTTGAACGGTTCGGACGTTTAGGAATATTATTTTAATAAATAATAATTACTGTGGTGTCTTCGTCTTTTTGTTGGTTATGGTTACTGGGTTGTGATTTTCCTCTTTTTTAGTACTGTAAAGTTACGTGAATCATTCAAAAAAATTACTACTGTAATTTTACACGTACTTGTGTTATTAGTAGTATATTGTACATTATATCTTGTAACAATGTTATGAATTCTGCAAATATTGATTTGTTATGTTCTTCCCAGGTTCTGTTTTATAATGTCATGAAATATACTAAACATTCGTGTTTCCGTAGAGTGACATGTTATAACGGAGTTACTAACAGATTTAACTTCAAAGGTTTGCATTTACGTGCATGAATATTGTATTAATGTAATGGAAGACTGGTATCCGTGGGATATGTCGTTGGCAGGCTACTATCGACAATAATGATGAATTTTGGTTAGATGTTATTGAGAAATAAGTCAGAATCGTTGATAGGTCCAGGCAAAATGTGAAATGAGCATTTCAAAATATATGCAATTTTAGATTCATATGCAAGGCAATGTCCAATGAATATATTGGTAAAGTTATTAATGTTGCTTATTATGCTTATAAGGGCTACGCATATGTGCATGTGATACAAACGGTAGATGATGTGTAAAAATCAGTGAGACCGAAGTAAATACTTCAACATTGCTATAATCAATACATGTAGCAGAAAGATAAAAGGATAGCTTAGTCAGTAAATTACCGAGTTAAAAGAGAAAAAATACGAGAATTGACGATTTCGCAAAGGAAATTTACTACATAGCGATTATTGCCGTTCTTTTAATCGGAGCATGTAAGATAAGTAAATTTAATCACATGTTAGCCTCGTTCTCACAATACGATGATAGGATAAAATGTTAAACATAATATCGTCAATTTTGTAACTAATGAACTAATAGAAAAGGAAATTACCTAAGTAAACAGTGTAAAAACAATAATAAATTTAATCCAGTGAGCATTAAATCAATCATAACAGCATATAAGACGTAGTACAGCCCCTACGTAAGCTAAGCCAGCTTTCGATTCCTTTTGAACTTTTCATCATGTCACCATGAGAGAAAACCTATTATGATCTGAAAGTAGTGTCCATTATTTCACTTGCCAAATTAATAATATCTCCTCCAAGAAGAAAACAAGAAGCTCTTGCTTTTAATATAGCTTACTGAAGTGTAAAAAATCTAAGATTTTAAAGATCATCAAAAGTATTTTTAAACCTCTAGCAAAGATACACAATATTTTATCATATTTTATCATTCCATATCTTTTCGTCTCACCAAGTCGTTCTACATTAGAATGTATTATTCAATCTCTAGTCGTAAAGAGCCTTCAGATACTTCTCAAAAATAGCCACTAGTTCCTCAGTTGGTTCTAAACCAACACTTATACGAATCAAGTATCTATCAACACCATATTTAGCTGCCCAGTCCAGCTCGGCATAATGAGCCAGAATAGTGTAAGGGCACAATAATGTAAAATTAGTTCCCAAGCTGGGACCTTTAGCTGCCTCTACAGCATCAAAAAATCGTTTCGAATCTTCTGGATCGTGCATCAAAATTGACAGTAGCCCACCATATCCACCGTCTTCCGTCTTACAGACATCGTAGAATTTCTTTGTTGAACCATATTTTGGATAATATATTTCCTTAATCTTTGGTTCGGCCTCGAATACCTTACAGAGAGCTTCAGCATTGATATTGATTCTCTTAGCACGCGATACAAAATCACGACTATTTCTTTCCAAAAAGATAGCATCTTCTGCCCAAAGATTGTCTTCGTAAGTTCTTTGGAGAGTTTTCTTAAAAAGATTAAAATGCTTGCTTAATGGACTAAGCACCAAGCTACCGCCCATAACATTGCTATCTCCGCTAAAAATCTTTGTCAGACTGCTAACGACAATATCAGCATACTCGAGAACATGAATATTAATGAAGTTACTGACTGTCTCGTCAACAACTACTACAAAATCGTATTTGTCTGCAAGTCGACGTATTCTGTGTAAATCAGGAGACTTCAAGAGAGGATTCGAAGGGAACTCGCAATAAAGCGCCAATATTTTCTCTCCGCCTTCCAACAGCCTTTCGACACTATCCAAGTCCTCGCTTTCACCATTACCATAAAAATGAACGCCTGGACCCCATTTATGTAGGATTTTCAAGGTGTCAATATATGGAAATCCAAAGCAAATTGACTTTTTGGGCACTAAACATTCTAATAAAAGCTGATGTGAATTAAAAATAGCACTCATACCAGTAGGATACAGGAAAACCTCCTTCTCCGAGAGACTTTTAACGTCTCTACTTGACTGTTGTGGTACGCTTTGTGAAATCTGAGAAACATCCAAGTTATCATCCATGGTACCAGAAATACGCCTCCGTAGAGCCACTTTAACTAGCTCTACGAAAGAAATATCTAAGTTTCTACCGAATCTCTCTTCCAAGAAAGTTGAGAACTCTCTTGTACTATCGCTCGAGTCGTTATCCGACGTCACCGAATCAACTTGGTCAATCTTTCTGGTATATCTCTTAAGAGAACCCGCACGTGATTTGAAGACTGCTACAGGGGTTTTGTTCTCCACAGCGCTATCAGCAGCTATGAGTCTCTCCAACGCATATTCTGCCATCCGACTAGAAACACCGTCTCCAGTATGCTGCCAGAAGGACTTCGCAATAGGAGCTTCAGATTCTGGGAAAAACACCGATGAGATGCTCGCCTGGACTCCAGCAGACGGACCGGGTAAGGTAATCTCTACCACTCTAATTGTAATTGGATCATTAGATAATTTCATGCGTTCCATATAGGCTCTGCACTTGCATGCAACCTTATAAGATGGTAATACAAGCGCAGCTTCTCCCTTGTTACCATATTTCTTCACAATATAGGCGCATAGCTAAAGAGTGGCTATTTGTTAGCATACTTTTCAGATCGCATATAGTACTGTAGTACTGCACAAATTTACTACAAGAGCAATACTCAATTCATTCAATGCCCATAACTGTATAATGTAATGAGTCAAACTACTTACCTCTTGAATTTTTACATGATAAAAAAATCTAGATGAATATTATTAGTAAGATATTATCGAGAAGATAGCATATATTAACATCCTTGCTACCAGCTTGTTGATTGCAATATTAAATACTATGCAGAGGCTGCACCCACCTTGGATAACCCGAAGTCATTTTGCCAATAACCCAATCTTCACCCTTTTCATACGCTACAGTAGCTTTCCATGAAGGAAGCGTAACACTGACTGCGTGAGGAGTATTAGCCGGTATCGGGCAGCCGATTGCAGTGGGTGGTCTTTCAATCGAAGGCATTTTATGTTTATTTTTCACAGTTCTTCGGTCTTAGGCTGCTGTTCTGAGTCGAACTAGTTAATTATATAAACAGAAGAGAAATATTCACAAATATAAATGCGATATCGTGCAATATTTATATTGTGAATGCTATGTATAAATATGCATACATATAGATGTAGATATATATATATATATATATGTATGTATGTATGTATGTCTGGATGAGTCTTGTTTCCTGGAATCTAGAGAAATTTCTTCAACTAGTTAAATAACCTAAACCTACCTAACGGCCGGCTGAAAAAAATATCTCCCAAACGTCATTTACTTCGAAGAAAATTTTGTGCGCTCTCGAATAATTCAGAAAAAATTAAAAAATTCAGTCTATTGTACAATTTGATTCGCTGTTTGAGAAATCTTCTCTTCCGAGCAAGTACAGTCTGTGCAGTAATATTCAAATATGGTCAAACGTAAGCGGCCGGAGAGAAAAGCCATAAAAGTCGACTCTGAGCGCGAGATTCTGACTGAAAAAATTGGCATTTCATCGGACGACGCTGCCGATGAAGAAAGTGGCTCCGGCAAGGAAGATCTTGCAAATGAGACAGATGAGAGTGATTTTCAAGATATGGCAAAGGAAGAAGACATACCGATAACTGAAAATGAGAAAGCTTCAAAGAGAGTTCGACCAATTCACCTAGCCGACGAACTTCGAAATCTTCAAGAAGGTATACAGCTATTCAAATCAAATATATTTAAACTACAGATTGATGAGCTTCTTCAGGAACTGAAGTTAAAAGATAGCAATTTTCATAGTTTAGATAAGCTTCTTTTCAAGCTCAAAGATGTAATCGCGGAGATTGAACCCAGTGAAGATTTCACTGTAGGCGAAGCTGAAAAGACTATGAAGCTTTCTGGAATCTGCATACCATTTTCAGAACCGAGACCAACAGCAAGTACCCAGTACAAGTTCAAATATGACAAACCGTCTGATTTCAACTTGGGTGGCCCATATATTTTGAAAACTGCAATAAAAAATCCGTTGGGATTCTCAGTTGACTTACTTGTCAATATGCCAAAATCTCTCTTTTCAGAGAAAGATTACGTCAATTTCAGATATTTTCACAAGCGCGCGTTCTATATCGCGTACATAGCGAAGAATTTGAGCTCTACTGATTTGCCTGTTAATCTTTCATATGAATTCTTAGATGGCGATTGCCTAAGACCTATTTTGAGATTGGATCCCAAAAAAGGTTTGTCCTTTTACATGCTACTTGTGTTTGACAATTTCGATACTAACATTCCTATAGTAGACTCTAGTGATCTTGATTTCCATAAGCTAAAGTGTCATATACGTATCCTACCCTCGATTGAAGTTGACACATTTAATGTGACTAAATTGGCACCTTCTCGCAACTGTATTCGATATAATTTGGCAAATGGCGAGTCGGAACTTAAGCCCACTCCTTTTTATAATAATAGCTTGCTTGCTGAGATGCAGTATTTTCCTAATACTGTCTTTCTTCACAAAGCGTCCAAGTCATGTAGCGGATTTGTTGATGCTTGTAAGCTAGGACAGATCTGGCTTAAACAAAGACGCTTTAGTTCTTCAATTGACGAAGGTGGATTTGGCTCTTGGGAGTGGTCGCTATTGATAGCATCTCTGCTTCAAGGAGGTGGTACTAACGGCTCCTCGATTCTTTCTAATGGACTGAGTAGTTACCAACTATTCAAGGCAGTAGTGGCATATATAGCTAATAATGATCTCATATCTTCCCCATTCATTTTAGTTAAGGAGTCGAGTATTTCCAAGAATATGGATATTCCATTATTAGTGAACAATAGCATAGGTTTAAACATTCTTTGGCGAATGTCTCCATCTGATTACAGCAGATTACGGCACGAAGCTACCGTAACTAATTCTAGCTTAGATGATCTGAATGGCGACCATTTTGACTCTGTATTTCTCGAAAAAGTGGATAGCTCAATCTATCAATATGATATTTCTAGCTTGTAAGTTTGCTCAGAGTGTTTTTAGTTTACTTTAGTCATTAGTCTAGTGCTAACATTTTATTTTAGTATTAAAATTCCTAGGCCATCGTTGGATAAATCATTCAAAGAGTCTGAACGTATACTATATCCTTCATACAAGGCATATTTTTCAGGAAAAGTTTTCAGAATTCTAAAAGAAGGTCTGGCCGAGCGTGCATCCGTAATTTCAACTCATTATTCCTATACAAAGAAATTTCCCTTGTCTGCAACTAAGCCTTCAGATGAAAGTGGAGTTCTTACTGTCGGATTGATCTTGAATGCTGAATTATGTGAAAGACAAGTGATTCACGGCCCTTCTGCTGAAGACAAAGAAGAAGCAGAGAAGTTCCGTCGATTCTGGGGCCACAAATCTGAGCTTCGTCGATTCAGAGATGGTAGTATTATCGAAAGTGTTGTTTGGCAAACTCATCCCAGTCGTACTATTGTTAGCCAAATTATAACATATTTAATGGAAAGATATTTTGGTGAAAATGTTGCGAAAGAGATGCAGTTCTCAGTTAGTGGCCTCGCAAGTCTTTTTAGTTCAGATGAGAATCTTGGCAAAGTGAATGCGTTTACAAGCTTTCAGAAAAATCTCGATGAATTTGAGAGCCTTAGGAAAATTTTGGTCGAGATTGATGATTTGCCACTACGGGTCAGTTCAGTGTTACCCGTTTCTCCGAGACTTCGATACTCTTCTGTTGAACTACCGACTCCATTCCATATTGATTCATCAAATTGCTTTTCTGATGTTCTTATAGAGCTAGAGACTTCGTCTCGCTGGCCAGACGATCTAGTCGCCATCCAGCATAGCAAGACTGCGTTTCTCATTGCCATTGCCGATAGTTTGAGATCTGAAGACTCGTCATTTATATGCAACATTGGATTAGAGGAACATCTTGATTCGATTAGAAACTTCAGCTTTCTAGACATACTTCTACCGAGTGGTTTTGCATTTAGAGTGAGAATTGTTACAGATAGAGAAATAGGTCTTTTGAATCGATACAAAGCGAATAAGGATTTCGCTCTTCAGACCATAAATTCTGTAAAAAGGAATCTCACAGTAGCTTCTCGGCATACGTCTGAGTTTCAAACGCTGGTGCATAGATTTGCGTATTTGTCACCTACAGTTCGACGAGTCAAAAAATGGTTTGCTTCTCACTTATTGTCAACTCATATCGATGATATCTTAATAGAGCTTCTAGTTCTAGCAGCATTTTTGAATCCTTATCCCTGGACAGTTCCTTCAAACTCAAATTTGGGTTTCTTAAGAGTATTGTATTTTCTTAGTAACTGGGATTGGCGCGATGAGCCTTTAATATTGGATACGAATAGTTCATTGACTATTGCTGATATTCAAGAGATACGCAATTCGTTCAGAATTATACGCAAGAACGATCCCGATATGAAAAATGTTGCTATGTTTGTTGCCACACCTTATGACAAGAGTGGAATTTTATGGACAAGTAATCGGCCATCGAAAGTGATTGCGGCTCGCATCACTTCTCTTGCTCGTGCCAGTTGTATAGCTCTGAAATCTTCAGGAACTAATATGAATTTCAAGAAACTATTTGTGTCTCCGCTGAAGGATTTTGATTTTATTATTCATCTTAAAAGCACTACGTTAGCCACAGGTGGTGAAAATGCATCGGATCTTCTAATGTATTCTGACTCGATATGTGACTATTACAGATATTACTTCAACGAGCTCCAGACTGTATTCTCAGAATCTGCTTTATTTTTCTATGACAGCATTGACAAGAAAATTATTACTGGTCTATGGAACCCACAGATTACGAAGAACCGATCTTTCAAAGTCTATATGGGATTTTCATCTCAGCCTGGTGATGACGGTCAAGTTCAAGCCAATATTAAGAGTATGCTTAAGGAAATGGAGAGACTAGGCGGTGATCTTGTTGTTTCCATAACTGAGAGAAATATTTAAAGATTCTTACGTTCATATAATACTTTCGATAGTAGTAAAAAACGAGAATATTTTCTATTTATTTCGCATTTTGGTGTCGAGGATCCGATCTAAAATATTCTATTGAAAAAGTTTTGCTTCTAATTCTATTAAATTACATGTTTTATGATAATTCATTTCAGTTATGTTACAATCAAAAAGGAAAAATAGGAATAGATAGATAGATATATAACTAGATAGCATTAATACAGCATAAATACTTATACCCTGTCAATTTACCCTGGCGCGACAATACTTATCTTCTATTGATATTGCTTCATATATTCCTTCCGTAGATGTATAAATACTGTAGCTATAGTCATAGATATCCGACACTGTATGAGTTTCAAGCACACGCTCTTTGCCAGATCTACCTGTCCGCTCACTTCTTATGTAAGTGAAAGAGAATGGCGGAGTACCAACGAAATGAAATATAATCTCTGCACGGTCACCCTCGTGTATATCTTGAATAATAGATGTTCCTTCACTGACTTTCACCGTTGGGACGTCGTGAATAACTTTGGTCAAGTCTTCATGAATTTTTACATTAGGATAATCCTTTTTAGATCTTGTGCCTTCATTCTGAACAAATGTCCTGTGGCTAATTGCAGAATCAGATAGAGCTGTTATCGTAAAATTTCCAGCTGATGATGCCAATCTAGAGAATGGTGAATTCGTCGTAGCCTTTTGACCCTTTCCATTGAATTCATACTCCACTTGAAATGGTGGGACACCTGTGAGATGAAACGATATTCTCTCTCCTACACAATAGTCAAGTCGCGGACTCATCGGAACAATCGTTGGAGCTTCAGAGACACTCACAAATACTTGTTGTGATTGTCTAAACGTTTCACGAGCGCATCCCCGACCGTCAGCGACTTTCTTGATTGTGATTATGTGCCTTCCTAAGCCAAGTGTGCTGTATAAAGATTTAAAATGGTACAAATTGCTGTTAATATTTGGAATAGTTGTGATATTTCTCTTGCCCGTATTTTCGTGCTTAATATCAAAAGAAACAGTAAATGGGGGCTCTCCTTCTAAAGAAACTGTTATCGGATCAATCCACTTATCGTTCACCTCTGCCTTAACATATGATTTATATGTAGTACCAGCATTTGTGAATGAAGCGTCAGGTCGAGCATTCACAGTCTGACTCACTTTAAATTGCTGTACTTCATTTTTCGGAATATCGGCACTTGAATAGACTGAATCAGATATTCCAAGGAAAGTATAGACGTAAGTGCCATGCCTCTTTGTATCCATCGGAATATTTGCAAACTTAGTGGCAGCTTGTATTTCATGTCGCGATATAGTCGAACTTCCAATCTTCTTGAATTCTTTGGTGTAAGTGATCATAAATGGCGCCAATCCTGTCAATGAAATTTCAAGCGAATCCTCGTCGTCTTCACAAATACTTCTTCGGAGAGCCTGGCCATTTTCGATCTTCGGAATCGACGGGGATTCTACCAGATCCATACGAGGCCGCTCGAACCAACTCAAATTAAATTTATTTGCAGAGGACGCCACGTTACCACTGCAATAAGCATCAGACACTTCCAGAAGAGTATATTCGCCCTGTTCAGAAACAGTGAGCAAATCTCCGTTCGGGCGTGATCTAGAGACTGTATGATTCAATAAACTTCCGGACTTGTCTTTGAATCCATACGTGATAGTCCAGGGCTAAAGAGTTCATTAGAAATGGCGTAATATTTCAAAACAAATCTTGAATAATACTTACAGCTTCACCGCTAAGACGCAAGGGTATGTTCACCTGTCGACCCTGTAAAGTTTTTGCTGACAGTTTGCCATCAATTGGTACGAAAGATACGACAGGTCGTTGTCGCTTCACTTCAATGCGAGCATCAGTTTCACTAAGCATAGATTTACATTTACTCCCATCTTCGACCGACAGGAGAACAACGGTATAACTTCCGCCGCTGTTAAGGGAGGTTGTTTGAATTACAGCTGTGTTACCTTCAATATCAGATATTGTATGCTGCTTTCGCTTATTGCCATGGATTATTTCATAAGTAAGTGAGAATGGCCCCGAGCCATGTAAGTTCACATTTAACTCTGCTGAGTCACCAGTACAGTATCGCTTAGACAAAGAAGACTTATCAAATGAAGCAGTAGTAAGTACCTTGACCGTCTGTTCCGCTCGATATTGAGATCTGTCTAATTGAACTCCTCGATAGATACTGTCTCCAAGCATAAAAAACTCATATTTATAATGTCCCGCGGATTCAGGTCGAAACTGAAGTTGGTGACGCGCTTTTTGAATAATCAGATGTTTAGTTTCAACTTCTCGTTTGTCCTTGACTATGTGGTATCTTAATTCAAACGGAGGCGTTCCAGTTAATGTCAGGTCAGCAGTCACCCCAATTGATCCTGCACATTTGTCTTCAATTTCTTCAAACGATATTGCAAGCGTTGGCTCTGATGGTACTAATGCAACACAAGTTGAGGACTCCAATACATCGCCATCACAATACTTTCCCTTCACGCTATCAATAACGTATGTTCCAGGCTTTTTCATCGGCAGTTTCTCTAAACCGTTCCGAAGCATCATTTTAATCACTTCGGGTTGAATCTTTGAAGCAGACGTGTCAAGGGAATTCTCGATTGGCGAATATAATATCTTAACATCATAAGGGCCCTCATCAGCGGATCCGATCAGTTGCATAGGAACGTAAATACTTTTACCACGAGGTAAATTTATTGGGTGTTCAGAGTCACAGGCCGTAAATCGTAGGGTTGGTCTAGGATGTACGAAAAAACCGTAATTAATATTGGCGTCTCCTATATTTGGTGAAAGTCCAGACTTTCTAGTGTAATTGACCATATTTCCCATGCCATCTTCGACTTCGTCAATGGCATATAGCCAGTGGCCCACGGTCCCCAAAGAAGTATCAAGAGGTATATCAATCTCTCTTGACTTTGCCCATTCAAGAGTCTCACCGGTGCTCCAGACTCTACCCGTCCTAGCTGGCTTGCCTTGAATTAGTGGCGAATCAAAATGATCGGGTTGAATACTCTGAACTGAAAACATAGCATCACGCCCTTTGATAGATCTACTATATTTAACTTTAAGTGGTGGCACTCCTTCAACTATGAGCGAAGGAGACTCAAGTCCCCCTATGCATCTGTCTGACCCAACTGCATCAATAGATCCACGAATATATGCCTTAGGGCAATACGACACCAGGACATCTGTCTGATAGAGTTTTACATCAAGATTTGAAGTATCAACGACACGAGAGAGACGATATAATCCCGTCTCTTTGATAGGCAGTTTTAAATCAATAATCTTGCTCACTTTTCCAGACTTCGAGGATTCATGTAATGTAGAGACAACCTCAGAGAGCTTTCTTAAATCTTTCTTGGTGAAATTATATGTCGTCTCTACCAAATTATCATACTTTACATGATAAAGCTGAACGAATTTGGGTTCTGTGGCATTGAGTCTGACCGGTAAATTAATAACGTTGGATTCTGGTGAGAGACAAAAAGTCTCACTATTCGGATTCAATTTAGCCGTACTCTCAGGTAAAATATGCACTATGTGTTTGCCTGTAATATGAGAAGACGAATGCAGAACGTCTTTAGCACGTACACGACTCTCCGATATTGAGAGCTCACGATCATTCACTGCTCTCCAAAATGCCGATAAAGATGCTGTGATTGGGATGGCAGAAGCCGTACTAAGAAAAATTGTCCATATAGAACACAATATGATCTGAGCTACCGTAACAGAAGGAGAAAATGTGAGCCAAGGGATTCTGAATACCGGAAGGATCTAAGATAAAATAAAGTTAATAATTGTAGGTGGAGTTATAGTTGAACAGATAACGACGTATATTACTGACCCATAGATATAGTCCTTCAACTACTAGGTATTTAAAAGCAAATGATAGTTCATCCTCGGTACTGCCATGATCTAGATTCATTAGATCGTAGATTTTCCAAGCCTGTATTAGACCAAACATGCTAACTGCATAGAGTCTTTGAGATCCAACATCTATATATTGCTCCGCGATCAGTGGTCTATTCTGCCGCTGAGTTGTCTGAAAAGCTGCTCGTCTATTATTGACAGCATTGCTAGGAGGTGAAGGAGGAAATGACGATGGCAGTCTTGTAGTCTTCTGCGCAAAGTAATCTGGAGTAGGTGTTCCTTCTACTTTTGCGCGGGACGCAGTATGATTCTCTCTCCTCGTGTGCAATGGAGTCGAGAACGACATTCTCTGTTATTATATTTGAAGGATTTAGTATCGATTCTTAAATATTTGAGATGATCCTGATTGATATCGGTGTTTTTGATTTCTTTTTCTCTCAGTTTCAGTTTTCTCTGATCTTTTTACCAGGTTTCAGAGAATTGCGATTTCCATCTATCCAAGCAATTTCGTATTGTTCAAATATCAGACAATTTTACGATGCTCGTTACATCCAATACAATGAGTATAGATCAGGACGGTCAACGTCGAAGGGCTGCTGTAGATAATAAAGCAGGATTAACATGAAAAAAGTACTTTCAGAACTCTAAAGTTTATGAGATTGAATTCATTTGTTTATATTTTTTTTTGATTTGAATATTGCAGGTGAGGCTCAGGAACGAGCACAAGCAACAGTCTTGATCACCGCTAAAGAAACCCACTGAGGAAATACGGATCAGCCCTCGAAAGTCATGGAAGAAAAGAACATCGGAATAGTAACTAGATTTTAAGATGAATACGAGAAAACCAAGAATCGCCAAAAAGGGGGAGTGTCTTTTTCCGAGCTATCTAAGTGCATCTTTAGATCCAGAAGTACTACGTCAACAAAAAGACAATTATCCTGGATGGTGCACAGTAGAGAGTGATCCAGTAAGTAAAATGACAAGTATGAGATCATATATGTTGTTACTAATAGAAAAGATTGTGTTTATGAATATTCTGCGAGAAATAGGCGTGAATGGTGTTGATGTAGTCGAAATATACACAATGGACGCAGACGAGCTTCTCCAGCTCTCTCGGACGTATGGTTTAGTATTTTTGTTTAAGTGGGAAAAGAAATTCACATCAGATGAGAAGGAAGTCACGTCGGGTGAAACTGATCAAGTGTGGTTCGCAAATCAGGTGAGCTGCCTTTTAGAGATGGAATATACAGTAGTACATCATTGACAAGATATAAAGGTTACTGAGAACTCATGCGCTAGCTTAGCGTTAATTAATATCATTCTAAATCATACGGAAATAGACATAGGTGACCATCTGAAGGGCTTTGAAGAATTCACCAGAAACTTTAGCTCTGTTGCACGAGGGTTGGCACTGGCAAATTTTGATAGCTTACGAAGAGTCCACAACAGTTTTGCCAGTGCATCTGAAATGTATGAGTCTAGTATGTCACTGATGAGGGCCGCTCGAGCCAAGAAAGTCAGTGATAAGGACGAAGATGAAGACGTATTCCACTACGTTGCGTATGTGCCCTCAAATGGTCGGATATGGGAACTTGACGGTCTAATATCTGATCCAGTAGATCTCGGTAAGAAAGTTGGCACTTTCTAATATATCTACTTCTCTTTGACACAATACTTTTAGGTCCGTCAACTGAACAGACGTGGATTTACTCTGCTGTCGACCACATAAGAGCAAGAATTAGCAGATATCCAGAGGGAGAGATCAGATTTAATGTGATGGCCCTAGTAGAAAGCCCAATATCGCGATTACATGGTCTGTGGGAAGAGCTAAAATCACAGGCCACAATAACTGAACCAGGTACTGGACTTGTCCAAATCGAACGTGAAATACAGAGGATTGAAATCCAGTTGAAGGCGCAAAAAGACATCATACTGGAAAAACAGGTATGTGTATCCAGAGTATCCAGAACAATAGACGAGAGGTAGCCAAATCCACTTCCATATTGTCTAACGATTACTAATAGGAATATGCAAACCGCCGAAAACACGAATATACGCTGTTTCTACAAAAAATGCTAGCATATCTACACGAAAGACAAAATCTGCGAGATTCTATATACTACGAGAGACAACAATAGCCTATATAAGAAGCAAGATAACTAAACACAAGTGTTGAGAGAATTAATGTATATACGACCATTTCTCAGGCAAGTAATAAAGATAAAGTAGTTTTACAATTTAAAACCTAGTAAACTAGTTACAAAAAGGAATCGGATTTTGAAACCTGTAGTCGCGCATCTATAGCCTCCGACTTCTTGAAAAACCACAATTCAGAAAGTAGAATGAAGAGCTAAAACTAAATCGCAACTATTCGTTCAAGATTAGTTACATATGTGATGCAGTGAATAAAAATTTAAACGGCTATATCAACTAGTTAGTACCCGATGGCTTAAATAGTAAGAAAAATATTACGATGTCTTAAAATGTCAACCGCTACCACTTACCATCGCTCTGAGCCAATATATAGTCAATGGCTTGGCCAACAGACTTAATCTCATCTGCCTCCTTGCTGTACAAATTTGTCAGTAATATATCTTTAACACCACCATTAACTATGAAATAAACATTTATATTAGAACATACTCTGGGATCTCAATGCTAAATTCCTAAATCATTAAAAAACACGTTAAAATTTACATGATTCCTTGACATCGTTAATGCAACATTCTAGTAACACAAACTATACCTCTTCAATAGCCATGACAACCTCTACGGTGTCCAAACTGTCCAGTCCAAGATCATTCGCGAAGGTAGCTTCAGGCGTAATCTATAGTCAGACGATACTTGTCAGTCTCCTATCAAACAATTTCATGTGGCATCGCGTCAATAAAGTAGCAATTATGAAAATCAGTTATTCGCCAAAACTTTTCTATCGCTGGCTCTTTAAACTTGCATAAAAAGATAGACAAGGAAATCTATACCTTCTCAGGGCTCGTAATCTATAATAAATAAGAAAATTTCGTTAGTATAAAGGATTCCAAAAGATTCTGCTGTCATTATGACATGTCGTTCTGTCAAAATTAAGTCATTGCTATTTCCAACCATCCTTTCGCTCAGTATTCAACATTTACAAGCATATTCAGATTTGAAAATTGATCAAATAAAATCAAATGCCATCAATCATTAAGTGATTGGAATTCAGCTTTTAATATAAATACATTAAATAAGGATATGTATGAAGTCTTAAGACTAATCAGTAAGCATCATGGAACTGGTGCTTGTTTTCATTCTATAAGTCCATCTCTATCCTTGCCATTACTAATGCCTAGCAGTTCTACTTCTACCATCCTATACTCTGCACACACACCCTACTACTAAACACATCTTCATGTGTCATCCAAGTAAATACCTCAAGTCTCGATACCTACTTTAAAAAATAAACAAAAAACGTACCTTATCGAAAGCCTTGACAACTTCAATAATTCTAGCCTCGACTTCATCACGGGACAATCCAGCACCTGCAGAATAGAATCTAGCAGCAAACTGTGGTCGGCCAAAGGATGAGGCTACAGTTAATTGCGAACCTGCGATAACACCAGTCGTCTTAAGGCCTGGCAATGTAACAAATGAGCGACTATTGACCATAGCTTGGCCGAGTCGAGGTGTGAATCGAAGGGAACGGACAATCGATGATCGCAACATTGTTTCTGCTAGTATAATTTGCTATTTATGCTGAATGATTCTCTTTTTAATCTGTTACGCGTTTGTTTTATGATTATATATCTATATATCAATATATAATCCACTGTATTCTATGAGCTCGCTAGTCTGCGTCGTTTCTTTCCTGCAAAAACAGAGAGAAATTCTAATAAAAAAAACCTGAAATTTTCTTAGCGGGTTTGTTCGGAGCATCTTAGTGCTCATATATACGCTAAAGTGCTGTCGTTAATATGCGGTATTGTTTCCAGATATACGCTATATATATCTGGCCAATCAACTGTGAGATATTCTTCTTTTTCTTTTACTTCGTACGCCATTCGAATAAATCAACGAACTTGTGAATAAAACTTGGGCAAAATACTACGTTAAAAATACTGAGAAGCTATAGGCTAGTTTCCCATGAAGAATTAGTTCATCTATTGGTCTCTTTTATATAACGGCCGTTTTGCATTATATTTACTTAAGTTGGTAATCACTTAGAAGACCATCAAAAGAAGTAACGATGTCCTCATTACGTCCTTTATTGACCCGTGCAACAATAGCTCGAAGCTCTGGTAGAGGCAGTGTGTCGCTGCTGCGACCTTTCTCTTCCGTGACTGCCAACAGAGCTCCAGAGCCTGCACCAGGTGCAATGCCAGAAGGCTATAGGTTAGGCGCACCGGAACGATGGTACGAAGGAGAATCTGCTCTTGATCGAGCAGGAAAATTCTTTTTGATGGCAGAGATGTTCCGTGGCATGTACGTTTGCTTGGAGCAGTTTTACCGTGCCCCTTACACAATATACTATCCGTTCGAAAAAGGACCTATTTCACCACGATTCCGTGGTGAGCATGCTCTTAGACGCTATCCATCAGGTGAGGAGCGATGCATTGCATGCAAGCTTTGCGAGGCTGTTTGTCCGGCGTTGGCTATCACCATTGATGCCGAGGAGCGTGTTGATGGCAGCCGAAGAACGACTCGTTACGATATTGACATGACCAAATGTATTTATTGCGGTCTTTGTCAGGAATCTTGCCCGGTAGATGCTATTGTTGAGACGCCAAACGTTGAATACTCCACTGAAACTCGTGAGGAGTTACTCTACAACAAGGAGAAACTGTTAGCAAATGGTGACAGATGGGAACAGGAGATTCAGTTTGGTCTAGATGCTGATTCAAACTACCGTTAGAGAGTGAAAGAGATTACCGTCCATGCGAGTTTTCTGATCGACTTCTCTCTATTTCAGTTTCCAAGATCCTTCTTTGTTCTGTATATCACTAATTGTCGTTTATTATACTATTGTTTGGAGTGTTCATCTAGAGTTTCATCCAATACTTGTATACTTTATGCCAAAATTTTTTTGGCAGTCTCAAAACCAGTTTGAGATACAATTATGATGCCTAGTACAACACAACTTTCAATAGGCAGAATATATACCTATTTGTAGGATGTATTCTCACTCATATACGTTTTTTTTATATGCTCTTACCATAAAATATGAAATAGTTGTTTGTTTTTATGGGTTGGTGTTTTTGATTGATCCTCTCTTTTAGAATACGACAAATAAATGTTGTTTTACTAGTTAATCTGAAATGGAATCAAATGGTAAATTATTCTTTCCTATAAATAACTATCCCTATGTACAAATATCTATATCATTCATATCTTCATTTTACGTCCAGACTCCTCTAGACGTGATTCTGATGCTAGTGCTCCTACAAGCCACTGTGATGGTTTGTTCTTTATGTCGCTGATTTCACGTTTTATTCTATTAAGGATATTAGTAGTTCTAACGTTGAATTCTACTCCATTCATGATCATTTCATCCAATAGTGTCTTGCATCCGTAGAGGTCCATCATATAGTCCCATCGGATTTCTAGTATATCATTATATGTGTCCGCTGTACAGCCTAAGATGTATGATTCAGCACCGTAGCGCTTTGCTCGCTCAAAAACCGAAATTGCACCTTCCGGGCTATTGAATTCTTGAATATATATCCTAATAGCATGTCTCAGAAGATATGGATAATTCGTTGAGATTTTGGATGAGATTTGAAGCTCCTTATTGGCTGTTTGAAATAATTCTGACGCATTTTTAAACGGTCGATAGACTCTCTCTTCTAAAATATCTTCTAAGCTCCGGTCTGTTTGGCACTCTTCCATCATTCCCATTATGTATTTCAACGTGCTTATTCTGTCATTCTCAGCCATTCTTGTTTGATGGTCCAACTGACTGTTCGCAAGTTCACCGTACAGCCCGCGTCTCGTTGCAGTTGCGTTTCTTAGTAACGACCGCATAGAGGCTGCATATTGAAATACGCCTTCTTGTGCCATTTGGACCTGCAGCCAAGATGAAGGATTCTTCAGTTGTCTACCACTGTTTCTTGTTATATTCGAATCATTTGAATTGCTCGATTGTACGGAATCAAATAGCTTTGAATCTCTTAGACTTGAAATGTTTAACAAAGCTCCTCCGTGTCGATGCACTGGTCTTGGGCGACCCTTACGACCTATTATTTCCGCTGTCTTTGTCTTTCCGGAGAGAACCTGGGCAAATAAAGAATCAAATATACTTTTTTCTTTTGGAGTAACATGACCGCTCTTCTCATTCTCCAGTGGTCTTTTGTGCCTGAGGCCAGGGCCATACGGAGGATTATTCACAACATCATCCGATGTATCATTGTCCAGAGTTCCTTGCATTGGAGTCTCTTGTAACAAGTAGTTCCATGAATGTATTTTTGGTATTGTTTTATTCATATTCGATTCTTCTGTCTGTATGTCTGCATCTTTATTATTGTCTCCCGATACATCGTAATCTTCGCTTGAATGCTTTCGAGCATTGCGATCTTTATTCATCAGGTTCAATAACTCTTTCGCCAGAGAATCTTCTTGGTCGCTGAACTTTCTCTGTTGCAGCTCGTATGCACAATTCAGTTTAACCAGCCGATTTGATCTTCTTAACTGGAAATTTGAATTCCTGCATCTATGAAATCTCGCATACATTTCTTATTGTTGTAGTTGAAATTTTCTGACTATTTCAGGATTACTCTAGCATCTTAAGGTGTAATAGCCAGATAACTCAAAAAATCGCTAAATTTTTCTGTTTTGTTGGGATATTTTCATTCGATTGATACTTCTTACAAACCACAATATACGTACTAGGTCCATAAATGCGATCAACAGCACATAATTAATATAGTCAGCAGGACTTTCAGCCGATGATTATATATACTCTATATATACACCAGAAATAAAGATGGGTCCAAAGAAAAATAATAAAGGAAAAAATAAATCTGGCATCTGCTACTTTTTCCAGAGAGGTACGCATCCTATAAAAGAACCAATTGATATCCGATACTAACGGTTTATAGGACACTGCGAACGAGGAAATAACTGTTCTTATCAACATGTAGTGGAAGAAAACGAGCCAAGGAGTAGGGACTCATCAGATCTGGAGACCTTATCTGCCGATTTAGGTAATGTACATTAACTCTCATTTTGTCTATATAACTCTTTCATATCTTGATCCACTGACTAATTTTTTGTTACAGCAGAGTATGTACAGACACTTGCAGAAAGTGGAAGCAACGAATATATTAATGTGAATTATCATATAGCCCCAATGTGCAGGAGCTAAGGGAAATCGTGAGGAATCCTCCAGTGTATCATCTTTCCAGCATAACACTCGTCAAAGGTAGCAACAAGTCGCTGGTAGCAAATAGAGATGTGTCACCTGAAGAACTAAGATTGCGTTACTATGAAGCGAGCGCTGATAATAAATTACAGTTATATGTGAGTGAAGTCTAATGATTTGATTGATATAGTCAGCATAGCTAACAGCTTTCAACATAGACTGGTGTCGTAACAGAAGCAGAGAGGAGTATGAAAGAGCTTTTTCAATATATTGATTCCAACGTTGAAAGAGCAATTCGATTCTTCAATAATCTGCAAGTAGATAAGCTGAATGGCAGCCAAAAGTCGTTTCTAACTCCAAAGGAATTAAATAATCCAAATGCACCGGGAATTTTAGCTTTCAAATATTTACAAGGAGATTACAGTGTCATTTCTATCTTGGAACATGAGATAAACAACAAGGCAAATACTTCTCCTTTTATTAGTTCAAGTATGCCATTTGGCAGTACAATTAGTAATGGCCAAAGCAAAACTGCATCGTCATTTGACGATGGATTCAACGATAGTCAAAGTAAACCTTCTTCAACATTTGGAAGTACATATGAGCAGAAACAAAATACAGCGTTTGGCGTATCTCCTTTTGGCGCTTTGGCATCATCGTCTCAGAATCAACCTGGCAGTGTTTTCGGCACAAATTCGAGCCAATCGCTACCATCGTCTGTTTCTACAGACGCACACGAGGGTCATAGTTCCCCGTTTGGATCTGTTAATACTACCTCTCTTAACTCTAGCAACACACAAAATAGTTTCAATACTACGGTAATCCCCAGTTTTGGTTCGAATACAACGTTTGGAAGTAACTTGAGTGGTGGTAAATCAATTATACCTGCATTTGGCTCATCCACATTTGGTTCTAAGCCTGCTAGACCAGAATTTGGGTCTCATACATTTGGTAGTTCACCATCGATACAGTCTCCATTCGGATCTGCAACCACTACTGCATCAAGTATGCCAGTTTTTGGTCAATCTACGTTTGGTCAATCGTCGACATTACCAAACATATCATCTGGCTCGTCTTTTGGACAACAAGCTATAGATAGCTCGCAGACGTCATTTGCCTCCTTGGCTAAAGTTTCAGATAGTAGAAACTCACCTTTGGCATTTACGCAGACGCCAAATGATACTAAACAATCTCAACATCAACAATCATCTTTTGGACACCAAGCAAACCAGGAAAAGCCATTTGCATCGTTTTCCTCAAATGCTACCACTTCACCGTTTGGATCAATACTGAACAAGCAACCATCAAATATACTAAGTCAATCACCATTTGGATCTTTTGCAGGAAATTCCTCACCATTTTCAATTAACTCCAAGAATGAACAATCACCATCGATGCCATTTAGTTCTTCTACAAAACCAACTCTGGGATCTCTTAATACATTCCCCCCTGAATCACCTTTCTCATCCAGCATGCATAATGGCCCAATATTTAGCGCCTCCTCGGTCGAATCTCAAAATACTATACCATTGCCTATGTCGAAACCTACAAATGCATTTGGAAGTTTTGCATCGCTGCCGCTATCAACCAATTCTCTCGATGATAGCAACCAAATGGCAGAAGAAACAAAATCTTCTAGTGCATCATCAATTTCTTTGGATACGCCTCCTGCTCATATTTCTAGACAGCAACAACAATCAAGAGAAGACAATGTAAAGGAAGCAAAAAACCGAAACTTGGTCCATTCGGTGGACGGTTCAAATAGAAAGAGATTTCCGGTTCCGCTACGTATCCCACATGATGAAAAGCTCCCTGGACTACCTCCCCGACCCCTTACTCTAATTGAACGAGCTATAGAAATATTCGAGGAGATTGGTAGGCCGGTATTGAATAAGGGCCAAACCAATCAGAATGGGCATCACGCGTTTATATCAAGTGGAGCAACACCCACATTTTTACCTGACGTCAATGACCTTACTATTGAAGAGAAAACAGCTTTCGAATCCACTACGTTTGAGCTTGGCAGAGTTCCGGAAATCGAACCCCCATTCATGTATTTATGATTAGTGTCATGTATATGTATATATAATAAATACATGTCTTTAAATTTTAAACCAGATGGCCGTTCTTAATCTTCTTAAAGCTACATAAGTTATGATATTTCAAACCGACACAGAAAATTTTAGTAATGGATGTATTAACTGAATCATAATGTTTATTATATTTCTCCAGAGACTGTCGCATCTTTACTCCCTTTTTATTTTTTAATTTCAATAAAATTGACAAGCTCATCATAACCATTGAGATGGATAATGAATATAAGCTCTAAAAAAACTTTTGTGAATCTCGGAAAAATAGATCGACATTTGAACCAACACTACACATTTGTAATATATGCTTGCTATCTTTTAAATATAAATTACAATACATGTAAACTATGATACCCGTTTCCCAAACTTTCTATTTACGCAGCGACGGTAACTTCGACCTATAACAAATATTATAATTAGCATTTCAGATTCGATGAATATCTGATAAAAATCAAAACTTCTGTTACATACCTCAACGCCAGGCTCAATGTTGAAAGCAGTGATTTGCTTGACAGCGTTGGAAGGAGCCTCCAAACTTATCATGGTTGTTAGCAACATAACATACATATATGTAAACAGAACGCATATCACTACGTAAGGACTTACTCAATGACACGCTTGTGAATACGCATCTCGTATGAATCCCAGGTCTTAGAGCCCTCACCATTAGGAGTCTTTCGGGTGGAGATTCGGAGAAACTTGGTAGGCATTCTGACAGGTCCCTTAACAGTCATTTTGTGGTCCTTGGCTCTGCCAATAAGCTCGCTGGAAACTATATCAAATCGTTAACACTTGTTTCACAATCACACATTGCATGTACACACTTCTTGTATATTTCATGTTTAATTAAAAAAATCCTCATACCTTTCTCCAACTGCTTGACCTTTCGGGAACTCATGGTGATACGGAACTTCTGGAGCTGGATAGCCTCAGCTCCTGCAGCTTTCTCCTTCTCGTAGCTCATTTTGACGATAGATCTTTGATATTCTTCAAATGTCCGTACAGAAGTTTGACAAATACAAATATGTAGAAAATAAAAGCAATCGCAGTTGACCTCTAGATACACATTAAAAGTCTGTGTTCCATGGACGTGCTACTGGGTACCTTTCAAAGACATACTGACCTTAGGTATATTTCAGATTTTCAAATCATATTCTGTTGTGACTGCTCTTGTTCATAGAACAGCTAGGGCTCTGCACTAATTGCTAGGGCTTCAAATATTTGTTCCATTATGTAATATATTATATAATGGAACAGGTCATCAAACTTATTTATTCCTCTAACGTTATATGATTTGTCTTTGTTCAATCCATATACTAACTAGCATCGTATTTTCAAGATATAGTGGCTGTCTCTGAATATCTTATCTTATAATATGGTACTATAATATTCTTTTCCTGATGCTTCCTACAATTGAAGAGTAATCTCTATTATGGTTTATACTTCGGAGTGTGCGCCGTTAATGAGTCTTTAATGTCTGTACAGCTTTTTCGATTTATATTATAAAGTGATACAAATAGGAAGATCTATAGCTTTGAGCACCAGCGACTTATATACTAATTATTAGACTGAAAAAAAGTTCTTTGATTAAAAAGAATTGTTTGGAGTAAGTGACGGTACCTTAGTTTGATGATAATTGCTATATTATATAGTGACTCTGTAAACGTATATAACTAAATCGACTTTGGCCATAAAGTATGAAAATTAACTAATATACGCGCTACTGTATTTGATTATAAGTCTGATGAAAGTAATAAGAAAATCGAATTTTCTTGGTTGTGTTAAGTAGCCCATTGCTCTGTGGATATAATGTTGAACGGGACCAAACTTTAAGTGCTGTTTTTGATTGATATGATTTCACGGTTGCGATATTTTGTTTTTCTGTAGAGTTTCCAATAAATCATCTCAACTTGTTTAGAAGTCTAAATAGCGATTTCTAAAAGTTTGGACAGTGATACTCAAGATTTTCTAGATATATAATAACTGGTACTTATTCAGCAATACCTGGAGAGCAAATTATTGTAGCATGCTATCACTTCTGAAGGATTATTTATGTGCCCAACGCCGTGATAGTGTAGGAACAGCTTAAAATCAGCGAAAAGCAAAAATAATGCCAAAGCTAACAGCTAGTGATCTTTTCGAAAGAGATTTATCTCTTAGATCACCTTTCCCTAGAGCTCCGGGTTCTTCTAGCAATATTCTGGGAGATCAGAACAAAGTACCAGTTATTGCGACAGCTACGTTCAGGCACCTGAGTAGCCCCTCAAATCTGCCGAAGAGCGACCTTGCGAGGTTAGCGCAGTACACTGGGGAATCGCGACTTCCTAACCGGCAGCCGACGACAAATTCTACTGATAATGATCCGGGAAACAGCAAATTACAGCAACTCTTCTATCAAAGTCCGTTGCCAAGAGTATGAGTTTACAAAATTTGTTATATTATAGAACTGCTTGATTTACTACTGGTGGTTATATCTAACATCTTGCCCAGATAATTAACAAATTCAGCGGTTTACGTACGGATTCACCGATAGCAAAACGAAAGATTTTGCCAAATTCTGAAGCGAGGGATGCTGTGACTGATCTGTCTTTCAAAGAGCCGCCGAAAAAAGTTTCGCGGCGAGCAGTCGATGAGATTCATGACATTGGGGAGGTCACCGATAGCAGTACTTCAAATTTCCCAATTAACAAAGGGGAGAAAGATCTCAGAGTAGCGGAAGATGGGCCTACAGGTTTCGATGAACCAATGATTATCGATGATATTATGGAATATGATCGTCAAGAAAATACGGATGTTATACAGGAAGAAAGCATTGGTCAGAAGGATCAATCTGAGCAACAAATCAATGAAGATCATGAGTCTAGTTCTTCGAAACGATCGAGCTCTATAACCCCCCCAAACACAGCTACCTCATCTGTCAGGCGAGTATTGAAGCGTAAGAACTTAGAGACGACACATCCTACAAAAGCGTCAGTTGTGACACCAGAGCCACAACTCCAATCTCTTCGAAAGCTTCTCAAAAGGAAAGATCCAGGATTCATTGGATCATTTTCAGGATCCAATGGTGAAGAGAGCGGTTCTGTAAGAAGATCAACTAGATTGCGAGTAGAGCCATTACAATACTGGAAAAATGAAAGAATAGTTTATAATCTTGTACATGAAGATCAGCACTCGGTACCGACGATAAAACAAATTGTTCGTTCTAGAGAAGATAAGGACAACAGTATAAGAGAAAACAGCAGAAGAGGAAGCACAACTTCAGCGCGTAATAAAAGCAGTCATAACGCTGGAGCGAAGATTAAACGTCGAAGATCTAGTGAGCAGTCATTGTCTAATAATTCAAAGCGCTCCAGAACTGAGTCTTATAAGGTGTCAGACCAGGAAGAAAATGTAGAGAATGTAGATGATTCTTCCAATGAAGAGCTTTCTGAATCGGAAACTGTCAATGAAAATTTGCCTGAAGCAGGCGAAATTATAGGTCAAGTCAAAGGCTTCCCGTCTGGTGACTTGGTGGAGCGAAGTAAGCTACTTTTATCTTGTTGTCTTTGGAGTATATTACTATAGACTAACCTATTTCATATATTTAAGGAATCGGAATACCCAATTTCAATATTGAATTCAACGAAGTGTCGACTAAATCGTCTAATTTCTTTTTTGCGAAGACGTTTGAGGAGGGACAAGGATATTTAACAACAGGCATTGTGAAGCTACCAGCAAAGTTTGGTTCCAAAGGTAGAAAGCCCACACAGATGAATACTCTTATATTTTTCGTGGTAGAAGGAACTGTGGAAGTTATAATTGGGACTACCTTTATATTCAAGATCTCAAAGAATGGTCATTTTGTGGTTCCAAGAGGAAACTCGTATGCTTTACGAAATCTTTCACAGCGCCAGGACGCTGTGTTGTTCTACACGCAAGGAACTGACACTCTTGAAAATGTCGAACTCATAAAAGCGACAGAGGAATAGCAATCCAGTTTGAGTGGCTCTATACAAATAATTTGCTCCGCATGTACAAAATTAAATAGTGAAATTAAAGCATGGATAGTTAATCACCTGTATGAAGTTTGTATTGCCTGGAAGAGCTGGATCGTATATTAATTTGTCGTTTGGTAAATTGTAAATAATTATTCGATGAAGAAATATTTGTACTTTGATGTAATTTTAATATCACGGTAATAAGAATCAGACTGCATTTTAACGATTAGATATCGAATATTAGTACTAGCATGCTATTGCTGCTCCCGTTCAGCGAATTTCTAAGCAAAATCAATAGCATTGTGGCTTAGGGTAATCATGTAACTCGTCCTTTGAATAATAAACTACGCGTAAACTAAGTATTTTTGTATTTGATATATTACTGAACATCAGAAATTACGCGATCTACGCTCGGTACCTTTTGTGATCTTAATTTGTTATCAAATCATAACACAGTCATTTGTGTGAATTACGGATGAGATATGGCGAGACTGAAGAGAGCGGCAGTAAGACTTCATTCGTCTAGCGACGCATCTGAGAGTGATGATAGCGATGACGGTTATGAAGAGGTTAGTATTGTAGACTTCTTGGTTTGTAGACAGGGAATGAAAACTGTCGATTCTGATAAACAAAAAATACGTTTATATTTAGGATGTTCAACAAAGAAAGAAGCGCAAGGTCATTGGTGAATCAAAAGTTATATCTAATGAGCAATCTGATGAATCGTCTTCAATTGCTAGCGACTCCGAGGACGAGGCATTTGCCAGTTTTTCCAATCGGCGTGGTGGAATATATACCCAGGACCAGCAGGTACGAATTGTGCTTATAGCATTTCTAGAACTTGCTAATGTTATCTATTAATTATAGGACTATCCACAGAGCGGCATAATAGCAACAGTGGAACTTATTAATTTTATGGTAGGTTAGGACTAGTTAGTCAATTTATCGCGTTCGCTCAGCTATCTAATGTGATATTTAGTGCCATAAGCACCTTAAAGTGGATTTTGGACCCTCCATAAACTTTGTTATAGGTCACAATGGAAGTGGCAAAAGTGCGATCTTAACAGCGATCATTGTGTGTCTCGGTGGAAAAGCGTCCGTTACTCAGAGAGCTACAAGCCTGAAGTCTCTTGTTAAAGAAGGTGAATCGTAAGTTTGTTTATTTGTTTCTTTTGGCTAGTTCAATGATGGTTTTGATATCGAGTATATTTGCTGATAGATAACCATCTAGTACTGCATCTGTCACTGTTAGTATAAAGAACGAAGGCGATGATGAACGCGACTGTTTCAAGAGGAATCTTTATGGAGATTTCATACGAATCGAGCGGAGATTTAGTAAGGATGGAACAAGTTCTTATCGTATAAAATCTGCCAACAATGTGATAGTAGGTAGGAGACGTGAAGATCTGGACGAAATTCTAGATTTCTTTGGCTTAACTGTGGATAATCCGATGGCTATATTGAGCCAAGACACGGCACGCTCTTTTCTTAGTAATTCGACGCCAGAAGAAAAATATAGCCTATTCATGAAAGGAATACGTCTAGAAGAGTTAAAGAGAGACTACAATGAACTTCGTGAGTGTATAGATGATACCCAGAGTCGATTAAGAGCCAAGAAGGATGCCCTGAAAGAACTAAAGGAAGAGGCAGAACGTGCAGAGAGGAAGTTTGAACAAACAAGAAACCATAGAAAAGTATTTGAGAACCTTCGACGATTGACGTGCATGTACTCATGGTTACATGTTTCAGAGGCTGAAAAGAAATTAGAAGATGAAGATATGGCTATATCAGATAAAGAGGCGGAGCTCGAGCTAGCTCTTGAAGAGGTCGATAAGGCGGGTGTTCTTTGTAACCGTTTGAATGATGAAATTGAAAATATGCGTACGACGATCGAGTCCACTAGAGACCAGGACTCCCCTATACAGGATGAAATTAACGGAGCAAGAGAACTTATCAAAGACGCTAGGGTTAAATTGAAAGATGCCCATAATGACGAGAGGAGTATGATCAAGCATATGGAAGATCTAAAGGAGAAATACAGAATTGTTCTGCGAAAAATTGAAGATGAGCAAAAGCGTCTTCAAAATCCGGATGATTGTCAACGTCTCGAACTTCACAATAAGCAGAAGGAAGTGGAGGACAAGAAGACTTCGCTACAATCAGACCTAATATCTGAGCTCACAGAAGCAGATCGTATTAAAGAGGAAATTGAGAAGAAAAAGAAGGAGCTTGAGAAGATCAAATATTCATATGAGCGCAAGAGAAGTGAACGATCAGATATAGATAAGCGTATCAAAGATTTGTATGAGTACCAGAAGAAGTACCTATCAGTTTTTGGCAATAATATTCAAGGAGTATTAAACGCAATAGAAAAAGAAAAAAGATTTCAAAGCAAGCCTGTCGGTCCTATAGGGAGATACGTCCGCTTGAAGAAAAATGAGTGGTCTCCTGTGTTAGAGACTTTCTTTGGACGTACCTTAGAATCTTTTGCTGTCACATGTAAGCAGGATCAAATTATTTTAAACGAGATCTTAGGCAAGTTCAAGTTAAATGCGAATATTATAATTAGAAGAGATGAACAGTTTGACTATGAATATAACGTTCCAGATAGATCATTGGAGACAATATTAGATGTTCTTGAAATGGACAATGATTATATCAAATATGTACTCATTGATTTACATGGCATTGAGAGAGTTATCTTGATCGCAAACAGAGCGCGTGCCGATGAGGTCATGTATAGAAACCCAGAGAAAGTATACCAATGCTACGCTCTAAACGAGAGAAATCCAAATAATGGGTTTCGAGTAGGTCTAAGGTAACATTAACCTATCTATTAGCTCTTATTGGATCCTCACTAAAGATTATATAGAAAAGGTGCATCGAGTACACAGCCTGTATATGGGCGCAAGGAACCTCCTCGTATGAAAACTGATATCGATTTACGACTGAGGTATGGAACCAAAGATTCTCCCCATTGGATTTGTTTCTAATATTTATTGTCCAACAGGTCATTACAAAGCGAATTTGAAGACATTGAGAAGGAAATGTCCAATTTTTCAAAAGAAGCAAATCAAATCGAGATTACATTAAGTGATTTGCGTCGCAAGTTTCAGTCAGCGCAGGTATTTTCTTAATGTTTACTTTATTCGTCGTTCTTACAACTAACATAATGTAATTTAGACTCGTATTCGTAATATGGAAGAAGATGTGCAACAGATGGAGATTGATTTAGAGAACATCAAACTTCAACTGGTTTCTCTTGACCAGACAAGTAATCTTCCTATCTTAGAGGAGAGGCTGAAAGATTACGAGGAGCAAATTAAGATGCATGAGGAGAGCTACTATCCTGCTGTTATTACTAACAAGGATAATATAACTGTCGAGTTAAATGATCTTGTAATGAAATTGGAACAACTTAAGAAAGAGCTGGAGAAAACGGGAAATGACGTCGCTAAGCTGGAGGAAATATTACATAAGCTCATTCAACAGAAGTTTCAAGAGGAAAATACTCTTAGACATCGTCAAAAGCAGACGGACAATAGAATTATGGATATCGAGTCATTGAAATTGAAGCGTGAGAAGACAAAAGAACATCTTGATACTATAAGAACAGCCGCTCAAAGTACGGGTGACCGTATTGAAGCCGACAGAGGGATGACTATATCTAAGCTCCAGATGCTAATTCAGCAGATCACTAAAGAGTATAAGGAAGCTCAGCGAAGCTTAGGGGCCACAGATGAAGAGATTATGGAGCATTACACCGAAACTAAAACTGCATATCAACGAGCAACTTCGGAAATAGAAGACCTTGCTGATCTTCTTGCTAAACTTTCACAAACATACAGGGAACGCCTTGATCGATATATTGTATTCAGAAGTCAGATATGCCATCGATCAAAAATCATATTCCGTTATACACTTGAGCTACGCGGGTTTACTGGCAGGCTATATATCAATCATGAGCGGGAGACCTTACATTTGAAAGTTCAGCCAACTGATACTAGTAAAGATGGCGAGCATCGTAATGTTAAGACGCTATCTGGTGGAGAGAAATCATTTACACAAATCTGCTTACTTTTAGCTCTATGGGATGCTATGAATTGCCCAATTCGAGGTCTTGATGAATTGTAGGTTGATTATGATGTATTTGAGTATCAGCCGATAAATACTGACTATCTTTAGCGATGTTTTTATGGATGCTGTGAACAGGCGCATGAGCCTTACGCTTATGGTAAGTGTACAATGACTTCGTTCCATTTTATTTTTACTATCATAATCGTCCATTAACATGACGTGTTACATTAAGATTGATGCTGCTCGGAGATCCAATCAAACACAGACTATATTTATTACCCCCCAGGATATGGGAAGCTTACAGTTCGGATCAGATGTGAAGATGATTCGTATGGCGGATCCTGAACGCTGATTATAAGGTGTTAACTTGCGTGTTTTGGATATATCAATGCGTAATGGGTGAACAAGGCGATCTCGTTGTAAACAAAATTGTATCTACTACTGACTATATCGTAGCATAATATAGTAATGCCTATAATAATAATTTAAATACATTAACTTCCAAAAATCAGTTTCCGCTACATATAATGAGGTCTATTTCAAGTCATGCGAAGCGGTATGATTCTAGTGGGTATTTTTTTTAATATCATGGAGGGCGGGCAGATCATAGGATAATATTCTAAAGTTTATGTCTTTGTGGTGTAAGCGTCACAATAGTTCGTGTTGTCAACAAAACACCTTTTTTGAGCTACACGGCCTCTCATGTGTATGAACTTTTTTTTCCATTTTTTTTTCCTTTCCTTTAGTCTAAATTCACATATTGTTACAATATTTTCCGACAGCTACATGAATCACCAATATCTAAGGACTATTACAGGTCATCAAATTGAAACTCATTTACAATAGTTAGTATCTCTTATTTCTGCAAGAATCCAGAAACCTATTTTTCGTTTTAGATAAACAAACAGCAAGTTGATCTATTCGATTCGAAAATATTACTATATAAATATATCGACTATCAAATATCACACGTTTTTTTATTGTTATTGTTTATAAGCGGGAAGAGTTTACATAATGACGACAGCGCTGACAAGTCAATTACAAAATACACATATATCGTAAGTATTTGAATGACTAAAATGATGGCTTTTGTGTTGTTTGGATGCCATGCATGGTTTGTGGTTATTGTGATGCCTTTCTGGTAGGGGGAGGGGAAGATGAGATTAGCTGTATAAAGAAGGGATTTATAGCTTGTATGGCTTGCAGTTTGTGATCATGATCATATTGAAGATACTGTGATTTGAATACAATGTTATATGTATGTTTGTAATGGGGTGGCTTGAGTGGACTGTAACCAATGTGGAAACAAATCTATTATTTGACGTCGGGATTGGAGTATAATATAAAAATTGGCTGCTCATGAACGGAGGACAGATAGGTTGAATGTTATAAAAGAGACTTCAAGTACTAGAACAGAATGGCTAATGTGCATTGGTTACTTTTGTGACCAAATATACGACGCAGGAATGACTGGAAGTCGCAGCTTAACTTACCAAATAAGGATCAGAGGCCTCAGACTGAAGATGTTACGGGTACGAAAGGAAGTGATTTTGAAGACTATTATCTAAAGCGTGAGCTTTTGATGGGAATATTTGAAGCAGGTTTTGAGAAACCATCTCCAATTCAAGAGGAATCTATACCAGTAGCACTCGCTGGCCGTGATATTCTTGCTCGTGCTAAGAATGGTACTGGTAAAACTGCAGCATTTGTTATCCCAGCTTTAGAAAAGATTAATACAAAATTGCCAAAGATTCAAGCGTTAATTTTGGTGCCTACAAGAGAGCTTGCTTTGCAGACCTCGCAAGTGTGTAAGACGCTTGGAAAGCATATGAATATTAATGTCATGGTTACCACAGGAGGTACAACTTTGAAAGATGATATTATCCGCTTACATGATACTGTTCATGTCATGGTAGGGACTCCAGGTCGAATTTTGGATTTGGCTGGTAAGGGTGTCGCTGATTTCAGTGAGTGTCCAATGTTTATTATGGATGAGGCAGACAAGCTACTGAGTCCCGAATTTACTCCAATTATTGAGCAATTGCTCTCATACTTCCCAAAAAGTAGACAGATCTTACTGTATAGCGCAACTTTTCCGTTGGTAGTCAAGTCGTTTATGGACAAGCATTTAAATAAACCTTATGAGATTAATTTAATGGACGAATTGACTCTTCGAGGTCTGACACAGTACTACGCATTTGTTGAAGAAAAGCAAAAAGTACATTGTTTGAATACGCTGTTTTCCAAGCTGCAGATAAATCAATCTATTATTTTCTGCAATTCTACAAGTCGTGTAGAGCTTTTGGCGAAGAAGATCACGGAATTAGGATATTCTTGCTTCTACAGTCACGCAAAAATGTTACAGGCGCATCGAAACCGCGTTTTCCATGATTTTAGAAATGGTGTTTGTCGTAATCTTGTGTGCTCTGACTTGTTGACCAGAGGTATTGATATTCAAGCCGTCAACGTGGTCATCAACTTTGATTTTCCAAAGAATGCAGAGACTTATCTTCACAGGATAGGTAGATCTGGACGATTCGGTCATCTTGGTTTAGCTATTAACTTGATCAACTGGGATGATAGATTTAATTTGTATAAAATAGAGCAGGAGCTTGGTACTGAAATTGCACCAATCCCGCCAACAATTGATAAACGTCTTTATGTTTATGATTCTGCTAATGATATCCCACGTCCTCTTGGTCCTCCTCAAATTATTCAACCGCAGCATCAACCACAGCGACAGCAATTGCAACAACAATCACAGCAAGTTCAACAGCAGCAGCAAATGCCTCAACAGCAGAAGTCTCAACAACAATCACAACAGCAGCATCATAACCAGCATCACCAGTATCAGCGAAATGGTCAGAGACGCTTGCGTCGGAACTGAGCTTTCAAGTGAGATGAGATGAAATGAACGAATACTGGAGTTAATGAGTTAATGATTCGATTTTAATTTGTTTTATTTACCTTTATTCACTTGACCGACTCTATCGATTTTGATATTTATAGAGTGTTTTGAGACGATTGATACTGACAACTGTTCTTTATAAATCACTATATTCTGATCTAAAAATTAAAAAAATATATTTTAGAGGGGATACAACAGAGTTTCCTTTTTATTTGCTTTGTATTTTAGTCAAATTTTTTATTTGTAGTAATAGTTGGAAGCTGAAAAAAAGAAATAGATCTGGTTCGTTCTCCTCTAAATTTAGTGCTCTGATTTTACAGCGCGTTTAACTGTTGTAGGTTGATGTAAAGTAGTCGAGGGCATAGAGAGCTTGTAATTGCAAGTAGTGGAAAAGGATATGACGCTGCGTGGATCTTCACACCATTTCAGGTTTTCAATTTCTTAATCTAGGAAATCTTTAGTAATATATAATATTTATCAGAGCACACCAGAAAGCTATCGTTCTACTGAAATCACTTATATCAATTATATCAATTATTTTTAAGATTATTAATTGTTTTTGAGATCCAGAAGCAATAAAATTTGGCCTAGAAAACTATTAGTAGTTCCTGGACATAAGCAAATTTGGTATTAGTACCAAAGGACGGTTGATTTATACAAATATCTCTAATTTTTATCTGCTACGAGAACTTCAGTAAGCATAGAGAATACGTCAAAAATATATCACAATGTCATTAACCTCAGAGGTATGGTTTAATTAAGTGGATGATTGTTGCTATTCATGAAAATTTAAGCTATGTGTATGAATCTCGACCAGTAGAGCGTGGTAATGCAACCACAGGAATACTTGTGAAGTTGAACTGAAGAAATAGTTAAGAGAAGAATACTATAGAGACAAACAAGAGAATTGTTGCTAATTGAATTGTTTGCAACTCTAGGACGCGTCTATCTGGAAGACGATGTCTGCTGGTGTGCTGGCCGGAACGGCAGAAGTTCTATTGACCTGTAAGGCAGATAGGTCCATGAAAAAAAATGTTTTCAAGATGCTCGATAGACGACTAACAACACTATTTAGACCCTATAGAGAGCAATAAAATAAAGGCACAGTTACCACATGGCCTATACGCAAAGTTGAGAGCGCAGGAAGTCGCGAGAGGCGATATTTCTTTTTTTTCTAGGCGCCATTATAGAGGTTGTGGAACGATGGTAATAGGAAATGCAGCAAAAACGGCTGTAAGATTTGGCGTTTACGATATCTTATCAAAAAAATTACAAGATAAAGATGGATATGTGTCACCTCCAGCATCGCTAGCAGCGGGTCTATTTGCTGGCTTCCTAGAGTCTGTGATTTTAGTTCCGTTTGAACTAGCGAAAGTGCGACAGATCAGCTCTCTAGAAGAGGATCCACGAAAAAACGGTACAATCAATTCGTTCAGACGAATAATACAGCTGCATGGACCTCTTGGTCTCTTCTATGGATTTTTGCCAACGCTTCTGAGGCAAGGTGCGACTTCTGCTGTCAGATTTACCTCATTTAACACAATTAGACAAATGGCATCTGGATTCATTGATCCTGGTGACCATCTGTCCAACACGGGACAAACCCAAATTGATTTACTGGCGTCATATATTGCTATCGTTTCTACAATGCCTATTGATGTAACGAAAACGCGAATGGAGACGCTATCTGGGAGAATAGCGACAGGCGGAAGCAACATTAAATGCGTTTACCAAATATTCAATAATGAAGGATTTTCTAAATTCTTTAGTGGTACCGCCGCGAGACTTCTGCGAGCGACAGTATCGAGTCTCGTCATGTTCTCATTGTAAGTGAACTACTGGTCCTCTGAAAAATTACATACTAATTAATCATCAATCTGAATCACCTTTAGCTATGAATCCGCATTGAAGATAACCACGTCCATATAAGCAGGGAAATATGTATATATTAATTTACAAATAGAGAATCGATTTTTTTTATACAGAGGCTCGACATTGGCAGCATCTTGACTTCACATACTACAAATTGCGTCGCATTATGTCACAGCCATTGAAGAAAAATAAGACTTCATTTAAAAAAACATTTATATTACTGTGACATATTACTAGAAAATCAGATCGCTATTCTACTCTGACACATTTAGTAGTTGTTGGATCGATAAGAGTCATTGTTTCCACCATAGGAGTTGTTATTGTTAGATCTATAAGAATCGTTGCCGCCTCTTGATCCGTAAGAGTCATTGTTTCCACCGTAAGAATTATCGTTGGATCCATAAGAGTCACTTTGGCCCTTTGATCCATAGGAGTCATTGCTTCCGCCATAAGATTTCTTGTTAGATCCGTAAGAATCATTTCCACCATAGGAACTGTTATCGTTCGAACCGTACGAGTCGCTGTTACCCTTTGATCCATAAGAGTCGCTGTTTCCACCGTATGAGCTCTTATCTTTGGATCCGTAGGAATCATCATTGTTTCCACCGTATGAGTCGCTGCCCTTTGATCCATAGGAATCATTGTTTCCGCCGTACGAGTCGCTGCCCTTTGATCCATAGGAATCACTGTTTCCGCCGTATGAGCTCTTATCTTTGGATCCATAGGAATCATTGTTTCCGCCGTACGAGTCGCTGCCCTTTGATCCATACGAATCACTGTTTCCGCCGTACGAGTCGCTGCCCTTTGATCCATAGGAATCATTGTTTCCACCGTATGAGTCGCTGCCCTTTGATCCATACGAATCACTGTTTCCGCCGTAAGATTTCTTGTTAGAACCGTAAGAATCGTTTCCACCATAGGAACTGTTATCATTCGACCCATATGAGTCGCTGTTGCCTTTGGATCCATAGGAATCACTGTTAGAACCACTATATGAATCGTTATTACCACCGAAGCCAGAGCTCTTCTTTGAACCATAAGAATCCGAGCCATTATTTCCGTAGGAATCCGAGCTATTATTTCCATAAGAGTCGGAGTTACTGTTTCCATAGGAGTCAGAGTTATTGCTGTTATTGCCGGACAAGTTGCCCTTGAACTCGTTGAATTCCTTCTTCAAAAAAGACATTGTGACGAATTGACTGATTTGATTTAAATGATAGTCAAAAGAAAGCTAGTTAATGGGTAATGCAGAGGAACGAGACGAATTCAAAGGGACCAAGGGCAGTATATATACACGGACGGCCGGGCCAGAGCTGTATGTGTATATATGACTGACTGTGCGAGCGGAGCTGAGGCATCAACAGGCGGTACCTGCATTTCCGAAAGTAGAAATGAAACAGAATATTCTGAGAGAACGCAGAGAAAACGCTAATTGCCATTAAAGTTTAGTAATGTGCAGCCACTGACTGGCAGATCGCTAGAGGGGCATGCTATGTATCTTGCACAGCGGCAACAGCTAGATTGCCCGGTACAGGTCTGTCTGCTTACGTGGAACGGCATTCTCTAGCAGATGAATGGGACATAATGACGCGCAGTGCGAGGTAAGATTCTGGAAGGAGTAAAGAATCGAGAGGATGAGGACAATTAGAGCCAGATACGGACATAGGACGTGGAAATCGGGACTGCATACCGATGTGTTTAATTACTAGCGCATATAGCAAATTGGATTAAACAAGTGCATACATCTGTCTAGCTGTAACAAGCTAACGTCGATCACCATAAGCCAATCCGGGCTCATATGTGCCCTCTCGACTAAATGACGCTATAGAAGCTCGATGCCTAGCTCCTTGCATTGCTGGTTTCTTTCCAGCCAGGTCGAGCCAGGTCGAGCCAGTCGTGGCCAGAAGCGGCGTGGGTATTGCTACCAAGGTGTCGCAAGAACTGCGCTTGCGGAGAGCCGCGGCTCGCCCAGACTGGTCGGCGGGAAGCACGCAGACACATAGGCAATGAAAGTAGCCAGGTACGCCAACAGGGGCATAAATATGCTCGCTGGTAGCCCAGACGCGCGAAACTTATTGGCGTGGGGTCGACAGCGCGAGGGGCTTGTATTAGTGTTGCGAGAGCGAACCTGGCCCTAGGACTGCAAGATTGCAGCCAGTGGGCTGTCGTAATATCAGGCATTCGTGCGTTGCCTATTGTGCACAAACGTCATATCAACGGTGTGGGCGTGCGCATGCATGTCTCTCTGTGCCTGCGTATTCAAATGCTACTCGTCTGTTTTATTCCAGCCTGCAAGCATGCATGCACGCCTTCATCTGCAGCGTCTTGCGACGCTCGCTACGCTGCCGCCTCATGCGACATGTTCTGAAGTAGCTTGCAATAGCTTGCTAGTAGCTCACAATCACCGGAAACTTCCTGTAGTCGCTTCCTGAAACCTAACACGGTAACTGCCAATAGTAGCACGCAACCGCAGGAAAAGAAACAGCTTATCACGGCAAAACACTGCGAAGCACTGCGAAGCACTGCGACGCCCTGATCGCTCGGAAACCTAGCTAGGCCCTTCCGTAGATCACAGTCTGTACAGTATCACCCTCTTCTCAGCTCCATCGCCCTGTCAGCGCGTCCCTCAGCGTCACCCTCTCTCACTGCGCAACTGTAATCCCTTGGCTGCGCATTCCTGGCTCAGCCGCCCTGACGTCACAGGAACGCCGCTTACCACAAACGACACGGGCAAGGGTTGTTCTGAAGCTGCGAGCTGGGTAGCTCGCTGACTACGCACGGTCTACGGCAGCGAATACGAGGAGCGCTGAAGTAGTGGGACAGAGATCGGAGGACGAGAGCGACGAGGCAGTGGGGCCTTTGCAGCTGCGACTGCGATGCCGTGGTTGTGGGCAGCGCCGTGGGTATAAGATTACGAGCCCGCGAATGAAGACTGGCCGTAGTAGAGCGCAGTAAAACGTGCGGTGGATGCTATGGCCATATCCGCTGACACTTAGCGCATAATTGGAAAGCTATCTCTTAAACCTATCGTGGGCCGTACGTAAAAATGTGCTAGTGGCTGTACGAGTCCTATTTGTCTAAATAGAGGATGCTAAAGTAGTATTACCAGAGACAGGAACCATAACGTGCACAGCGCGAAGAATAGAATCGGAGTGCATGCTTATTACGAGCAGCCTTCTACTGCAGAAAAACAAGTTATTAAATAATCGGATTCTACACGACTGCAGCTCGTAAAATGGTGCAGCATAGGTAATTAGACGTAGACCGCATCTTGCTGAAAGCATGCTAGGCGCACTGCCGCGAAAGCCCACAGCTCTAGTCTGTGTAGTAATAACTAGCCTTTACGTGTGTTGTTGTACCGCCAGCTATCTATCTATGCGGTGTGTGCCCGCTGGCCGGTAAGTTCTGCCCTATCCCTCATTCAAGTACTAGGAGCACCTTGACATCAGCAGTTGTGCGTGGGAAAAGCGATCGTGGGAACTCAATCGATTCCACTATCGCGTTCTCAATAGCAGTAAAGTCGTCTACGAACGCTCTCGACGCGCTTTCAATCACTTGGTTGCTTATCTTGGGCGACACAAGGCGTTGCAGGAAAGTCTGCGCGTCCATAAGCGCCGACGGTAGGAAATCGTCTAGTGCGATAGCTAGTTGCGTGATCCTGCTATCCTGAAACTGCTCCAGCGACGACAGCGCTGTTTCTGGTGCCTTTGCTTGCAATGCTTTCAGTGCGGGTCCTAGCGTGGACTCGGTAAGGAACATCACGTGCACCTCTTTAGTCAGGACTTCTATCATGGCACTAGTCTTGGAGTCGTACTCCGCCAGTTTCAGGCGTGTAAAAGGAAACAGCTGCAGCGTGCTTCGCGCCGCGTCATAACAATTGATCAGGAAAATGTTTCTGTCAGCAATACTTAGAGACTCTACATTCGACATCGTAGTGCAACAGTTCAGATAAGGCTCAAGAGCTTCTTCTATGATTTTGCTAAACTCCTTTTCACGTTCATTCGCGTCCTCCGCGTAAGATGTATCGTACGAAGACATGAGTGTTTTCATTTCCGCCAGCGATTCGTGCAGGAATTGCGGTGGCTGCAAGTCTGGCGTTGTTGGCGGTAGACTCGTCTGGATGATTTGGATATTTTCCTTTACAAATCGGTGGAACTGGTTGAAGGCCGACGTCTCTAAAACACGTATGACATTAAGGAGCTGCGCATCTCCAAGTAAATACTTCGAAAACGTAGATCTGTAAAACTCAAGCAAGTTTCTAATGCGATATGCCAATGTAAACGTAATGTGACCAGCTAGCGCCTGATCAATTCTAGCCTTTAAAGGCTTACATATTAAATGAAGATTCTTGTCCGTAATTTCCTTAATAGTTCTATCGACATCCAGATGCTCGGCCCACGGCTCACTCGCCATTCCTTCTTCTAGTCCTTGTGATATGCTGACCTCATCTGCAAGAAACACAAGTTCGAGCACTTCTTTCTCGTTCACTGTCTCTGAGTGTATCCACGCTAGTATATCTCCCACATATCGGAAAGGATCATATGCAGCAAGCTCGATTGGCTTGTATCCGCTTGTCAAGGCTTGCATAAAATCATGTAGTACTATCTTCTGCCTTATTTCCGAAAGCGCGTCAAGACAGTTTTGAAGTGAGGTAGGTCGCTCTGCGAGAAGACCTAGCGATCGCCTCATGCTTCTGCGAATTTGCGTATCATCGGTCGAAAGATTGCGGATTTCCCGCTGCACCCAGTAGTACAGTCGGTCATATGCTAGGTCTAGGTATTTTGATACACGATCCATGACCTCAACGCCTATTGCCGAGTTCTCAGACGCGAGTAGAGCTTGACAATCATTTCTGATTTGTTTAGCCTTCTTCACTGTATCAAAAAATCTATCATCTACCGGTTCTGCAGAAGATGTGAGAATCCCGATTTCCACATCGCTGAGAAGGAAATGTCTCTTCAGGCCCTCTAACAGACCTTGCTTAGCCAGTAACTCGACTCGCTCGCTCGATAACTTTTCTTCGGCGACGAATAATCCACGCGTTTGTTCTTTTGATACGCCAATTTCGCTTTCCAGTCCATTGACAATTTGGTTCATACTATTTATAGTCATACCTATCGTTTCCAATTGCTAAATACATAATCAATATGGTTTCAATACTCATTATGCATATTGACGTATTCTAATTATAAGATATTTTTGGGTTAAATTTCAACTTACCATGGCAATTTTCGAGAACTGCTCGAGTACTTGGCCATTTGCTTCTATCACTTCGGCTTCAACATTTGCTCGAAACTGCCGTCGCATCTCTGATGAATTATCTTGAATTCTATCTCCGAGCAAAATTAGTGCATCGCGAATGCTTGAGTCTGCGTATGACGTTGAGAGTATTTCTGCCAGCTTTAACGACAAAAGATTTGACCTTCCGCCCTCTCCATTCGTGAGTATGGACGGTGATCTCGCCGTATTTTCGGCTGAGATAAACAATGGACCCTCCAGAGATGCATCATTACTAGCCATTGCTGCTTGATCTTTTTCTAAAATCCTCCAATGTAAATTACTAATATACTCCTCTCACTTGCCGCAAGCCTGCTTTCCTATATCAAATGCAACACACCGCTCTACAGAAGAATCATTATATTCGATGTAGTATTATCCCTATTCCAAATGAATATGTCCTAAACCTGATAATATAGTTCGTTCGACAGCTTACACGAGACCTAAGCCGCACACATAGCTCTCAATCATTCAGTTTCTCTAGTCGGCTTCTTCCTGCTGCCATTTCAGAGTCATCTTTGAGAACGGATAGGATTGTTAGTTCCTGTAAGAGAGCTTTATTGATACACAAATAATACAATACAGATATATTTATATTTACATCTGTTTGCTTGGGATAGAACTATTTCATTATCGCTTTAGTATTAACATTATATGGTTATCTGATCTCTATTATCCTGTTCGAGAAACATCACACCGTACTATTCTGTTAATAGAAGGTTATTAGTGTGGTCTCTAGCCCTTACAGTAAAGGAGATCACGCGGATATTAAAATTTAGTCGACTTGTCGGACGCATACTCTCTGCGAAGGCCCGCTGGGGTGTCGTCGGTTCCGCGTATGGCGGATCGGCTACTATCACAGATCTTCGGGCAGTCAATTTACCAGACACTCCAGCAGGAAGATGAAGATCACTACCTTGAGCCAGATGTCGAGGCAAATTTTGGTGGCCTGACTGAGATGGATAGTACAGATATGGGCTCATCTTATCGCTATTCAGCGACAGCGTCATCTGCTGGAGTTCCCTCTGCATTTGGATCTCGGGAACTTCTAGGTCAAGTTGAACCTGATGTCGAAAACGATGGCGAGGTTGATAATAGCGATGCCAGTACTGAACATGAACCCCAAACTCTTCTGACAGATAGAAGTGAGGGCCTGAATGGTAGGACGTATATCAACAGGCTCTCTGGTTACGAAAGACGGCGGGGCCAGGCAGACCAACAGTTTGAGGATGCAAATGCGGGATATGTACCAAATACGAATTTCTATCCACGGAGAAGTCCTATACCAGAGGATGAGACTTATGGACGAAATAGAACAGAAATAGAAATAAACGAGGCTCCAAGATCGATCATGTATGAAGCGCTGCCCGCTTCTACAGATCCGGCAGGTTCTACTGTAGGCTCAGGAACCAATAGCCACAGTCAGAATGGGCATGTTCATAACGGAAATGGTGCGACAAATATACACCATCACAATAGCAGTCCTAGCAGATATAGGCGCGGGGGAGAGAGCTGGCAGCAATCTGTTGCTGAGATGTCGTTCAGATTTTCAAAAAATTCTTGGTTTGGCCCTCCGGGATCTTCTTATCCTCTTCCCCCTCAGCCACTCGACTTACCTGCACCACCACCGAATCTCCGACCGCCCCAAGGTATTAACTTAGAATCATCATATATGCCTTCGTACTCACCTGATGAAGAAGCAGTGTCTTCCTCTCTCAGAAATGAACTTAATCTTCCACCGCCGCCTTCCAAGGTGGCCGATGGCTCAGGCTTGAATCGTCGTATTATTCCTGAAGATGAACCTGATGAACCTGTTCGTAAACATACAGCGGGACTGATGGATCCTCGAGAAAGAGCTCTCTGGAAGTGGGTGAACGTTGAAAATTTGGATAACTTCCTTCAAGAGGTCTACGAATATTATATGGGAAACGGAATATATAGTATTATTATATCGAGAGCCATCAATCTTGCTACTCTCGCTTTTGTAGTAGGCTTCTCTACTTATTTGACTGCATGCATTGATTACTCGCTTATCCGCAAATCTACGAAGTTATCGGAAATACAGATTCCTCAATGCATATCTAAGCAAGGTTTCTTCGCGACTTTCTGTCTTTGGATACTTATGCTTGTTTGGTTTCTACGGCTTTTTCACTATATCGTCGACACTCGTCGTCTTCGTGACCTGCAAAACTTTTACAAGTATTTATTGGATATCAACGATAGCGAGATGCAAACAATTTCATGGCAACACGTTGTACATCGGCTCATGGACTTGAGAGATGATAATCCAATTACATCTAATGCTGTTGGCCGACGCTATTTAGGTTTTAATTCACGTCAGCGAATGGGTGAGCACGATATCGCTAATCGTATTATGCGCAAAGAGAATTATTTCATTGCAATGGTGAATAAAAATATATTGGACTTATCTATTCCAGTACCCTTCTTGCGTAACGCGCAGTGGTTAACACGTAGCTTAGAATGGAATTTGAGTATCTGTATCATGGATTATGTTTTCAACGATCAGGGTCAAGTTAGATCACTATTCCTGAAAGACGGTCACAGAAGGCTACTTTCAGATGGATTGAGAAGGCGGTTTATGATTGCAGGGTTCGTGAATCTAGTATTCGCGCCTTTTATTGTTGTCTATCTATTTCTACTTTACTTTTTCCGTTATTTTGATGAGTATCATAAGAATCCTAGCACTATTGGCTCACGACAATATAGCCGACTGGCTGAATGGAAGTTCAGAGAGTACAATGAATTATATCATATATTTCGCCGTCGTCTGAATCTTAGCTACTATCCAGCATCGCAATATGTCGATCAGTTTCCCAAGGAGATTACTACACAGATATTTAGATTCGTTGCATTTGTTGCAGGATCATTCGCAGCTGTGCTTGGAATTGCTTCTGTCATTGATCCTGATTTATTCCTTGGATTCGAGATATCTCCAGATCGAACAGTTCTTTTTTATATTGGAATTTTCGGTACTATTTTAGCTGTTTCTCGTGGATTCATTCAAGAAGAAACACTCGTCTTTGATCCGGAAGCAAACCTGCGATACGTTGCTGAATTCACTCATTATTTGCCACCTGAGTGGAATGGACGTTTACATACAGATGAAGTAAAAAATGAATTTACCAAGTACTATAGTCTCAAGGTTGTTTTGCTTCTGCAGGAAATGGTCAGTATTATATTTACGCCGTTTGTACTATGGTATTCACTACCGAAATCAAGTGAAAAGATCATAGATTTTTTCAGAGAGTGCTCGCTATATGTTGATGGCATTGGCTATGTCTGTTGCTTTGCAGTATTTGACTTCAGCAAGAAACCACAGGTGAAACAAGAACGCCATTAAAGAAAGTCTTTATCAGACGTTAGTACTTACGTCATACAACAAAGAGTACATTTAGTTTTTGTCTAAATTCTTTTAGTTTGACTTCTTTTGAATAGATAAAGCTCAATTATTTCAAGTCTAATGATAGTAAACTATCGCTAACACTACGACGATGCCAGAAACTACATAATTCTTGCAATCAAACTTATCTCTCAGCTTTGCAATAAGATCGGAGTTACGGTTCATTTTTAGTCTGTTTGTTTGTTTATATTACTACACTCTCTATTAAGCTTTTAACATCTACATTCATTATATTCTCGCTCATTGATAATATAGCTTCCGTACTTCTTTTACAACTGCTAGATAGAGTTAGTTTTAGTCTACAGAATTCATACGTGATGATCAGTACATACTTTATGAATGTAAATATATTAAACACTTTTAAGTAATCATGATACACCTGAAATCTATCAAATCAGGTGCATCTGGATTTATTTTCCGCTTTGATAACCAATCATTTATGTGAGAACGAGATACAGATATCTCGTCTGTGATCCTACCAGGCGCACTGTTCCATTTATTGCGGATTTCAGTTAAGTTAGCCAAAGGCGGTATAAAGGCGTGCATACTTTGTAGCGCATCAATAACATCGTCCTCCCTGATACCTGTAGCCTTTGATATCGATTCAATAGATATTTTACTATCTTTTTCAGTTCGCGGCAACGAACGGCCAATCTGACGCGCCCAGTACGCCAGATAGCTTTTTCTTCCATGATCTGATAATGGTTTCTCAGGCGACCCAACTTTTCCTTCGAGTTGCGATAGCTTGTAAGAGAATTCTATTAAAAGCTGACCAAGGCCTTGCCCTTGGTACGGCGGAAATATAACAATACAAGCCAGATTATTTTCATCCCAAGAGAGCTTTTCTTTTGAAAAGAAGCCCACCACTTGTTCCTGTTTCGCAGATATATGGTGTAGTAAAACATAGAATTTGAAACCTTCGATGGCATAAAAGACGGATTTGGTATCCACAAACAGCTTACCAAACATACACAGACATTGACAGTATAGCTATATTTATTCGTGAATCAGTCTATATAGCTACCAACTATCTGATAATCCAGCTGAAAATCATAAACGAACCTTCTCAGCTTCTCCATCTATTTCGCGGATCGAGAACTGATTATTACAGTAAATAAGTTTTCCTGGAGTCTTGAATGAGCTTGTACAACCAAGCTATAAAAATTATCATTATTAGTGAGAAATATCTATTCATCACGGCGAAATAGATTGTATATCACGTATACGACTGCAATAAGATGTCACAAATTCGATTGCAATGATCTTCAATCAACTACGCGTCTCGTGTCATCTTCAACAACCCACACTTACCAAGTGATTTCCCATATCTGAAGCCACTGAAGTATATTTGAAACATTTATTACACACATACAACTTCTCAAGATATGGAACAGGGCTTTTCTTTTGCTGCTCTTCGGTGTAATAAGGTGGGGATGAAAACCAGGCGTCGAATTCGAGATCCTCGCCAAACACCACAGTCTTCACATTTCTATTATCCTCTGAATTTTCCACATCTATATTCTCTTCCGGACCTGCTACTGGTCTACTACTATCAGGCCCGGATTTTCGCATAACTCCTGTACTAAGAACATGAGAATCTGCAGATGGATGAATCTTTCACACTTCATCCAACTGGCCAGCTTCTCTTCTAATGCAGTCCTCCCTAATACACTACTGCAGTCCATATCGAAGCATCTTCCAAACATTTGGGAGATTACGTAAAAAGAGAATATAGCCCTAGAGATACCCTAAATGAAATATGTGACTGCGTTTTTACTTTTAAGACCGGGTAATTTAATCGTTAGCATTAGCAGAAACCACAACACAATTCTTACTGCGTCTCCATGATTCAATAATAGCTGTATACACTCGCAGATAGAGTGATTGTAAAGTCACATCATACTTATACATCAATATAATAGAAGCCGGAAATAAACATGCCGACTAGATTTACCAAGACTAGAAAGCTGAGAGGACACGTTTCGGGTGAGTACAATTTATTAATATAGACCATGTTTTCTCTGAGACCAGACAAAATTTGTGGTGACCACGCAGATGGTGAATTCAGCAGGAATGAATTAGAGAGAAATCTGTTATGGCCGATAATATGATATAAATACTAATATCCTTTTATATAGCCGGTCACGGTCGTATTGGAAAGCACCGCAAACATCCTGGTAATTTAAATTTTTTTGTTTGATGATATTTTGATTTGAAGTGCTATGCCATTCAAAGAACATTTCAGTCGGGTAGATTTACTGCGATGTAGATTTGCCAATTATATTATTTTAATGTTGTTTTAGGGCAATGTTATAACGTCCTGAGATGGAGCATAAGCATTTTTCATATTATGTTTGAGCGAAATATTGATTGTTTTTGAACAGGTGGTCGAGGTTTAGCTGGTGGTCAGCATCATCACAGAACCAACATGGACAAATACCATCCAGGTTACTTTGGTAAAGTTGGTATGAGATATTTCCACCTTCAGAAGAATCATGTACGTATTATTTCTCCTTCATTTTTGTTATCTGCTTACAATAATAAATACTGACAAATAATATAGTTCTGGAAGCCAACCATCAACTTAGACAAGCTTTGGTCGCTTATTCCAGCCGAGTCTCGTGAGAAGTATCTCTCTGAATCTAGCAGTGGTGTTGCTCCAGTTATTGACACTCTGGCTCTGGGTTATGGAAAGGTTCTCGGAAAGGGACGTCTCCCATCTACTCCAGTTATTGTCAAGGCCCGATATGTTTCAAAGTTGGCTGAAGAGAAGATCAAGGCTGTTGGTGGTGCTGTTGAACTTGTTGCATAAATGACAAATGTATTTTGTGACTTGTGTATCTTTTAGTATATTAGGATCCCAAAAGGTTGGTTTTACAACTAGAAAAGTAAATAATTATTGACATCAATAATGCTTTTTTCATTGAAAAAATTCCTGTTCATTCGCACTTTGTTGTGCTTATCCAACTGTTAGAATACATCGTAAATGCAAAGCCAAAAATAGGAGATTCTTGTAGTGACTTCTTGAAATATGATATTATTTTAATTAATGGTGTTATGCCATGAGAAATGTTTATACAAAGTGCTCTAATCTTAGAATAAATTTGTTCATAATTTTTTCACATTTTGTTTAGGAAGGGTAGATAGGTAGTCTACTCTCACTACATGAGAAGCAAATAAATTTGCAATCTTAGCAATTACGTACACAATGCAGTTAAAATTTTCAATGCTCTTTCGTAAAGGATACAATTATCATATGAAGCTTCCGACTACTTATTATTGTTTTGCTGAATTACTCAGGCTTTTTAATTGTCAATATCTCTTAAGAAGGGATGACTAAGCGCTTCAGTTGCTGAAAATCGCTTCCTAAAATCAGTTTCCATACATTTCTTAAGAAAATTTAGTGCGAGCAGCTCATCTTGAGAATACCTGTAACTTGGTTGATCTTCGCCTCCTCGGTGATTGGCCCAGTCAATAATTTCTTCTAGTGGATATGCCTTGTCAAGGATTGTAGGTAAGGTTGTATCAAATATAGCACCTTAGAAGATCAGCTCAGAACATACACAGAACCGATTTAGTAGACTTTACATACCGTGTAACCGTGCACAATTAGACATCTTCTGTCGACCAAATATAGTGGCTATTTCAATCATAGCGTCAATGTCATCCGCAGAATTAAAGAACGGGAAGCGTTTGCTCATGAAAGAGAGGAGTATGACCCCGGCAGACCAAATGTCAATTTCTTTGCGAGTTAGAAGAGATTATTACCTTTACTATTTAAAGGAAAACTTCAACAAAATACATACTAGTAGTTTGGTTAAGGCACTTTAATAGCACTTCTGGTGCTCTAAATCCTCTGGTGCCTGCACGATTCGCACGTCTACCTGGTCTAGAATCGTTCTTCAAGTATCCATTATTTGGCAAACGATCAGCCATGTGCCGACTATGTTCATAATCCTTATTATCACGACAGGCACAATATGCAGGCTCAAGACTCTCACGCTGTATCTTTCCGTTAGAGTGATTATATATGAGATGCGTGCATGATGCTGTTCTTACCTCTGCAAGACCAAAATCGACTAACACACCACGTCTTTTATCCAGATTGTAAAGAAAATTTCTATTTTATAGTTAGAAAATTTGTTTCCAAAATAATAGAATGGCGAATGTTTATCAGCTTACGTAGGTTTGACATCTCGGTGTAGAATTCCATGAGCATGGACATGCTCTAAAGCTGTAAATAATGATTTTAAATAGCGTCGGATATCAGAGATGGGTAAGTGGCGGTAGAAGTCCTAGTATCCTTATCAGTTTCACTATAGTCCATTACTCAAATTATAGTTACTCACTCGGAAGTCTACGTGTCGAAAATAAGGGAGAATTGCAACCACTTGATCTTGATCTCTGAATGCTGTGATAAGAGGAGCAATTGAGGCACAGCCTGACAACGTGTGTAGGAGCTCAAGCTCATTAAGTACTCTTTGAGGACTGCTGGTAACATAAATTCGTTTGATTGCAACATATTTTTTGATTTTACCGCTCTTACTAATCTTAAGCTCCTTTTTGCCAATGATAGCCCTGTTGCTAGGCATCAAAACTCGCTCTTTTCTTACCGGAATGCGATCAAGATCCCAAGAATTATCGTGGAGAGCATAATGAAGGTCCTCGGCCTTATAAACTGAGCTGAAGGTTCCTGGAAAGTTAAGTTAATTTCTCAAGTTGAGTTACATCGTTAATATTTCTAGCTTACCTTCGCCTATTTTGCCTATTAGTTTAAATCTCTTTGCGACTTCTTTAAATGATTTTGTGAATGCTTCAATTTCCTCCACGACCTCTGGATCATAAACTGACTCTTCTTCAATATCATCTTCATCTTCGTCTTCTATTACCTCTTCGTCAGGCTCATTCTCTCCATCGCTATCTTGAATGCCATATTGTACGAGCTCTTGCTTAATTCCTACATTTATTTCGTCATTGTCTTCTAAATCAGCGATATCTTCTTCATCTTCATCTTCATCTTCTTCTTCATCATCATCATCTTCTTCTTCATCTTCATCTTCATCTTCTTCATCTTCATCTTCTTCTTCGTCATCTTCCTCGTAGTTTTCTCCATAATAAGCCTCTTTTTGATCATCTGCAACAGCGTTATGTACTGCTTCTCTAGTATGCACTTTTAAATCGTCCTGAGATATAGACTCAGCCGAGCTGCTATAGTCACCTTGGCTGTCCTCTATCTCATCGCATGTATCTTCTTTGTCATTACTGTGATATTTAGCAACATTAATGTTGGTTATTCCATCTTTATTGACAAACGAGTGCCCGTTGGAGAGACATAAATCTTCTGGAGAACAATAATCATTTGTAGTGCCATGAATAGTCAATTCATCTCCGTCGTCCTAAAAACCAGCGTAGTGTTAATATCTGTAGTCAAAGGAATCGGCTAATATAGTGATAACTTACATTGACACCGAGCACTTTGTATCTCTCAACAGCACTGTTAGCCGACGCATTGCCCGTTCTATTTCTTCGAACAGAGCTCTCGGTAAGTTGCTGTGCGATGTCATTTCTGTCTATAGCAAATATCTATTTAATAAATTACTATTAGCCGGCTATTCTAGTGTCCACATGCAAGTTCGATTACAGCAATGTCCGCTTCTGCAAAGAAAAGTGAGACTATAATACACCAATTTTGACAGTGTGCATGGTCTCATGGCTTAATGATATCTTACCTTGTTGAGCTCATCTGATGTCTCTGCACCAATCTCATTAATCTGTAGTAACAAGTTAGCAAGCACATTGCTTGATTTATTCAGTATAGTCATATCGCCGTCAAGCTTAGACTGATTTGTTATGCAAAAATTACCTCCTCCTCATCTTCACTATGACAAGTACGCTTCACTCTCTCACTTTTACGCGATCCAGTACTCGTTCTTTTTCGAGCTGGCATAGCTTAGTTTGAGATTCAGAGAATTATTGCCTAGCTTAGTGCACCGTAAAATATTATAGGTGTAAATTGCCTAGCACGTATAATGTTACGTGGAAAACTTGCGGTTGTCCCTTCATTCAATTAATTATATTCTAAGATTCAAGTTATCAGACGTAAAGTTTTGTATACGCGATAATTTGCCCTGGCAACCGGAAATCAAAACAAACACGACATTGTCCCAGTGACTTCGATTGTACGAGCATAATCTGATCTATATTTTCACGACCAGTAAGGGCAAGCAGCATCTTAATAAATCCTTCAACTTGTACGTGGATTTGTGTCTGTAGCGAAGCAGAGGATAATACAAATGGAGGGTTTTAATCTATCTGAGTCTCTTACAGCATATTTAGCGGACGCTAGAAGTCTAGCATCATCAGATCTGAGCGGATTACACTATGAGGATACCATCGACAATATCACTGATGCTATAGCGGCGAATTCGTCTGCTATTGGAGAATCGTCTGATTTTGATCTTTTACAGGGAATGCTTATGTATGTGTCTAGAAATCTGGTAGATTACCGTGCCATTGATGTGGACATGAAATATGCTATGAATTGATGAATTACATACTAATTTGGTACTACAGGAACTTTGATATCCTGTCAGAAAGATGCAAGGAGAAGTTAGTGGATCTTCTAATATCTGGATTAGCGGCACAAACAGAAACTGCAAGAATCCTTATAGATAATGATGAGCAAGAATCCTTCGAGCAACAGAAAGTGCTTCTAGAAATGTATAGCTTCTTAGTCCAATGGGCTATTGCTTCGCTTGAAAAATGTATCAGTCAGCAGACTACACAACAGGCCAGCAAGTCACGCCTTAAAGGAAACAAGCAACCTAATTATCCCACTCAAAACGGAAATCTAGAATTAGAAGTTATAACTGAATACTTCTACACAGCGTTGGATAACTTCTGTAAAGTTCAAAAGCTTAAGCTCTCTAAGTTGTTCATTACCACCTCAGAAAGAGACATGTTTGTGGGCATGTTTACGCGTCCTTGTTATCTGCTACTAGAGAGTGAAAAAAATGTTAAAAACACTAAACTGAAGATGCACATATTCAAAGTCTTGTGTATGGCAGTAAAGCACCATGGACATGCTTTTGGTGCCCAGACGTCGTTGATACAATGTCTGACATATTGTGAGCATATGTCCGAGGCAGTGGCAGAGTTTCTCCAGATTCTCTACGAACAATACGACCACTCTCAGCTGTCTGATGATATTCTTCGTGAGTTAAGCAATAAAGAGTTTAATAGTAATGATACCAAAGGACCTAAATCGGTCTCCGCATTCTTTATCAAGTTGTCAGAAATTTGTCCCAGACTAGTAATTAAACAAATGACACTGCTTTCCAAGCATTTAGATTGCGAATCTTATACTCTACGGTGTGCCGTTATCGAAGTATGTGGTAACCTAATCTGGGATCTGTCAAAGCAGGAGGATACAATGGATAACTATAAGTCGCAAATTAATTCTTTCTTTGATGTTCTCATAGAGCGATTCTTGGACATCAATCCATATTGTCGCTCGAAAACTCTCCAAAGCTTAACGAAATTGTGTGATCTGGAAACAAAATTTCCGCAGCGTCGACAAAGAATTACTGACTTAGCTATACAAAGCTTGCAAGATAAGTCTAGCAATGTTAGACGCAATGCTATCAAGCTTCTTTCAAAGCTTATGAGCACACATCCATTTGATGTGTTGCATGGTAGTCAGCTCCCGCTTAGAGAATGGAAAGAGCGCATGGAAAAGGTTACTAAAGAGCTAAATCAAATACTGCCGCCTCTTGAAGATGGATCTCCGGGCCATAATCCGGGAGACCTCTCACGAATTGATGATAACCTTCTTGATAGTCCGTCTGATAATGAAGACGATCAAGATTCTAACGATGAAACAGCAACGATCAAACCAGCAGATAATAGCGGTAATATAGATCCAGAACTTATTAATCGTCTAAAACTCACAAAACAATATTACTCAGAAGCAATTACATTTATTGAGAGCCTTCAAAGCGCAAGTGATATCATCTGCTCTCTGCTCTCTGCCAAGAATAAGATTGAAGTCATCGAAGCAATGGACTTCTTTGTTCTCGCAGACATATATCAACTTGAAACTGCCAAGGTTAGTATTCACTTAATTTAACAGAAGCATAAATTCTAACTTCTTATTTCAACTTTAGACCGGAATTAGAAAAATGATCCATCTTATCTGGACTAAAGCAAACAGCGACGAAGGTAAAGGTGTCCAAAATCACTTGATAGAATGCTACAAATCGCTATTCTTTACTGCTCCCGATAATTTCTCAGAGAATGATACATGCACTTTTATCGCTAGAAATTTGATTAGTTTAACTTATGGTGCTACTGCCGCTGAATTAACGTCTTTGGAGCGTTTATTATATGTTATCATGAAGAACAAACAAATGCCAGAGCTAGTCATTCAAAAGCTTTGGCAAGTATACGGAGTTCAACAGCGTGATATCTCTAAGTCTCAGCGACGAGGAGCGATTATTGTCCTAGGAATGCTTGCTGTTTTTGACAGCAATATCGTTGCCAAAGAATTAGAAACTCTTTTTCATGTTGGTCTTGGAGCTCTCGGAAAGAATGACTTAGTACTTGCCAGATATACCTGTGTTGCACTACAGCGAATGTCGGGCACTAGTAAAAGATTGCCAAATGATCAACCTGTAGTCAATAAGCTAATGATGATTATTTGTATGTATTCTGGAAATCAGGAATGGTTTGCTTTAGCGGAACAAGCTATTAAGGCAGTTTACATGATATCAAAGAGACCTGATCTGCTTTGTGCCGAAGCTATACGCCAAAAGACAAAGCTCGTATTCTTCAATAGTGCTGTTAGTAGCTCGGAAGAACTCAATAAGAGCATATCTACTACGACAGCGCTTGCTCAGCTTCTTTTTATGGTTGGCCAAATAGCAATTGAACAGCTAGTATATATGGAAAACATCGAAAACGAATTCAAGCGACGCAAGGCAGCATCGGAGAAAGACCGATCTAATATTTCAAAAGATGAAATGGAACTAATCAGTGGTACTTCTGAAGACGACTTCACAGAAGCAATGAGTCACATTCGTGAACGCGAGCTTTTGTTTTCAGATAGCGCTTTGTTAAGTAGGTTTGGAGGACTGGTATCTGAGATATGTTCTGATAATTTAAAGTATAATAACGCTCAGCTTCAAACATCAGCAACACTATGTCTTGCTAAATTCATGTGCGTTTCATCAATCTACTGCGAAAAGAATCTCCCTCTTTTGCTTACTATTTTAGAGAAATCTAAAAATCCTATCACTAGAAGTAATATAGTGATTGCACTAGGAGATATGGCAGTCTGCTTCAACCACTTAATAGATGAAAACACTGATTTTTTCTATCGACGCTTGCACGATAAGGATTCCACAGTTCAGCGAACGTGTCTCATGACATTGACCTTCCTTATTCTTGCCGGTCAGGTGAAAGTCAAGGGTCAATTAGGTGAAATGGCGAAATGTCTTGAATATGAGGATAAGAAGATTGCAGATCTAGCAAAAATGTTTTTCACTGAACTTGCTCATAAAGATAACGCTATATACAACGCTTTTACTGATATTTTCAGCACATTATCAGCTGATGAGTTCCTTGAGGAAGAGTCATTTAGGCGTATTATTAAATTCCTTTTATCATTTATTGAAAAGGTAACTGCTACGACGTTCTTTTGGAAACCATTAGACAAGACGTTTACTAACATCATATTTAGGAAAAACATGCTAAGCAGCTACATGAAAAGCTGTCTGCTCGACTACCGAGATGCGATACTGAAAGACAGCGCAACGATGTCAATTTTGCTCTCTCTCTACTACCACATAAAGCTTAACGCGCAAGTTCAATAATTTACGCAAGTTGACGCTAGATCCTAGTGGAAAGGATGCTCTTAGAATGCTGATTTTTTGCACTGCATTGAGAAAGATGTGCATTATTTATTTCATTTTTTCTGATTCCGATTCGTAATTTTCATAATATTTTAATTGTTTGTATGTCTATGGTATGGCAAATCTGCAAATAAATATATTTTATTGTATATAAAAGTAGTAATAATTCCAGCGGTGCTTTAAGTTGTTACAAACGTTAGTTTATAACCGACTAATTATCATGATCGCAATTATTTTCAGGATAACTTAGAAGTACAGTCGAGTAATTTTTAGTTTTATCATACTTATTTGAGAAGTTTTTGTCCTATATGTGTCTTTGCAGGCAAGAGACGTCCAGTGGATTGCAACAGAAGGTAAACAAACGTCGTATCCACGGTAACCGGTTAGGTCACACTTTTCCCGGGGTGACACGTCCTGGATAATATAGACTTCAGGGCATAAGCGCAACGTAACTTGTTGGAACAATAATCTATAGACCTGTGCCAGGAGATCTTGTGGATTTCAAATAAAAGATAGAAAGGTCATCAACAATAGTGTAATTAGTTTGAGGTCATTATTTTAACTATCGATCGAAAGCTAAATAGAGGGTGTGCTGATTGATTGAATCAAATTGATTTACGAACATTGTCATAATCTAATAAGATAGCATTTGAAGCCAGATCGTCTTGAAGGCTATAGCGATACAGGCAGTTGTCGAAATTATTGAATATAGAATACGGGAAGCATTAGAAATAAAAAGTATAGGACCGTGTCGGACAGAAGGGACATATTATTTGATCGATTGATACTAAAATATTCCTGGATTGTTTTGGTCCATTCTTTGAATATCACGGACAATTGCTACTACTAATTGAAGACTGCATTTTCTATTACCGGCGGTTTAATCATGGTTAAATTAAAGGAAATTCCTCGAACGGCTACCTTTACGTGGTCCCCAGGCCCCCAGCTACCTCTACTTGCTACCGGAACCGTTGCAGGTGCAGTAGATGCTGACTTCTCGTCGTCATCTTCACTGGAAATTTGGGATTTGGATCTGATTGATAAATCGAATGACCGATTTCAGATAACTTCGCCTAAAGTTTCGGTCAACACTGATGCTAGGTATGTTTATGTAAAGAGAGATTGTCGGAGGAAGGAATCTCTTATGGAAAATCAACTTCTTTGAAATATCTGGATGGATTGGCATTGTTTTTTGGACGACGCAAATAGAGGGAATAATTGATGGATGTGGTACCTTGCAGTATAGGCTGATACAAGGATACTGTTTTTTTAGATTTCATGATTTAATTTGGGGAGCCATCAGTCCTCAACACCCTCGGGGCCTAATTGCTGGCGCACAAGAGAATGGTGTACTTAGTCTATGGGATCCAGAAGCTTTAATGAAAGATCCAACGTAAGTACACATCCCCTAGTTTATGTGGTATTAGAGCTAATGAATGTTGTAACTGTAGGTCAGGTGTCGTTTTACGCAAGGAAGCTCACTCAGGCGCAGCTAAGACTTTGGATTTCAACCCTGTTCAATCGAATCTTTTGGCATCTGCAGGTACAAAAGGAGAGGTAAGTAATGGGAATTTTTATCGATGTAGTGGGACATTTTCCAGCGGTAGGTGAAAATAGAGAAACTAAGTCGCTACTATATTAGATATTTGTATGGGACCTCGATAAGCCAAACACACCATTGGTACCGACATCTAACAATTCTCGACTCGATGAAATAGAATCTGTTGCTTGGAATAGCTCTGTTTCGCACATTTTGGCAACAGCTGGTAACAATGGATTCACCGCCATTTGGGATCTTAAGCAGAAGCGAGAAATGTTACATTTATACTATCCTGGTTCTTCTGGGGGAGGACGTCGAGGCGTCAGTTGTGTTGTCTGGCATCCTGATATTTCCACTAAACTAATAACAGCATCTGAAGATGATAATTCACCAGTCATTTTGATGTGGGATCTTCGAAATGCTCATGCACCCGAGAAAATTCTAACAGGACATGACAAGGGTGTCTTGTCTCTGTCTTGGTGTAAGAAGGACTCTGACCTGCTACTCTCTGCAGGAAAGGATAATAGAACTCTTCTTTGGAACCCCCAGTCTGGTGAGTTACTCGGCGAGTTTCCCATTGCTACAAATTGGACTTTTGAAACTCGGTTTTATGACAGAAATCCAGATTTATTTGCGTCTGCTTCTTTTGATGGCAAGATATCAATTCAAACCCTTCAGAGTACTCGCAGAAATGATCCAGTTGTTACCGCTCCCAAAACTGAAGGAAATGATTTTTGGAATAATGTTACGTCATATGTTGATCAACATCAATCTACTTTTTCTCTAAAGCAGCCGCCTAAATGGATGAAGCGCCCCGTTGGTGCATCGTTTGGTTTTGGAGGAAAACTTGTCACTTTTCATGTGGACAAATCTCAGCCTAACAAGTCGGTAGTTGCTGTTAAGAAGATGATTATTGAACCAGCGACTGTTCAAGAGACAGAAAAATTTGAAGAAGCAATTAAGAGTCAAGATTTAGTGGGTATTGCTGAAGCTCGCAAAGAATCTGCTCCGACAGAGAAAGATAAAAACGATTGGAAGATTCTTTGCGCTCTTTATGACAAAGATCCAAAGAAGAAAATAATGGAATTTCTTGGTTATACAAAGGATGAGTTGCAGGAGATTGTTGAGAAACTTGGGGGGCTGGCTGTTAATGGAAGAGAAGCACCTATTAAGGATATTGACACAGAAACGGAGCCTAAGGTTGAAGCAGATGATGATATGTTCAAGGGATCGGAAAAACAGGATAACTTCCTCAATGAAGTGACGTCTCAACCTTTGAAAAGCTTTGCTGTTGATGATGTTTTCTCTACAGGTGCATTTACTATCTTTGATAATGACACATCCGACTTGGACAAATCGATTGCGCAAGCTCTCATAATGGGCGATTTTTCAACAGCTGTCGACATATGTCTTAAGGGAGATAGATTATCAGATGCATTTATGCTCGCTCTATCTGGAGATGATGCATGTCGTGAGAAGGTCCAGAAAGCTTACTTCAAGTTGAACGCGTCTGGTCCGTCATATGTACGTTTATTGTCATCAGTTGTCTCCAATAACCTTCCTGATCTTGTTGAGAATGCAGATATCTCTAATTGGAAAGAAATTGTAGTTGCCCTCTGCACATTTGCAAAAGATGACGAGTTTAACGGTCTCATGGCTAAGCTTGGTGATAGGCTAAATGAAGCTAGGCAGTCATCATTTGGAGACAAGGCTAGCAGATACAGACAGAGCGCCGCTCTCTGTTATATCGTTGGATCTAAACTTGAGAGTCTTATCAGTATATGGATAGAAGAGCTGACCTTTGAAGAACAAGTACAGCTTAAGACGTCATCGCCAAGCAGTGGTCTTACGCCATTTGCAATTCACATAAAGACTCTCCAAGACTTCATCGAGAAAGTTACTGTATTTAGAAATGCAGTTAAATATAACGATCCAGCTCATAAAACTGGAGAATCTGACTATTCTTTGGGCTTATTATACGAAGCATATCGTGAATACTCGAATATCGTTGCAAGTCAAGGATTTTTGGAGCTTGCCCAAAAATACCTGTATCTACTTCCTTCGCAGTACCCAATGGCTTCGTTGGAACAGCAACGTGTTTCCAAAGCCAGTACAAAGTCAAAGGAGACTGTTGCCAACACAATGATTTATCAATCAGCTACTACTTATGGTACGACTACTAATGCATCTGCATCCATGTATACAGCGTATGGTCCTGCGCAGGCTTCCACGACGGGTGGTGTATCAGCTCGTGTCACTACACCGTCTGTACCTGCTCCTTCGGGATATGCACCGTCGTCACAAAATCCCTACGCACCTGCTCAAGTAGCTCCAGCGTCTATTCAGCCTGCAACACAAGGTCTTGATAACTCAGCGTCTAGGCCATACGGACATGCTTATAGATCAAGTCTTAGCATCCCTGCTCCTCCTCCCGTTGTATCACCTCCTAGTATGCAGGACAAGCAAAATTCATCAACCCCTCTTCCCCCACCACCAACTTCGACTCAATCGAACAAGACTAGTACTGGATGGAATGATGCTCCTCTTCTCAAGTCCTCGAATATATTACGAAAGTCGACGCCTGCAGCCTCGCAGCCAATTTTATCACCATTTCCTAATCAGTCATCCTATAATCCTTCGATCGCGTACAGCAATACCGCTACAACTCCACCTACTGGTCCTGGTATCTCTAGACCCCCTACTGGTTCAATTGCACCACCTCCGATCAATGCAAAACCACCACAGTCGGTCTCTGTATCACCAGTCCAGTCACCGCCACCTTCTGGAAGGAGAGCCTCAACTATCACAAATTCATTTGCTCCACAGGTAGAGTTTGTTTCTTTGGCACCTCCAACAAGTGGAATTGCAAGCACTCACGGCGGTGTACAACCCATCCTCCCGCCTCCCACTGGAGCATCTATGCCTCCACAATTATTGCAGTCGATGGCCGCAGCAACGCAGCCAGGTATCAATCGGTATACTGTTCCTCCTACTCAGCTTGCGCAACCAGAGCGGGCAACTCGACCTACAAATCCGTATGCTCCACCAGCTAACAATAGTCAGTCGCAAATGCCGTCTGGATCTGTCTCTAATTCATATGCACCCATGGCACCTCATCAAGAGTCCATGTCAAATGTGCCCCCTCCGCCCCTACAATCCAATAGCTATGCACCACCAAGTGCGACTAGTCAGACGGCTCCAGCACCTCCTAAAACGCCTGTCTCTATCGCACCTTCTGTCAGTCCGGTACCATCAATTTTGGCATCTGCTCCTACCAAGTATCCACCAGGCGATCGTAGTCATATAACACCAGAAGCTATGCCAATTTATGAGATTCTTAGTGGAGAACTTGCTTCTGTGAAGCAGAAGATTCCCGCCACTTTTTCACGACAGGTGCAAGATGCTGAGAAACGTTTAAATATCCTTTTCGATCATTTGAATAATCAAGAGCTTCTATCGAGCGAGACTATTAAGGAAATGGTTATCTTAGCTAAGGCTTTACAGGTGAAAGACTACCAGACTGCGCATGCCGTCCACATTAATCTAGTGACCACTCGAACTGATGAATGCGGACACTGGATGGTTGGTATCAAGCGGCTTATAGATATGAGTCGAGCATGAGAGTGTACGACAATTTCTTAATTGGTTACGATGAAATAACATGATAGCATGGAAAATAGTATTCTGATAATCCGATTGTGTGGATCTCTCAGATATTTCAGATTATTTGATTTTTCAGAAATGCTAATTATGCTTCAGTTATCTATTTTCTAATTATATAATTTTTGTTTTTTCATTACATTGTCTGTCTTGTTTGTTTCTCTTCATTATGCTATAATTTCACTAAGATAAATGTTTACGTGTATTACGTGTATCAGAAGATATACTCTAGTCCGAATGGATGCGTTCGAAATTTATTTATTAATCAATCGAGAACAAATTCACGATTATTTTTGTTTGAATTGAATTAAGTTGAGTGATATTTTATGTATTCTTCAGTCTAGTATATAAGGTACATACACACATATCGGAATTCGGGGAGCTAATTAGTATGGATACAATCGTACCAGTATGGTGGCTATAACAAATGAATTGTAGAAAGCAATCACGAATGAGTTCTAAAATTTATATAAAACTAAATTTCTGAATAGAAAGTTCTGTTTATATTTTAATATTTAGAATATTTACAGAATCGTAGAATTCTTTAACGATTTAAGAACCACAAAACATTTTCGGCAATATTTCTCTTCGAAATTTACATCTATGTTCTCGACTCTTCGAGTATTTACAAAATATGAAGACAGTTGTACACTAATTGGATTTAGATTACAAGACAGATACACAAACGCCTTCATGTAAATCTATCTAGTACACTGCGTCACGTAACAGTTCGCAATTACTTTAACAGTCTAAGTTGTTACGCCAATGAAAAAATTGCTCGCGTTTCAGTGTTTTCAGATGCAGCAGTATTTAATCTTCTCCCAAGTCAATATTGCGAGCATAATCTTTCAACTTGCTCACGAATCTATCTTCAATGGTATGGCCTAAACCGGCAGCAACCTTCAGAACAAGTTCGTTAAGTTCCGCACGACCAAGCACGTCTACATGCTCTGCTGTTTTCGGACCTCCGCGAACGTCAAATCGCTCAGGTTCATGTGGCATCTCAACAATAGTGACTTTAGAATTTCCTGGGTTGAATTTACTTCCAGGATCACGCCAACGATGGCACATTGAATGAGTGATAAGCGATACTGTGCCGTCGCCTTCGCCCATGACTACAGGATCTCCATAGTCCACTGCTGCTGCAGCAATAGAAACATTAAGACGAATAGTACTCTTCGCTTTCTCTTCCTGGTATAAGTATGCACGTTCTGTAGGCTTTCCAACACCATAAAAGCAGTAAATCTTTAGATCGGGGGCATTTGGTAGTGCAGATTCAAGTGGATTAACCCATTTACGATAATCTTGGTTGTTAGCTTCAACCTCTGCACGGGTGCGTGCAATTCCATGACTGTAATTAATGTCGACGCGATCTTTGAACCATTGTGGAGCTTGTGAGAACAAGAATTCAATGCTCTCTGGTATGGTCAAATTCTTAGCTGTCAGAGGAGAATCATTATTCAGAAAACGGATAAAGTTGCCATAGCTTATTGTTTGGTTGTCAGCGTCATCAATAGCATGATCCATACTTCCCCATACAGCCTCACCACCTTTGGGTAGCATGCTAGCTAAACCAGGAAACGTTCTTAATAGAGTGGCTCGCTCGTAGCGTGAAAAGAACTTCTCAAGTCCGTAAACTGCAAGTGCATTAAGTTGGACTGTATCTCGCATTTCACCACTAAGTAAAGCAACTATACTCTTCGGTGTTCCAAGAGACGATCCACTAATATCCACAAAAGCTTCAATATGTTCATTCACCCAATTCCTGCCTCCATTACCATACAACTCACCAGTTGCTTCAACCCACTTAAAAAAAAAGAAAACAACCTGCGATCCCATACTATGGCTAGCAAGAACTGTTTTCTCCCCAGTTTTCTGTTTGTGTTGCTCAATTGTAGACTTAACTTTGGTAAAATATGCATCTCTTCTTTCTAGATCCATATAAGAAAGACGCCAGTCATAGGCGGCAGAAGACATAAGGTTCGGATCATATGTAATCACCGCAAGGTTTTCCAGAATCTTATTCCAAATCCAATACCCTGCTACAAAAAAATCGGCAGCTTCAAGGCCTTGCGCTGCTCTGAGCTTGTAACCTTTTGGATCAAGCCCAGTGTTGGGATCCAGCATAATATGCTTGAGCCAGCAGGTCTTGTCCAAGAACATAGCTCGTAACATATTGAAGCTTCCCCATAACCTTTTTCGAAAATACTGCTCGCATCCGCAGTCCTGCGTGTCTGTTGTGCTCCATGATTCAAGACCTGTTGAGATAACGCCCGGAACCATTACGACAGGATGCTTTGCCCTGAGACCTTCCTTATACATATGTCTACCGACGGCAAATGCCTCCCGCTTATAAAGAGAGCTTTCGTTGCCAAGGATCTCTTTGGCATCATTGAGCATTCCAACTGGAAGCTTGCCCTTTACATCTTCAACAAATTCAGAAAGTGCGTCCAAGTTGAGATCGTTAAAGGTCTCTAGAGTGACAAATTCTTGCGCCGCGGCAAAGTACCATGCCAGTACAATTCCAAGCAACGCGCCTAAAAAAAAAATCAATCTCTTCGATTGCTTAAAGGATTTTCTAATATTTGTTCGGCTTTCTCTTGGATGGCGATGATGGCGACGGTGGCGGAGTTTCTCATCGTCATCTCCAGCTCTATTTTTTAACGGACTTCCGGGTTTTCTATTTGGTTCTGAGTCTGATCCGAGTGTTTGAGTAATCTCATCTTCTAACGACTCAGTTACAACTGGAATAGCACCCTTTGGTTCTTTTACGACACCATCCTGCTCGATGCTTGTATTGTTATCGCTAAGTTCATTACCGCCGTCAACTGCCCTCCTTCTTCTTGTGGTCATGATCCAGCCTTGTTGTGCCGCGCAAAACGTAAAAACAGTTTGCCTGAAACTCTGGCCAATACGACAGTCGTTAGCCAATTTTTCTGGCTCGCAAGACAAATGTAATATTTGAAACCAAAAAAAAATTTATATACATACCAATTATTTACTTGAATTAGTTCTTATCTTTGAAATTTCTTGCCTATGGTTATGGGACAGCTGCCTGATCGCTTATGCTTGCCAGAAGTTGTTGACCGATAATAAATCTACCTTACACACTGACGCGGTTTTATTTACTACGGATTACACGTCAGGCACAGGCACAACCTCATTGCATACAATAATCGGCCACACGATTATAGCATTTACTAGAAGCACGAATCAACTGGATTTAACAGGTAGAAGGATGATTACCAACAAAATTCCTTTCTATTCTACTGGATGCGGGACTCGAGGAAAGGTGGTAGATCTGCGCCACGTTACGCTATAAGCAATACAAAAAAGTCTATGTACTCTATACCAAAAAAAACTCTCAGTAAGTAAATTTTCAATTATTCCATTAACTGTAGGTTATCCATTTTGATAGGAGCAAAATAAGGGTGCCTGCCTTATATTATTCATAACTACGACTCGTTAGAGGAAAAAAAAAGCAAAGAATTGGAAATATTCCGGATATTTGCTTCGTCATGATTATTCTGTTAAACATGAAATATCATTTGCGTTATTATCACATGTCGTACAGTGCAAATCCGCAATCCTCATCCAAGCAGGGTAAACACACTCAACTGTCTACTTCTTTCAAGGGTTAGGTGAGAATATTAAAAAGGTCGCAGATTATTGGAAGTCAGTTACCCGGTTTGAGTTTTCGCTGGAAATAAACCAAAAAATTGCGAGAAATAAGGCCGGGTAATTTGAGCCGCCCGCGTAACTGTTACTCAAACAATATGGAAAGCAAGAAGCCGTAGTAAGCTGATATCACTATTCTTCAATAGTTCTTTCTGAACAATAGAACAGACACGATCGTATTATACTATTTTTGTTTTAAACGGCAAGGAAGTTGATATAACATTTTGGACGTATAAAAAGGCACCTGGTGATCTGGATTATATGACATTTTTTTAGATCTTGATTTAAGCGGTAGGTACAGATTGTAAATTCGCATTCCATATGGTTATTGATTTGTAGAGTACGGTGGCTAAAATTCGGAGAGTGATTTCTACTACATACAGATCAACATTTGTTGAGTAGATTTATATTACTGTAATTTAGATGGAGTTGACTTGATGTGTTTATCGTTGTTAATGATAGCGAAATGTCTGAAACCAAGGAGTATAGTCTGTGGAGAGATGACAAATTTAAGTTGACTATATATCTGATACTGACCAGAGATCTTCACCAATATAGTTATTCATTCTCACGCCATCTATTGTACATTAATTCGATTCCAAAAGCAAGCTTACTCTCGACTTCTTTATTAGGATAGTTTATTGCTGGCATAACAGATATATCATAGAATAAATCTCAAACAGCAGAGTACAGAACTAGGCAGTTCGATATGCTACGAATACAGTCGACGCTGTCGTCATGGAGGGAGTATCTTTCTCCTGTCACACATGTGTCCACGTTTAAGCAGACCGGAGAAATCACTCCCGAGGAGTTTGTTCTTGCTGGTGACTATCTCGTCTATAAATTTCCTACTTGGTCGTGGTCTTCAGCTCCTGCCTCGAAACGACGAGACTTTCTTCCCCCCAACAAGCAATTTTTAGTCACAAAGCATGTACCGTCGCATGTTCGTGCCCAGGCAACTTCAGGCGCCTACGGCCATGCTGGAAAATTTAGCACTCTTGATGATGAGAGGACTGATGAAGATGGATGGACTATTTCATATTTGAAGTCGTCGGACGCTGGTGAAGGTGCTGAGAGTAAGGCTACTAGCGGCAACACCGACAAGCATGAAATTGGTGGTACCGAAGATGAGGACGATGGTTCAGTACTTGACATAGATGACATGGAGGCTAATGAGCTTGATGATTCGGGATACTTGCCTAATACAGCAGGATCTTTACCTGACAGTAGTAGACACAACGATCTATCAGCTATAACTGTACCTAACAGGTCATATAATTTGTATATTACTTATTCAACATCCTATCGTGTGCCCAAGATGTATCTCTCAGGATTTAATTCTTCAGGAAGTCCTTTGACTCCAGATGAGATGTTTGAAGATATTGTTTCTGAATATAAGGATAAGACTGTCACTATCGAATCTGCGCCATTTTTAGAGAATTCTACTATGGTTTCTATTCATCCTTGCCGACACGCTGGCGTCATGAAGATGTTGCTTTCAAGAGCAGAAGCACGACAAAGAAGACTTAAAGCTACTAAGCGTGAAGAAGAGAGAGCTCGCCTTCGTCAAGAGGATCTCTTGGCAGGCGTGGAAGGCTTGGGCCTGGATTCAGAGGATTGGGAAGATGTTGATGCTAATGCAGGTGCTTCTGATAACGAGGAAGGTTCTGAAGAAGCTATCCGTGTTGATCAATATCTTGTAATATTTCTAAAGTTCATATCTAGTGTCACGCCGGGAATTGAACATGACAATACTATGACTGCTTTATGATAGTAGGTTATTTTCGTTTTGTTTTACTCGATATATGCTGCGCTATGAGTTAACCTGTTTATTAAGATATTCCATATTTGGTTTTTGTGTCATTTTCTAGTATGAATCTTACAATACTTGATATTGTTTTACCTGTTTTAACTATTTTTGGTTTGTATGTCGGCGAGAATCGGTTGGTTGGTTCGTTTAATTGGCTCTTCATTGTTACATTTTCTATTACTCATTGCGTTTGGAACTCTCTTCTTTCAATAATGCATTTCTGTCAAATTTTCGTCTTTGCTTTCTTACTTTCCCCATAAAATGAGTGATTTGGTTTAATATTAGCCCTCCACAGAGCTATTTTACGGGCATGTGCACCTTTGATCCCTGTCGATAATAAAATTCCTTCTCTCCTAGTGGAACATAGGATACACCGAATTTTTTCTCGCTATTGACTGTGCCTTTTTCATCTTTCGTAATTTCGTAGACGTATTGTGGCTCGCCAGCATCCCCAACAGGAATAAATATTCGACCCGGAGATTTAATTTGATTTATCAGTTCTTGCGGAACCACAGGTATTGCGCCACCCACATGAATAGCATCAAATAAAATACCACCTCCAGGATATCCCTGTCTGCCATCAGCACTTATAAATTCAACTTGACCATTTTCAAGAAGCTGCTGACCATCCGGTAGAGCTTTCTTAAAACTTTGTTGGCCTAATAGAGTAAGCTCATTTATATGCTCTATTCCTATGACTTTTCCCTCTTTTCCCGGTTGACACACCATTCTAGACATAACAGCTACTAAATAGCCAGATCCAGATCCAATATCAAGAACAGAGTTTCCGGGCTTTAGATATTCTTCCAAAGACTCGAGGGCATAAGAGTGCATATGAGGTGCGGATATCCTGCTGCCCATTCCTAGATCCTGAGGTGCATCAGCGTAAGGGTTGCCTGGTGCAAAGTATCCTCTATCTACCTGTTAGGCTATATGTCAGAAAATAGTACAAGTCATTAAATAACTCGGATCAATCTTCAACGAATATCGGTTAGATGCTTTGTCCTTGTGATTTGCCCGTACTTACCTGAAGCATAGCATCACGTACTCGAGGACTCTTGACAATTCCTCCTTGCCAGAGGTTGTCTATCAGACCTTTATTTGAACTAGAACTACATCTCCAAGCCATCTGAGGAATCCTTAATATATTCAACAGACATATAAGTAAATAATTGTAAGAGGACTATAACCAATAACAAACTTCAAACGAAGAAAAATGAGCTAAACTCGGTGATCTGGATATTCAATCGTCTTGGGAATGTCAAGATACGAATGACATCATAATTCAAACTGTTTTGAGGAGCAACGCAACATTCCGCAATCTCTACAACACCATCACCTTTGACTCAGTTATATATACAAGGCTACCCATACTATCTACATATATTTCAAGGACAACAATAAATAAAATACTTATCAAGATGTATAAAAATCAGACAATTTAACTATATAATGAATACGTACAGCTGTATAAACGATATACGGAAAAAATAAATAAATAAACCACCCGCGTTATCCATCTTCCATAAAACCAGATCCAATGAGACAGTTACAAAAAATGACTAATATGAAAAGAATAATGGTTAGAAAATAGAAACACCAAAGACACGATCTAAGTAGAAATCCACATAAACAAAACAATAGAATACGAAAAAAAAAGAATAACACACACTAGATAGAAGCGTAACTAATACGAGGACAAAAAACAGCATAGATCGTTTAATTTAGAGAAGACATATCACTACTATCTTAAAAGCTGGCGATTTGTGATTGCAGTGGTAACATTCCATAATCTATGGCATGATAATACAAAGGTACTTAAGAAATAACCACTACATGTTTGCATATCACACAATTCCACCTCTCTAATAACGGCGTGACTCCAAGTATACCCAATTATTCCCAAGATTCAGATTATGCCAGTGGCTTCAGACGTTTTCATTGCTCTCATTAGATGAAATGACTGCTGCACCGTGAGGAGAGCTTCGGATAACGTGCTCCATACGCAACACTCGGAAGTAGTTACCAACTGAATTTGCTACCAAAAATACACCCACAGAGCAAACTATCCATGCCAGCCATATTGAATGCGAGGAGTCATCAGAATTTGCAAAGTCATTTGAGGTACCGTTGTGAGACTCAATATAGTACGAATTAGGATCAACAGATGCCTTAGAAGCTGCTGATGCAGCATCATCCACTGATCCTGAACTATCATCATCTGCAAAAGGAGTGAGATAACCACCATACTGAATCAAAGTCACACCAAGGCCTGCACGGGAACCATACTTAGCAGTATGCGTTGTGTGCAAGAGATATGTAAGTAAAAATCCAACAAATGGAAACGATAGCGAAATTAGCATGTTCCATGCGAAATTGAAGAAACCACCAACAGGTAGACCGTCGATGTAAACTTCGTCACTCATCATTCCTGGAGTGATAATAGTAGTTTCCCAATAAGGTGGTGTAGCGTCAGCTGCAGCTTCTTCATATGACGGGGGATTTTCTTCTACAGTCTTCTCGCGAACCTCCGGCTTTGCCATGATATTTGCAAAAACGCCATCGTTCAAGTTGCTTGCCAACGCCGGCGGATATACTGAAGAGGAAGCTGACGCCGATGCTGATGTTGATTCTGATGCTGATGAGGAAGATGATGCTGAAGAAGAAGACGATGCATGATTATCAGGTGGCAACGACATGTCGCCGGCAAGTAAGCTGGTGCCTTCTTCACTGGACTCATCGACACCTTGAGCTGTATTCGAAGTGCTCGATCTCGACCCTGCATCCTGCAAATTTCCTCGGCCAGCCGAACGTCTAAAAACGTAGTCTTCTTCTTCGTTGTCCATGTCGTCTTCTCCTTCTGGTACGTCGAAAGACTGTGCCAAAGGATCGTCTGGCTGGATTGGCATATACGAAGCCATTGAACGGAAAGAGGGTGGCGGTGAAATAGGAATACTTCCAGTAGTTAGACCATTTGCATTGTTACTGTTACTAATATCTATTCTCGGTAAATTTGTATTTTCAACATGTCCACTTCTGTTGCCCGCAAAATCCATATTCTCGGTGAATGGTCCGCCTGCCGCACTATTAACAGATTCAGCGGTCGACGAAGTAGCTGACACACCAGAAAAAGACGACATCGACGAAGCTCTCGTCAATGAGCTCTGATTCCCTGCGCTATTTCTCGGCAGCTAATTAAAAGAATCATCTCATTAGTTTATGTTTCCTTTAAATAGTCATATTGTGTAAAGTAAGTGCTTGCCAGGCTATAGCCGACAGCATTTCGAACAAAAACGAATTCACAAAAAATCTCTCAATTTTCTCTTGACTTCTGACTAAAATATAATTTTCAGAAGAAAATCTTGCATTAGTATACTTACTCTTGAATATCTACGACCAATACGAGCCATCCTGGCTTGAATGCAGCAGTTCTATAGATAGATATGTGGATATCTATATATATAATGATACAAGAATGAACGCAGACGGCAATATCGACAGCAATAAAAAGTGCCGATGTTATTTCGGGGGGAGGCAAATGACTAGTACAAGGAATTCGTGTCAACGGATTGCATAATCAATGTAACACAAGTCAGTGGCGATAATGGCGTATATTTCATTTCATAGTCCTGTTCTGGTACCTTCTTCATATAATACTTTTGTTTAAGGAATATATCGTTTCAAATATGTACATTTATGCTATTTAAAGCTACGTGTATTGAATTTAAGGCATATATGCAATCACGACACCTGAGCACGTGTTCTCACAAGCTGGAATATTGTTCAAAATTTCGGATCCATAGTAAATAGTATGTGAAGTAAAAAGTTCACTGCAAGTTCAACAGTCAGACACAAGTAAAGAAGCGTAGAGAGGTAATTTACCAATCGTTATTCATTGTATCTTTTATTATGATAAAGTACTAATTGTTTGCGTATAGGCAAAGAGAACAATGGGCAGGAGCCAGGCAACCAGGTTTGCAAAGCAGGTGATTTTCCTATCAAAAATTTCGACTGGTAAGGCTGCGGTTACGCTACCTACATCAATTACCAATTTGAAACTGCAATTCAAGACCTTGAACAAATACGGTCATATGGGAGCAAGGTAAGAAACGTTCATGCTTATTCCGGAAATAGTGGCACTGGTAAGAGATTAACAGTTAACGCTTTTTTAACAGAAAATTTTGGCGAGACCATTTACCGACTCTACAGTTTCATAACCCTTCGTTAAAAATAGAGGTTTTTCGAACAAAGATCGAAAACAAAAGTGAAGAGGCACACAAAAATGAGCCTGCTATTTTATCGTTTACTATCGGTGAGTTTCTCTTAGATGTGTAGCAGTTGGAATGGGATCCGTTCACTGTATTTTCTTTGTATTTATTCTGGTATTAACTTCTTTCTTAAAACCTGCAGGTGACAAGGTTCAGGATATCGACATCAAGAATATGCATTCTGATGAAATATTAGAGAGACTTGTTACAGCTACTGGTGCCGTACCGGCGAATATGAAGAGCAACGAGAAATACGTACTTGAGCGACCAGATTACAAGGTAAAGTTAAATGCCTAGATGTTATATGCCATACAGACTAGATATACATGAAGAATAGTGATATTCATCTGAAGGGTGAAGACTTTCTGATATGTGCATTGTTAATTTGGGTGAAAGAAATTGTTCAGAAGGTGTATGTACATAAATATATTCAAGCAAATTGAATACGTCGACATATACATCTATATATTAGGATATAGATATATAAAGTCTAGAAAGTTCTTATAATCACTTGTATATAGTCATTTTATTCATCATTTAGTGTAGATAATGATAGCACTATCTCAGAATATTTCGTAAAGAAATTACTTTAATTTGTAAGAGCACCTAGCTTTTAGTTCCAATACGTATTCAATGCTTTAACCAGATTTGTCTCAACCTCTGATCAAGGCGTTTAGTCCGAGAATAAATACTAGTAAACTGAAGTCCGACATTACATTTGTGATGATATGAGTATATCTAGCCGCGAGTATTAAATAAGAAGAGTACGGAGGAGGGAGATAAGCTGCTATCTTTGTAAAAATCGACTTCGAGGGAGAGCGGCCCTTCAACAAATAGTATTAGTAGGTTTAAACCTCAAAAATTCCAAATTATTACATACTTTCTCAATTATAAATCTGCTAGTTTGTAATAACAGCTCCAATGCTGTAAATATGCGGAAAATAACTGCAAGATTCTGACCGCTATCTGTCCGATCAACCTCAGTACCCGCAAATTCATAACGCTGAACAGCAAATAAGCTCAAGCCAATAATAACTATTGCATGCGTTATTCTCCAGATATTAGAATTATCCGGTGTTGACTGTACGTTTGTAGAGCTCGTCTTGTTGCTACTTGCTGTCTGCTGAGAAGTTTGTTCAGACTGTCCTTCCTGTGCTGCCATTCCCTGTAATAATGCGGCAATTGGATCCATTCCATCACCGTCACCACTTCCTTCACCACCCAATGCTTGCTTGAAGAAATTCTGGAACAGTTCTTCTGGATTACTCGTGTCAAGACCGGCACTTAGTGCTTGCTGCTGCTGCTGTTGACCAGAAGCTAAAAACTTCAAAATTGGATTCTCTGGCAAGGATGAAGGCGAAGAAGGAAACGTGGAATCACCTTCTAACTGTTGTAGCAATGATGGTGATGCTAAATCCGGAATGACGTCGGGAGGGTCGTCAAACCTAGACGGAGTCTCGGGCATAGAGTCGTCTGCGGATTGAGATGGCGTAGGCATCTTATGATCTTTCACAAAGCTGCCGCCATCGTGCGCTTGCTTTGTAATCTTATTCAATCGCTCAGTCCCCCCAGCAAGGATTCTGGCCTGACGCCTTTCACGGCGCAATTTAGCTATTTCTGCTGCCGATATCTCATGCTGGGTCTCTGTTGATTCCTTCGTAGCTGCAGAAGATTCATTCTCTGACATCTTTGTATATAATCGATATTCTTACTATATATCGATGCTTATAGTCACGTAAGTCACGTTATATGCGTATGGAGTTATTTTTTCAGCTCAGTTTAAAAGTATAGCTTTTGGTTCGTTCTCGTCGCTGTCGTTATGACCGATTGAGAGATGAAAATGTAAAGGTCTAATGGGAGCTCTAATGTCTATTGTAAGTTGAAATGATTATATCCTTGGGCACGTGCTTTGCCTGACCTTTGTGATCGAACCTCCGAAATTATTATTCTTCGCGAACTAATTCCTATTTTCTTTCACCCCATAAAGTGCATGAAGAAACTTCAAATATTTGGACTAGGTTTCGACGCCTTCGGCCAAATCACAGGTGCCTGTAAGAGCAAGGGAAATACTACTGAGGATATTCTGCAAAAGCCTAATCTAATTGGGGAAGCGAAGAGCACACTAGAGGTGATCTGGGCAGGATGGGCAGACTCTTTGAGTATGTATAGGAACTTATTTTGGGCCAGAAGAGCGTTCTTGCTGATTAATATTACTATAGTAAGTATCGATTCTGAAGTAGAGCTTAGAGGGTTCAGTGCTTCGGACAGTGGGGGCACATTAAAGCTGTTTCTCGAAGATCAAGACCATAACACCACCGCCTCCATCAAATGTGGATTTGGATGGGAAGAGCTCATCGGTATTGTAGATTCGCTCGGTAATGCGTGGTTTTTTTCAATAGAGAAACAACAGCTGCTTCTATGTAAAGCTCTCAACAGAAGATATAAAGGCACCATATCTAATATTATAGTTTGTGGAAATGACCAGATGGCCGTTATACATGATCAATGTAGACAGGTTGACACATTTCGCAATACTTTACCAATTCTTGCAGTAGAGGATATACAAGATATAAGTGTTTTATCAAGGTCTGACTTTTTATATCCTCTCGTAGATTGCTGTGGGGCAGAATCACATTTTACTGCCCTAGATTCCATAGGTCAGGTCTGGACTTGGGGTTCTAATCTCCATCACCAGCTACTACGCGAGGAATCTCCAAGAAGCCCCGGATTCGTTGACGTACTTGAAGGTTGCCCCATGGCTCAAATTGCAAGTCAAGGGTTTCTGACAGCGTGCCTGTCAAAGGAGATGAAAGATATTTACATATGGGGCTGGCCATTCGAAGACAATCCAATAGAGGCATTACCAGATACTCCGGAACTCGCGGGTCTCGTTCAAGAGTTTGGCGAAGATGAGCATGGAATTTCTATCGCAGCTGGGAATGCGTTCATTTTAGTGCATACCAATAAAAACAGAGTCGTCGCGGTAGGTAAATCAGAAAGTGGCGCTATTGGAGAAACTTCTCAGACAAGTAGATTCAAGCAACTTTTGAAATTTGACGAAAGCTTTTGTACAATAGACAGAATCAGAAGTGGTCCTTCAAGCACATTTATAACGGTCACACATACTAATAACTATGCAGAATGACAGTTCAATAAATATAAATTATAAATTATATTGGGAGGGGACATAAATAATTTTGTAATTCGTGCGTTTAAGAACCATGCCCAAGACCAAAAAAGAGAGTAATCATATATAAATTTACAGAAACAAAATAAGCATATGATAATAAACAAAAGAAGAAATTTACAGACAGAATTATTAGGCACCTCGTGCTTCGTTTGACCGAACTCGTTAAGGTTTGAAAATGGAGTCGATCTTCGGTGATCCAGGGAACCAATATTTGATTCCACTATTGGACTCATTGTTTTGTTCAAAGCTATTGTTGCTAGACCTGGTAGACAAAATACCTGTCATAGATTCGCTTAGAAGAGACTTAGTATCTGCAACCGCTTGCAAAGTCACACGCTTCAGATATACGCGCTCATCAGAGTCGCGATATCTATCCCAGTAATCAATTCCTTGTTGAGCTGAAATAGATAACGTCTCATAACCAGATTTTATCAACTCTGATACTTGATCAGACGAGAGCTGTCCAGAGGAAAAGACAGAACGCTCTTTAATAAGATTGTTATAGTGACCTTCGATTGATATTAGCGTTCCGATAGATGAGTTGTTTGTAGACATTGAGTAAACATTTGAAAATTTGCGCATTAAGTCGCCCGATTCAATAAGCTTATAAAATAAATCATCATAATCTGCCGCACAAGACAAAAATGACTCTCCAGAGGAAAACGCGAGTACCAAAACACGAACGGTATCGTCAACTAGAGCAGTTACACCCTCCATTTGTCGTAAATGCTTAGCTGAGATAGTCAAAAATCTGATAAACGACAAAATTGATCGCCATAGTTCAGACCAGTGATAAGTCAGTCTAATTTTCTTGCGCTTCAATTGAGACATTGTACGATGTATAGTACCCATTGCCGAACTATACATAGCAATATCTAATGATTTCTTCATATTATGATTCACAGCAACTATCAGAGCATCCAAGACACCTTCGATAGGTAATCGTTCGTTCTTTACCAGAGGAAGTACCGGCGATCGCTGTCTACATATCCTTATTGTAGACTTCAGCTCAAAATTCACCAATATGGGCATAATATTTGAGTCTTCAACAAGCATTCTATATATCAACAAAGTGAGTCTAGCATATTGAGCTTGTCTCTCCGACCTATGTTGATGCTGTAAAAGATAAGAAGAAAGAGATATAAAAGATATAAACGGATGCTCTTGACCCGAAAATTTCGACTTGGTCTCAACTAGTACTCTAAGAAAAAACTTGTTAGCATGTACAAAGTTACAGCAAGCAAGTAGGACCACTGCATCTGAAGAAGGCATTGCAGCAAATTCTTTGTTCATGACGGCCTGAGTATCTTGCTGTAGCAATGCAGACTTCGCACGTCGCGCTAATCCTGAATATGAAAAGACAGATTCCAGTGAGAATTGTCCTGTACTGTCATCTGATATGCTGATATATTTATCTCTGATGTCTCTGCATGAATCCCCAATAGCGTGTACGATGTTCTCCATTATTGATTCATCAACGAAGTCTGCTAATCTTGTAAAATATGGATTGTAAGCTTCCAAGCGGTCATAGCTTGATAGAAGACCCAGGAGAATAAAAGCATCAATTGTCCACGCAGTGGTATCATCGTTGTCTATAAACATTATCAATGTTGGAAAGAAATCGTGCTGAATAAAATAATTGATCAAGCTGGTTTTGTATGCACTGCACACTGTGGACAATGTAGTTGTTAGAGCACATACTCGGATCTCCGTAGATGGTCCGTATTTCATGATATTTTCTAGAGATACTACAAGTTTTGTGAAAAGCTGATCTACCTGCTCGAGGCCGACCAAGATTGAAATATAATCTGACGTTGTGAGTTGCTTCGCTAAGATATCTCGAAGTAGCACATGAAGAGTCTAAATTATAAAGACCAAGTTAGGACCAAATCATCAATCCACACAAAGGATATATTAACATACAGTTAGCGCATTAGAGACTACAATATAATTGGGATCACACAGAGCATATACTGCTCGACTAAACAAAGTTCGTATATTGTCCTATTCAATATGAAAAGATTTGTCAGTTCCATTAATCCTCAATTGGGCGTAGCATGTCAAAATAGTAGTTCAACCTACCTGCAGAGTTGTGAGATCATCCGCCGAAAAAGATGACAAAGTAGCCGATAAAACTGAAGTATTTGCTTTCAGTAGAAAAAATTCTACCCAAAATCCATCATTTTCTGGCACTTGCCCACCAACCTAAAGGATGGAAGTAAAAAGTTAGCGATGCTACTGTTTCAATCTCTAATTCCGTACTAGAATTGTAATTCCTATAGAAAAACGAAAGCATCCTATACGAACCTTGAAAAGTTGGGTGTAGAGGCTAAGAATCTTAGGCTGAAGATTGCCTCTTTCAACTCGAACAAGAGGCGATACCAGCGTAGCCATTGCCTTCAGCCCTTCGCAGTCGACATATATAAAACTCGAATGTGATACTTTTTCTGCCAGCTAATATCTTGTATTCACTAATATCTGTCAGTTAAGGTGATGTAGCACTGCTAGCACCGATCCTTTTAACTCTACACTGCACTATGTCAGACTTTCCGATTTCTGTATGTATGCAATATCTCCATAATATTAAAAGTCTTGATTAGCTAATTGTTTCTGATATTTGATTATCTTATCCTTTACCTTGACAAAGAAGTTATTATCTTACTTGTAATATAGGATTATTACGATATATTAATTACAAAACTAATCCCTTTGAGAAGACCCTCTAAAATTTCTTGTATGTGCTTCTTGAGATAATTCTTGAATTAAAGCAGTGTACCGAACTACGCTGCTGCAACTTTTCTATGTAGCTTTTTTGATGCTCTCTTGACGACGACTACTTGGTTGGTTGATTGAGGTTAGGGCATGCTCAATTGTTTGTGGCAGAAGACCAGTAGATAGTGCAAATAACAATTGACTATATTCCACTATACTAGAGCTACAGTTAGGTATTTAATGGCAGACATAATACATGTATACTGCTGTTTATATGGATTCTCACGAGGAGATAAGAATTGCGTTGGTTACGCTTGTTTAAACGCGTAGCAAGTTGTCTCTTGAAGCGTATGGAGCTCGACAGGAGATATACGTCGATATTTATTTACATACTTCCTGATTAGTAAAATTCCATAGAAATGCAACATCACCCGTATATTCTTACTTTTTTCATATGTTCTTAGTATTTACTTAAAATATCTCTAAGGAATTGCAAATCTTGACCTATATGCTAAAGAGCACTAAAGTCTAAGCCCTGATATTCTAATTCTTTAACGCATTGTAGAATTCACCGAGCCTTTTAAGTACTCTTGGAGAGTTTACAGTTCCATTCTATCCTTCGTGCAAAAGATGGTCGAGGTAGTCAGACTCGAGAATGCAGCTACCAATGCAGACGCAGAGGATCTTCTCGCGTCAATCGCATCAACTGTTGGACGATCAAAGAAGATACTGGTAATCACAGGCGCTGGAATCTCATGCAATGCTGGTATACCGGTAAGTTCCAGAACCAAGAATCAATAACGTGACAATGCAATGCTGACAATAGTCATAACATCAATGTGTAGGATTTTCGATCAGAAAATGGGCTTTACCAAATGGTTAAGAAAGATTATCCCGATGTAGTATTTAAAGGAAAGGATCTATTCGATTCATTACTATTTCGCGATCCAGCAAGTATAAGTGTATTTTGTACATTTATAGCCCGTTTGCGTTCTTGTATTTTGGGTGCAAAGTCAACTGCTGTTCATAAGTTCATTAAATTGTTACACGACAAGAAGAAGTTATTAAGATGCTATACTCAAAATATTGATGGGCTCGAGAGCCAAGATGGACTCAGATTAGGGGTCGAAGGTAAATCAGCCAATGTGGTGCAACTTCATGGCGACATTCATATGCTGAAATGTACATTATGCAATAATAAATACTCCTGGTCATCTAATCATATTAAGAGTTTATCAAAAGGAATAATCCCGGAGTGTCCTCAATGCTTTTCAAAAGGTATGTCGTATGTTGAGGTCAATCTTCCTAATAATAGCTAAGATACTAAATATTTCTCATAACTAGCCGAAGAAAGGCAGAATGCGGGAAAGCGAGGAACCAGCATAGGAGTTTTGAGGGTAAGTGCGGAAGTATATATATTATATGAGAGATCTTGGATAATAACATGAAATGCTCATTAGCCCAATATTGTTCTCTACGGAGAAGAACATCCGGATGGAGAAGATATCGGCAAATGCATTAATTCAGATTTTCGCGCGAAGCCCGATTGCCTGATTATCATGGGCACTTCCCTTAAGGTGATTGGAATAAAGAGCCTTGCTCGTCGTGCTGCTAAGTTTGTTCATGAACGAAAAGGCAAAGTGATTTACATCAATAGAACTCCCTTGTCTCGAAGTACTTGGAATGATGTTATTGATTATCATATTGAGAGTGACTGCGATCAGTGGGTTGAGGACCTTAAGACGCGTCAGTCTGAAATATTCCTTAAACAGTCAAGTCTGACTTGCAGTCCTACGAAACTTAAACAATCCAAAAAAACGCTGACCAGTACTACAAAAGTAACTATTAAAAGTTTATGTGAAGGGACAACATCAGCTCTAGACTCAACGACTCAAAAGAAGGCTACAAACCAGCAGAAGCGCAAGTCTAGTAAAGACAAAGAAGAGGATAAAACACTGCAGCCAATTATCAATAGTAGCAGTATCAAGCCTACAATATCGACTACATACATCAATAACAAAAGACGAAAAGTTTCCAACAATAGTATCACTGTATGCGAAAGCATGACTCCTATAACGTTTGCTATCCCGCAGGCTGTGTAAAATAGCACAAGGGATTATGTTCCTTATCAGAATATAATCACAAAACTAACGAAGAGATCAGAGGATTAGGACGAATTAATAACGACAATAAATCTTGTTGTACATTTAACGAGTACAAACATATATTATATTGTTAAAAACGGTTTGCATTTAATAACTACCGTCATTGTATTCTAATATTTACATTCTTAAGTTTCATTGATGTAATTGGCGTTCCGGTAGTTTTATTGTGTTTACTGCTCTTGTTATGGTTGTACCATTTTATATATAGATTACTAGACTGATGCTGTACGAGAAATATATCAAGGAAAATTTAACTATTATACAATTCTTATCTGATTTTGACTTCGCGTTATTGCAAGCTTAGATGAAATAAGCAGAAGGAAAACCACTTCCAAGCTTGATACCTGGTCCCAAATTATCGTACAACTCTCTCGATTAGATTACATGAATATCAAGCAAACTATTCCGTAGCTATTTTTTAATATATTGCCGCGCTATATTTGCAGATTCGTTTTGTTTATTGATGACTTCTTGCTCAAATCGAAGAAGGTCGCTCTCTGTTGCATCATTAGCTAAGAGCCATTGGTTCTTTGCCAAAAGACTCATTATATCAAGGTTATCTCTTCTGATCTGTGTATAGCCCATAGCAACATAAGCCTTTTTGAGATTCTCCCGTTGCTCTTGCGGATCCTCGGACTCGAAATCTATTGATGCATACCGACTGATGTCTATCGAGCTATTGCTGGCGTTCTCTCCTGCAGCAACACGCCCGAGCGCTTCTGTCATCATTGGCGTAAATTTGAACTCAGGCAAAGACTTCAGAGAAGAGTGAAGGCCTTGATCATTCTTTGGAGGTGGATTCTTAGCGACCTCTTGCTTGATCAGCTCTTCTATCTTCACACGCTCCTCTGGTGATGGCTCTGGAGCTGTGTGCAGTTCTATTACTAAATGTTAGCATCGAAATCAGTGCTCAAGTATGCATAACCACGAGAAAACTTTCAAGGCTGTGTGCTCCATATTTAACACATACCATTTATCTGATCGCCCCATTGCTCAATTATGCCCATCGTAGACCTGGCTATACTATCTCAACGGTGGTGTTACTTGTGGCTTCGGCTATGGACGAAATCTACTTAAGAGATTATTACGTTGACAAGAAATTCTTGCTATGTAGAAGATTTGAACAAAGTTGCAAGGCAAGGGTTTGTCGCTCATATGCGATAGAAACTTCGCCAGTTTACTCACATTTTAAGAAATGGCCAATTTAAATGGTGCAACTTGTAGAACAGAAAGGAATTTTTCAAATTTTACTATTTTGCTTTGATTTACAAGAAAATTTATTAGATATTGATCTTGAACGTCTGTTTTATAATAGGGCCGCAAGCTTATTGTATTTATATACAGAATAGAGGAAAGATAGACCAATACGGCATAGAGGGTTAAAATACAGCAGTTCAGGATCAGGCAGGTTACCGTTAACACTTGATAATATTGCAGGAAAAACAAGCTATATTGAGTATATGTTATTTAGAGTATAGATCAATATTTATTGATATATATAAGTAGCATAGTAGGTAGCTTCTAGCTTTTTCAGAAGTGGATGCTGATATCAAGACTGTGGCAAGAAGGTACACTAAAGATCGGAAAAAAGTAGAGCCACCTACACTATAACAGATCATTTATTGGTCGCATTACGTTCAGAGATTATACACTGGCACTGGTGGAGTTTATAATAGTTCATTAAATGGCATCTATGTTTTCGTACCTCTTTGGCGGTGGCAGTAGTGGTGGTAATACTAGAAAGGATAACGCTAAGAGCGCTATCATAGAGTTACGAAAGCACCTAGATACATTGACTAAGAGGGAGGCTCTATTGGAGAAGCGCATTGCTGAACAGGAAGGTATTGCGAGAAAGAATGTTAGTACTAATAAAATAGGTATGTGAATTTATTTCTTTTTTATTCTTCTGTTGGAACCAGTGAGGATATAACTTACTAATATTTCTGTATCAGCGGCAAGAAATGCTCTGAAAAGAAAGAAAGCTCTGGAGACCGAATTGGAAAAGTTACAGGCCGGTATTGCTTCGTTAGAAGCTGAATCAAATGCTATAGAGTCTGCAAACTTGAATTTCGAGACTATGAAAGTCATGCAAAGTGGTGCTCGTGCTTTGAAGAACATCCATGGCAATATGGACATAGACAAAGTTGATGCTACTATGGATGAAATTAGAGAGCAAGTGGCTTTGACCGATGAAATTGGTGAGGCAATATCTCGCCCTCTGGGCCAGGATATTGACGAATTCGAGCTCGAAGACGAGTTAGAAGCACTAGAACAAGAGGCACTTGATGCTAAGATGCTTAATGCGGGTCGTGTACCTAATAGCAAGCTACCAGAAACTGCTACAAGCGTTACTGCTGAGGAGGAAGAAGACGATGAGGAAGAAGAGCTTAGAAAGCTCCAACGTGAGATGGCAATGTAGACTTGACTATTAACAAATATTTCAGAATTTATTTTTTTGCATCCGATGTGTTATATCTAATTTATATCCACATATAACTTGTCATATTATAAGGGCTTCCTTTTCTATTGGACTATTATAAGGTATAAGACGTGTATAATTTCCACTAATAATTTCATTGTTTTCAAATTTGTATTTACTTTTAACATTGCCATTCTTTGAATTTAATCGTCTTGGGGTTGTTATCTATAATATTTTTGATTTTTGTGCCGAATTCTACTTGTTCGTCTGTGTTCTTTTTACTGTATATCTTGTTGACTTTGATAATACTTCATAATACATATTCCATTAAATGTTTGAACCTGTTAAGTTTATGCTTAACATAGCTTGTTATGAGCTAAGTCGTATGTATCGTTCACTATTTCTATCATAATGTAAAATTGTTTGATTTTGGTATTCCCAAAGCGTGAAGTTTGATTCTCTTTAAAAACGTTTAAATTCCAATAATTTCAGAGCTAGTAATATTAGTCACTATCAAGTATGGCTTGTAAATATCTGGTACCGAGTCAAATATTGTTAGCAACAGTTTCCCTACAAACAGTGCAATAGATAATTGACGCTTACCTCTCAACTTCATCATCAGTACTATACCTGACTCGAGCTTTTAAGATCTTGAATTTTAATTCCGCAATTGCCCACCATTCTTCAGCAGTATGCGGACCCTCTGAGTCAATATCCTCTGCAATTCGCCTCCAAACTGCGGCGTATTGCAAGTAACGTTTATAAGGAACAGCCGGACCTTCAGCGTTCCCTAAGTTCTCATATTTGAAAAATTCTTTATATAAATGTGCCGTGAAACAGTCCGTTGGACAACACATAACAGTGTCCTTTGGAAATGCAGTAATATGAGAAGTATATATATCGTCTAAAAATCGCTTCTGCTGTACTAACAATCGCTGACCAATAAGTTTCAACAGATCTGATGTGTATTCGCGTCCTTTCTCGCGACGCAAGAAACAGTTAACATGATTTGGATAACTGTCGAGAACACTCTGCTGAATACCTGCTATCGATGGAGGAAATATAAACGTGTCAACTCGATGCAAATATGACCAAATAGTAGTATCAATAAGATCAATCGTTAGATTTGGAACTTGTAAACTTAAACGACGGTTTATCACTGTCGGTTCTTTAGTGTTTGTGACATCGGATAGCACTCGGTTTCTAGATACTACAACAGTGGTATGAGTATCGGACAGTGCCGATTCATGAGGTGTAGTAGCATCCGACCATATTGTGTTATCATTAGACTCATGACTATCTGAAATATGGCTCGAATCAGAAGCGACGACCGGCGAGCTAGGAATCAGATGTTGATGATAGTCATAACCGTTACTTGTTATTCCACTAATATCATCGTCTGTCTGGAAACCGTCGCTGCTAAGATGAGTGTCTGCCATGGTGTACTCATGTTCAACCTCAGATCGCTCACTTGACTGTTCCACCATGTCATCTGACTCTGGAACATCTAAGCTTTTAGTACTGTCGCTTTTTGTTGTGGAACTCGACTGGTGATAAACGGAATCGTCTTTAACCTGATAACATGTCGGTGAAACATGTCCAAACAATATCCTACCAGACTCCTCAGAGTTCATTGCTCGCTGCATTTCCTCGTATGTCTCACTCTGACTATGTTCGTGAGATATCTTTTTATTGCTATCCGTACATCCCGGACCCTTAGATCTCCAGTGATGTCGGTAATTCATCGATTCCTGATATTGACATGCATCAATCTCCCTCTTAGACTTCAATAGCTTTGAATGTAAATCTGAGGAAGGGTTTTCAGTAGTATTTTTAATGCATTGACTGAATACTAATATGGGCCATCTTAGCAGTCTGCTTAATCTTCTGCGTGTCTTTTGCCGCGTACTGGATCCTACCTTTTCCTCCATGTTTCTCTAGACCTCGACCAATCCAAACGAACAATTAAGCAACAGACAAAAACTATTATAATGACAATGACATAAGCTATATAAATCAATAGATAATCCACTCTTTCTCAGCTATGAAAATGAAAAATAGTTTCTAAGGCTGCAAAAATTTGTTAATTGGGTGACCAAACAGTGAAATATCAGGTTGAAAGAATGATTATCTCACGATCGAAATTAAAAACAAAAGAGATATGACAATATATATCCGTTTTATGTCGTAATTCTCTTCACATTAAAAGAACTCAGATACAATATATTCATAAACGACTATAAAATGGCAAAAACTTCTTGAAGTTACTTATGGATTAAACTAGAGGTTCCTGATCTCTAGAAAACACGATCGTTCTATTGTATGCGTGTACGACACCAGGTGCTCGTTGAATCGTCTTAACGCGTCTTATTTACTCTTAAAATTCCGGTATCCGTAATTCCTTGATAGAATTTGGTTCTAAACCGGTCAGAAAGTATGATTTTTAGTGACTTGCTATACTTTCTTACTAAATATGTTTGTGTTCTCAAAGTTGGACGAAGTACATTTTCTCTTTGGTAGCAGAGAAATCTGGTCTGCCAACGACATAATGCTCCATAGCATTAGCACCTCTTGTTTCAAGAGGGCTCTTAATTAGTGATTCAGGCTAGTTGCAGTAAGAGACATCAACCACCCATAGCGCGCTGATGTGCTTTGTCCCAGTACTTGCGGATATTTGACAAATGCTCTCCTGGTTATCGATCCTCTCATGTCTCGTGTCCAAGCCATCAGGTTTTGGAAAAACCTGCTCCACAATCATCTTTCGCTAAACTTTAGCCTTATGATGTCCTGCTATTCGTTTTATAACTACTCACGGTAGTGGCCAATAGGTTTGTAGCTAGCGTAGCTAGGTTTTCCTTGTAGAAGGGCATTCTACTCAAAGGAATTTAATGGCTTGCTGGACTCTGACCTCCAGCTGATAATACGCGCTTAATCTTACCTCGTGCCTTGTTTTTCTCAGACATGAACCTTTCTTTTTGTATATTTTATTTTATTTATTAATTTCCTTATTTGACAGGAATTAGATCTTTTTCACCATTAGCTTCTTGTTTATGTCGACCCTTGTGGCGTTCTTTGTTTTCATACTATTTCACAATATCTTCGTCGTGTTTAGCAGCTATTTACTCAAGAGCAAGTACCTGAGAGTTCTGTATACTATTAAATTTCTTACGTATATGGGCAATTCTTTTTTCTGTTCGGATCAAAATATTGTGCCTGGTAGTGAATCTAAATAACTGAACTCACCAGTTAGATAATATCGAACTAAAATATAATTAAGAAACAAAAATAGTTAATCTTTTACTAAAAGACCACTCAGAGAATACACAGCGTTGTTCTGCTGTTATATCCGGCAAACTTGCATTCATTCTTGCTTCCACATTTCTAGCGCTATCCACATTCCAATACTGCCTAAACGAGGTTTATAAACCTCCTTGGCTCGACTTGGATAACGTGCATCTACTCCCTCAAAAATAGATCAGTTCGTTACGATTAGCTTTCGAATTTTATATTTTTACTCTATTGCGGTGCTCTGCAAAGAGGAAACGCGTAATGAGCATGCTGGGTCTTTTCACTTATCTAAAGAAAAACGCGTTTAGGACGCGTACGTGCGGCGCTAAATTATGTAAGATTTTTCTGTTGCTGACAAGCATTACTGGAGTCCACTATTATTACTTCATCAGCATGCAATTTCCGTACTTTAAATGTGATGATATTAGAACTCCAATACTGTAATCAATCGAAATCACTAGCTTTCTCTGCAAATGGCGCATATTCTCTCGCAAAAATACTTTTTATAGATTATCAGAAGTTCGCTATTCGCAAACAAAGCGAACACTATGATCAACAAATATCATAATAAGTAACTTAATAGCAGTAAGGTTCTCTTCAACAGGCCTCTAATTGACAAAAACGGCTCTGAAACGGTCGCAGACTTAGCAAATCATAAAGCAAACAGCCGTCACCTAACAATTTTAGTAGGTAACAGGCAGTTCATATTACTACAGAGATAGTACAGCATGCTCATCAAAAAAAAATACGCCACGACATTTACCTGCTCAATAAAACTGATAAAATTTGAGAGAACGTTTAAAGATTATAGGGATCAATTTTGTAACTAGAGTAAAAAAAAATACATAACTAAAGGGCTACATACTAATGAATTAAGTAAGATATATCTCGACATGACAAGAATACACTAACTTAGATATGAACCGTTAGCAGCCTGGACTATGGCAGTGCTTCTTTTAGCGTCAATGAAGAGATCCTCTGCCTCTTCAATATCAGCCACAGATATTTCTTGCCGGCCCTTAGACTTAGCAAGGATAGCGGCTGGTGCCATTAGTTGTAAGGCATATCTTAAGCTGGTCTGAACACCTTGTTCTGCGACCTTCTCAAGAGCGTCATCACTCATTGCTAGTCCCTCGACATTTTTACGCTTTTCGACAATCTGCTTAATTTCATCTTTGTTGTACGGTAAAGTACGCACAATAAGTAATCTATCTACCAAATCTGGCGGAACACCATGCGGCGCCACGATATCTTCTGTGCCTCTAATTGTAGCCATTCCTCGGTTAGAAGCTAGTACGACAACAGGAGAAATCGATGATTCAAGAGCGCGATTCAAGTATGTAAAACACTCGATGTCTAACATATGAACCTCATCTATGAACAAAACGCCAGGAACAAGCTCAGCAACACCTTGATCAATATACTTGTTGACAACTTTGTCAATTTCCTGTCGTAATTTATCTGTAATTTCTGTTTTCTTGGGCTTCATCAGTTGACCCATCATAGACATAATGTCTTGACCACCTTGAGGTCTGGCATTTGCCATATCCAAATCATGAAGAGTCACATCCTGGACAATCTCTTTCTTCTTGTGGACGTCTCCCTTCGGCAGTGGAACATATTCCTCAGCTTCCAGATCAAACTCGGTTGCATAAGCATCCGAACGACCAACACGCTTCAGAAATTTAAACATTAACATATATTCACTAACATCGTAACTCACGCACAAGAAAAGAAACACTTACCTTTACTGCACCGGTATTTGCTTCGATATAAATGATGTCGCCAACAGTCACGCGCTCCTTCTGGATACTTTCGTATATACTAGGGTCCAGTCGAAGCTGCTTGGTGCCCTTGAAAGACTTCAGTCCAACAATTACATGACTAATGGTTTTACCGTATCCACCAAGTGGATTTTCGGCCTCCTCGGGAGTCAATTCCGTAACTTCACCTTCATAAACTTCTTTAGTCTCTTTAACTTGTAGACCAATAGCCCTCCGAAAATTTTCCATAAGGGCTTCAGTTTTCTTGATTTCACTAGAAAATATTTCGCTACCAGTTATGGGACAGAACGGCACTTTCGGTCCAAGCTCCTGTGACATTGCCAGCGCAAGTGCCGTCTTTCCTGTACCAGGCCCTCCGGCGAGCATTATAGCGCGACCAGACATCTTTTTTGCTTTTATCATATCGACAATTATTCCACATGCCTATAATGTCAAAAATATTTACCATCAGCAGCTATTAATATATTCAACATAAATCTTCGCATCACATATCCTCTATTCATCGACATTTATGCATGAAAAGTAAAATCGCTAAAATCCATCCGAAATAATCCAGAATTACTGACCTCTCTAGCATTTTGCTGTCCAATAAATCCACCATCAACTCTTGTTGCCATTCCACGCTCATCCAGGCCCAATCCCTTGATATGAGTATGGGCTGCCGTCCGAGCATCTCTGCTACCACTTTTTATTTCATTGATTTTGACCATCTTCTGAACCAATTAGATGTGATCGCTCTATCCGGAATCTTCAGGTGTGATTCTAATAAGAAATTTTCGTCGACTATCCAAAGAATTCTCTTAATATTTAGGAGCTCTGATATAGCTTTAAAATCCCAATCACTTGTACTTCGGAATGGATTAAATGTATCTAACACTTTGTATAATATACTTCTTATTTTGATGAATGCTAGATGTCGTTTTATTTATCAACTAGAATATACCAATCTTGATTGCTACTGTAAATCAGATCACCATTAATTGTTTTGTATGATCTTGCAAGTTCAACAGTGTCGTAGTCTCAAGAAACAAAAAAATTATCGTCTGAGAATACTATATTCTAGTCTTCAGTCACTTGTTTGGATGCTGATAGTGGATGACTCGCTGCTACTATATCCTAGTCAGAAGCTGTTATGTGGAGAGAGAAAAGTAAGCAAAAAAAATTGCGATGGATATATATCAACTTACAATTTTTCACTCTTGCTGATTCTATCATGGTGCGGCTCTTCACATTATTTAAAATAATACAATAGCGTGCTATTAAGATAATTCGTGAAAGATTTAGCAGACTGCTATATAAGTATATTCTGAGAAATATCTTTAGGAATACTTATACTAATAACAGGGATACACAGCAAAGCTGTTAAAGAGTATTAAAATCAACAATGCTAGGCTACTAATAAACAATCAAATATAAGAACAAGGTCGAGAGCTTATACAAGAAAATAATAACAAGAATACTTTTGATACCCGATCTACCAAAATGAAACCCAAGAAAGAATTACAAAATCGACAATAAAGACGAAAAACCAGGATTATAATATTAGCGATAATAATAAAGTGAAATAATGAACAACTATGTAAGAGGTAGTACTTTCCATACAATAATGAAACATACCCTTGCAGAACATAAGAGCAAGTAGCAGGGCTCTCAGCAAATGTGGTAATGACATGTCTATTATCCAATTATTCATCATCATCATCATCGTCGTCTCCGTCTTCCACCAGTTGATCATCTTCGTTTCCATAAGAATCCGATAGATTATCGTCATTTGCTTCATCATCAACACCATCATCATCATCTTCTTCTTCTTCACCATCATCATCCACATCATCGTCATCCACATCATCATCCTCGTCCTCGTCCTCGTCGCCATCGTCATTTTCTCCCACGATATAGCCTGCATTTTTGAGGACCACGCCATAATTTTCGATATCTTCGTCGTCATATCCTTCAACGTACTCAGCATCGGAATCAAACGCATTCTCGTCTTCGATTGCTAAAGCAGAAATTTCTTTTCGCAATTCAAGCTGCGCACTCAACATATCTAATCTTCCTTGGAGAGCTAGGAGTCTATTTAATGAAGAAGCATGCTTTGAAAGGGTACTATGTAGAGATGATAGAGTTTTGATGAGGTTTGGGACTCCCACTAAATAGCCTCCATGTGCTATCATCACCCACCTGATCCAAACGACTAATTGCTGAGCACGTACGGGTGTTCTAGCAATTTTCTCGGCTAGTCGCTCGAGGAGAGCACTTGCCAGAGTAGCATCAAGTCGCTGGATTGTTTGTCTGATAACAGCTTCGTCTCTAAATGCAAAACATGACTCGAGCAGCGTAGAATCATTCGTTCTCAGTGCCTGCGTCAAAACAGTAGAAAGAGATCCAACTGATGGAACCACTTGTAACAATCTTAGTGATGAGTTCTTCTGATTACCTTCCAAGCTGACTGATCCTGCTTCGCTCAACCCTGTACTTGTGGCAGTCGAGTGACCGTTCAAAATATTGTCGGTAGACTCCTTCGATACTGACTGTAATGCGTTAACTCTCTCTTCTAGTGGTATATCCTCCTCGTTTTCATCGTCGATACCAGAAGAATCATCCCCACTGTTAACATCCTCCATCTCCACATCTTTTGTACTGCTACCCAATGATACTTTCGAGTCAGAGCTTTTATAAATGGGATTCTAGATATTAAGCATTAGAGCAAATTCATCATTGGTAGCTGCCATTCAAACGTCTCACTTACTCGTATGCTATTGCCACGCTTCCTTGTTACTGTTGCTGCTTGCTTCATTTTGTCTTATATATGTGACTACACAATTCTATATATCTAGTTTCAATCTTGCGTAACTGAGTGAGATGTACACAAAGAGTATGAGAGCAAATCAACGTACTAAGTATGCTCAGGCAATTATCAATAGTATAAAATTAATATAATCAGTAGCAGAATCGGAAAATGTACAATAATAGATAAGGATTATATGATAATGGTTACGGATCTGTCTTGTTATATATACTAGAAATCGAGTACGACTACCTGTATTTTCGCTGTACAAGTCAATCGCTCTGGGAAGGCGAGCTGAAATTTTTTTATGCCCAAGCACCAGGAAAAATTTAAAAATTTTTTGGAGTAGTAGTAAATACAGCTCAGGGTAACCTGGCAAGAGAGAAGCCCTTTCACGCCTCTAACAGTATAAGTACACTAAAACACAATATTTACATTTAGTATTCACTAGTCACATGATATGACGGATCTTGCATAGCAGACAGAGAAGTGAGAAACAGTAAAAGAGGAAGTACCGTCATTACACAGTGATATATTTGCAGCTACATGATGATGATATGTTGTTTGTTTGTTTGCAGTATATTAGAAGTCTAAGAGTCGTAAGAATTACCTGGTGAAGAATATCAATAGAAATTGACACATTTTAGTTGGGATTGGCGACGCGCTTCATATTAAATAAAGTATGGACTTGTGATACATCTCATCGCCGTAGACAATATACTAATGAGGCCAATTAAAAATAGTTCAATCTTGGAAGTGGCTCACGATATAGACTCGCATTATGCATAAATCATTGAATTGAGGTCCGATTGGGAAGGAGTAACAAGACCAAACAGCTGTGTCTTCTGTATACTGAAGCGTACAAGATGAAATCGAACATTCAAAATTCAAAATTCAAAATGTAAAATGTAAAATGTAAAATGTAAAATGCAAAATGTGGACAGTGTAGGGTGAATGGGAACACAAAAAACAGAGAAATCAATCGTGAATGAGGTAATAGCTTGCTCGGAAGATGCGGTAGCTATCAAGCCGCATACGTTATTTTGCTGCTGAGAACGACTCTAGTGCACTGAACATCAAATAAGTAAGACGTAAGGGGTTATGTGCGATATAACAAGGAAGTGACCAGGAGAATATTCAAATTAATGCTGTATGTCTGTATGCTAGATAGTTAATAACAGTCACTGCGGGGCAATGGTGTTGGAGAATGATTTTAGAGCGACGCGTTTTGAAGGCGCGTTCAAAGCAGGGACGCGTCCGGAGCAAAGCAGAAGAGCTGTATGAGAGCCCATCTCTAACAGACTATAATTCACGAGAACATCTCAGTATTTTTATTTTTATTTTATTTTTGAAACCTTTCACTACATCACGATATTATTATCTAGGAGAGGCATAGCGTGGTGCTTGGTTATGACGAGATAAGTCCACGATGCAGCGTGAAAAAAGTCAAGGCGAAGAAAATTACATAGGTCGTAGATAATGCATAAAAAAATAGCCATCTAGATGGCTATTGACATCTCTAGTACCCTTTCTTGTAATTATATATGGATATACGAAGTGCAAGGCATTAGAGATAAATTTGAAGATGTTACTGGAAGCCATGGAAATAGCGTGGAGTAACCGGCTATGACAGTCAGAAGAGAGATTCGTAAATTTTGGATAGTGAGGATGCTCCGTATTATTTAAGATGCTATTCTAGAATCTTTGCGAAAACCAACATATGTCAGTCCTGAGGCTAGTAAATCTTTTAAAAGTACCATAGTCCAGTAATTTTTCAGTCAAGTACTGAATACGCACTTCATATTACATCCATGACACACTGATCGGAGAGGCTGTGAACGATGGCAGTGCTCGGCAGTCGTCTTCCAGGTCAGACTGACACGATTCAAACAGCAAACTCTATTGAGTCGAATTCATTCCCTAATAAATGATGCTGACCTGGCTTTAATTACTATTTATTATTATGCTCTAGTATATGCCTTCTTTTATTTTTGCATCACTGTCTATTTTTTATTATGTATATTTTAGGTTAACACTGATGAGCTAGACCAATTAAAGATGGATTCACCTCATATAGATAGATATATTAGGGCATCGTAAGATAGGCGCAGGATAAGCGGTTCAAGGAGCATTAAGAAATCGAAAGAAATTCCCATTGATAAGGATGAAAAGACAAGAAATGAGGGTTTTTTAGCGATCACAGGTACATGAGACAGACAAATATTGCTTGTAGCAGGCATCAGCAGTGCCTTTGAATAATAATTAATTAGCAATTATAACGCAAACACGAAACTACACGTACGAATCTTAAATAAAAATAAATAATACGCTGACAATACGACTAAACGATTAGCAATAAAATTCGCAATGAAGTTCATCAGGCTATTCGTGTTAAGTCACATATCTTTATCTGCAATAAATATGCAGTCATAATAAAGGCAGATAAATCCAGTATTCTTGATTACGCCACCTTGTCAACAGTGATCCAGAAGCCGTAAATATCTATGCGCACGCGTATTCGTTGTTCCGCGCCTCGCTTTCAGGTAGAGAGATCAGTTTGAACCATCTTATGTACTTAATTAATTGAATAATGGATAAGCGATTTGGCTGCGTCGTGGCCAGCTGTATAAGTCAGACATAGTGCGCTTGCCGAAGGCTTGCTAGAATACGCACCAGTGAATTTGGCCATTGTAGTTGAAACGTCTTTGTAAACAGAGGTGGAACTGACACTCATAAAGGTATTGCATGGAGTCTGCGACATTGCCATAGAGCATTCATTTTGGCGAGATAGACCAAGTAATATATCCATTGATGGCATATACGCTACATGGATCTGTGATCAAGTAAGACAGTATGAGCAAACATCTAGGCGTGCAAACTATACATTGACTGAGAGGATCTAAATATTCAGAAATCATCCCATATTGTTTATGGAAACCAGTATGATTACCGAATAAGCGAGAAGACACCACAGAAGGCAATGAAATCGGGTATCATAGAACAGTAACAACAATATATGTCTATTACATCAATTCTGGTATTCAATCATATCAGGACGTGTGCCTGCTATAGTCGGAGAAACAATTTCTCCACCTTCTGTGTATGCCATCATAACGTAACATGTCAAATTACAAGGCGGAGTACTTGCTAGCCTTTCAGCACATAAAATATACTGTCATGAAAATAACTTGCGGGAATGCATAACTATACTTTCAGGCATCGCCAAGTAAGAACAAATGTCGAACAAATATAACATATGGCACTACTATGCGAACCAAACGACATAAAGGCGAGAGTAAAGAAGTAGAGGTAACAAACGAAAAAATATCAACAAGGATTCTGAAATCATTATATTACGAGAGATATTTGTGAGATATTTTGCAACGATAAAAAGATTCAATAGTTTGCGATGGAGCGGATTTTACAATAGTCAAGCGATAGAAGGCAGCCTGTAATACACATAAAAAGTATTTAGTTAGTGATATGGTAGTTAAATAATAGTAACAAATACATCTCAAAATCTATTCTAGAATATATCTTGACTTCTCTGAAAACACTGATAAAACAAATCGCTAAATATAATGGTAAAGCAAGCTGAAAGTTAGTTTGTAGGATATCTAACCAAAGTCACAAGTCACATAATGTTACCTTCTGTCACTTAGAAGGGCTTATCCTAAAACGATATTCTTGCACCTAAAGTGGTCTTCACTTTCTTAACGTGGGCTTAACTGTTAGTAGATGACTTGAAGGAAGGCCATTAGCAGATATGCTAAGAAAGGCGTACAAACTATAAATAATGGTTATCATCTATCTGTAGACCTCATACTTAAAAGAGGCAAAGTCGAAGGATATTCATAGAGTATACTCTGACTATGGAGACTACAGGAAATCTTTAGAATTCTACGACCAAGAAAACAGGATGAGTAACAAAAGCTATGCAAACGCGATTTAAAGTTTGCTTTTTTTGCATTTATTAGTTTTGAGATGCAAACTGTATATACGTTTTTGAACTGTAACCATGCCCCCTCTCTATTCTCTCACTAGTTTTAAACTTTCATCAGCACAACGGTATGTACAGTGATCTTCCGAGGTGCTGACAAATACGACCAAAGTTCATGTGAATCGCTACGTGTGCGGTACGAGATGTACGCGTACAAGATAAACTTTAAATTACACGTCATATATTTGAACCAATAAGGAGATTTTTGATCGTTGGCATGACAACATTAAAGTAAGGGTAATTCTTATTAAATTTTTTGAATCCATTTTATTTTGTTTTTTTTTGGGACCGAAAAGAAATAAAAACAGCCGTCCGCCTCTTAATTTCTTTGTTTTGTTCTTTTTGTTTTTTTATGATTTTGTGAATTCTCTCTTTAATTTTATAATTTTATTAATTTTTTTATTTTATTTTTTATATTTTTTATATTTTTATTTCACTCTTCATAAATTTCAACAAATACTTCTGTTAGAGATAGCAGTAGTAGCTTGCTCGTATACTACACAGTTCACAAACTAGGTCATTTACTATTTTATTGAACCTGGGATTTTCAGTACCAAGGTTAACACTAGTTGATCTGCTAGACTGTCAAGTGCTGATCCGTTCGTCTACTGTTCTTACTACATTTCAAATTAGCGACACGAAACAAGAGACTTTTAGTCTATCGATCGGATTACAGATATTGATTCACGATTTGAATTCAGTTCTGATACGCTTGTTACTGTAATAAGTAAATTGTACAGATAGTGGTGATAGGTGAAAGTAGTGTCGGCATCCAAAACGCATTTGACTGCAACGACTGAACATTAGATTTCGAACACATCCGCAATTATATATACGTTCTTGAACAATATATTCGTAATACAATATCGGATTATATTGTTTATGTCGCTGTTACGCGGAATTAAGTATCTGATAGGATAGAGATTCGTTTATATAATATTGAACATTGAACTTCTCCGCTTGGAATCAGTTTGATTCGGGTTTATTGCACTTTTTATCCTCGATTTCAGATTTATTATCCGTTAGCGAAATATTATAATTTTCTGTGCAAGATTCTGAATCAGTTGTGTCTTGATCCGGTTATTCTTCATAGTCATTACCATTTATCATAAATTAATTGTAAATCGGCTACTCGAAGGCAACTTTCGATTAAATAGTGCTTTCATTTCTATCATATATGGCTATCATGGATCCATCGATGATGCCGACAAACCACTCAGATGAGAAAATTCAATCTGTTCCGGTTGTCGGCAAACCTCAGAATATTGATTCCGTCTCTGTACAAATGTCATCCAAGGATGAATCCACTACACCACTAGGATCAACAACACCAGCCGAATCAACCCGTGATGGTCCACCAAAGTAAGTTGATAGATCTTAAAATATTCTTGAAAGATTGCAATCATAGTTTGGGAAAGATACTATTGTTGTGATGATTGAATGATACCATTGAGTGCATAGCACAGTTCAGAAATTTTCATGTTTTATAATACTATATGAATTTCCATGTTACATGGAAGCATCTCATCTCATTATTATATCTTTTTTACTGCAATCAAGTTATGAAGATCTTATCTTTTACTATGGTATCATTTGACATCTTGCGATTGAATTTGAATGAACTGAGATGTTAGGATGTTGTGGTAAAACGAGTTTGCCAGTTGCTGACGTCGGCATGAATTCATCAAGATCGTATAGTTTAATACCCTGGAAATATATTAATTTATATTTGTACATGATAGTTTCCTCTATTTATTGATTGCAATTGACTTTTATGATATTTATATATGGAAGCAGTACTAACTTTACCAGTTCTACCGAGATTATCACTGAACGAAAGGATGCTATGATGAGTAATCTCGATAGCTCAGCACCTTTATCTCCACCAATTCCTTCACCTCCTTTACAGCATGCGGATTTTCAACAGTTACCTAACTCTGAACCAAATATTACAGAGAAGAGAGTTAATGAATCGGAGGTGGATAGCATCGAAGAGCCGCCTTCTAAGAGATTGAAATCTGAAGACTTTTCGTCAGCGCCGGAGAAGTTTTCGGCACCTACCGCACCTACCACTCCAACCGCTACTTCAACCCAAGCCACATCTTCAACTCCGCAAACACCGGCTGCCAGTTCGCCAGGTAATGAACAACAACAGTCACAGATGTTGGCTGAACGTCCAGCAGATGTGGCTTTGAAGACTGAATCACCAACGCAGACAGATACTCAACTTTCGACATCCCCTGCTTCTGTTGAATATGGTAGTGATGCAACACTACCTCGTCATCAGAGTAAGTTTGCGTTGTCTATGGTCCGCTCTCTGAAGAGACTGAAAGATGCTGCTCCCTTTTTACAACCTGTTGATCCTGTCAGACTTGGTATCCCTGATTATTTTAATATTGTAAAGAATCCAATGGATCTGTCTGCAATTGAAAAGAAGCTCACTGGGAATGAATATAAACATGTTGATCAGTTTGTCAGCGATTTTCAATTGATGATTGACAACTGTATATTATTCAATGGCGCCCAATCGAAGATCGCAGACATGGCAAGAAGTTTGAAAGCATCATTTGATCGGCAATATAAACAAATGCCAACGGAGGTAGCTAAGACTGAGCCAAGTGTAAGTAAGAAGAAAAAGCTGAAAGAAAGTGCAGAACAAGCTTTTGCTCTGACGCCATCTGGTGTACCTATCATTAGACGAGATTCTGTTAATGATGGTAGACCCAAAAGAGAGATTCACCCTCCAAGGCCACGAGATTTGCCTTATAGCGAGTCAAAGCCACGACGGAAGAAATATGCTGCTGAGCTCAAGTTTTGCAGCATTGTTTTGAAGGAATTGCTAAATAAGAAATACGAAGGATTTTCTTTTCCTTTTTTGCAACCAGTTGATCCCGTCGCTTTGAACTGTCCATCATATTTTAAAATTATCAAGAAGCCGATGGATCTTAGTACGATCCAGCAAAAGCTCAATAATAACCAATATGAGACAGGCGATGAGTTCGAGGCTGATATTCGTCTGATGTTTAAGAATTGCTATAAGTTCAATCCAGATAACTCTCCAGTGAACGTCATGGGCCACAAGTTGGAAGCTGTTTTCGATAAAAAATGGGCCGAGAAGCCTGTTCCTCCACCACCAGTCCGTGAATCTCCTCCGCCTCCGATAGAGAGTAGTAGCGAGTCTGAATCAGAGGAGGATGAAGAAGATGAGGACCCGGGCGATAAAACTATTTCTTATTTGGAGCAGCAACTCGTTGCTATGCAGAATCAGCTTTCTATGATGAAGAAGCTGAAGAAGGAGAATAGTAAGAAGAAGAAAGAAAAGAAGGAGAAAGAAAAGGAGAAGTCCAAAAAGTCCTCTACTACGTCAAAAAAGAAATCAAAGTCTACATCTGTTCCTGCTCCTGTTCCTCATGTATCCTATGATATGAAGAAAGAACTTTCTGAAAAGATTATGACTCTTACCGGTCAGAAACTGAATCATGTCATCAAGATGATACATGAGAGTATGCCGCATCTCAAGAATGCTGGCCAAGAGGAGATTGAATTAGATGTGGATCAACTCGATCCTGTTACTTTGATGAAACTATACAACTATGTTACCAAGAATTCGCCTTCCAAGCCTTCGTCGAGTAATGCGTCGAAAGCCAAAAAGGTTAAAGTGGATGAACAGAAGAAGCAATTAGTTCAGGCTGAAAAAAAGACGAAGGTAGTAGAGCAACATTCGTCCGATGAAAGCTCTTCAGAGGAAGATGATAGTGAATCTAGTAGTGAAGAGGAGTGAGGAGTTAGATGTAGGGGTTTTAAAGCTCGAGTCTCTCTATGAGACTATGTACGATAAGATTTTGAGTACTTGCTATTACTAGAACATATTTTACAATCACTAAAGTTTCTGTCAAGTTTTGACTATTGTGTTACTATATTGCTTTCTATTTTATTTTTTTAATCAAATTGGGGTTCGGTGTTCGAAAAGAAATTTATTTAATGATTTCCCTTTGTTGATATTCAATTTCTGAGTTATTGTTTACATATTTATTATTTGATTGCTTTTGAATTTGGTGTCCTTATTTATTTATTTATCTATCTCTATTTAAACGCTCTCCAATCAATCACATTTTTTCACTCGATACTGATGGTGATGTGAATTCTATATTGTCTGTGAATAGTTTCTATTTTTTTGTCATTCGAAGCGTTCCCGGTCATTGTTACTGGAGAGGTACTTGATTGAGATTGACTTTGATATTTGTAGTATAGCACAGTTTTCTGCTTATATAGTCTTTTCTCATTATACGAGTGAATAAAACTTATATATATGAACTTGCTGGGTCGTACGCTTAGAAACTTCTAATAGAAATTGCCATTTGTACAGATTTGAGGTGTTTGCTTAGGAAATCTGTAACATAGGGTGTTTATGATATAAAACCGGGTAACTATAGTTAGTACGTAAAATAGTTTCGAGGCGGGATCAGGGTTACATAGGGTAGTCTAGCATACTAGAAAAAGCAGTCACAACTATTATTTGATATAGTGAATATTGAATACTAAATACCCGACACCTACACTGAACTTAGAGTCGATGAAAGTCTCGAGATTTTTGTCTTGTTTTGCTTGTCTACTCATATATCAACTATCATTCAATTTTTTATTATTTTCGATTAGGACCGTCAGCAATGTCCCACAGAAAGTACGAAGAGCCTAGACACGGATCTTTGGGTTTCCTGCCACGAAAGCGTGCTGCTCGTCATCGTGGAAAGGTTAAGTCATTCCCCAAAGATGACAAGACTAAGCCTGTTCACTTGACTGCTTTTCTTGGATACAAGGTCAGTATACGTATATCGATATACGAACAATTATATTATTGATTATGGCAACAGTATCACCTTGATTGAGTATGGTAGATATATGTTGCGTTGGATGGCCGGGTGCAGTGAAGAAACTGCTCAAGCTATATTGTATCTACATGAGTCGTTTAGATAGCTCGGAAAATTTTGTCTATGCTGTACATTAAAACCTCTTTCCTAATATTGGGCTTGATATTTGTTTGTCTTAATCAACGGAAACGGATGTTTTGTTCGATTTTTTAATTTTTTAAAAGTGTGTATTTTACTAATTAGGAATTTGTTTAGGCTGGTATGACTACTGTTGTTCGTGACCTTGATCGTCCAGGATCCAAGATGCATAAGCGTGAGGTTGTTGAGGCCGTCACTGTTGTTGATACACCTCCTATGGTTGTTATTGGTGTTGTTGGATATATTGAGACTCCTCGTGGTCTGAGATCTCTCACCACTGTTTGGGCTGAACATCTATCTGAAGAGGTTAAGCGACGATTCTACAAGAACTGGTATCACAGCAAGAAGAAAGCCTTCACGAAGTATGCTAAGAAGTATTCTGATGATGCTACTAGCATTACCCGTGAGCTCGAGCGTATTAAGAAGTATGCTACTGTTGTCCGTGTTCTTGCACATTCTCAGATTAGAAAGACTCCTCTTAGCCAAAAGAAGGCGCATCTCCTTGAGATCCAAGTTAATGGTGGTTCTATTGCTGACAAGGTTGACTGGGCTAAGGAGCATTTTGAGAAGGAGATCGATGTTTCTTCTGTCTTTGAGCAAGACGAGATTGTTGATGCTATCGCTGTTACTAAGGGTCATGGATTCGAGGGTGTTACTGCTCGATGGGGTACTAAGAAGCTTCCACGTAAGACTCATCGTGGTCTCCGAAAGGTTGCTTGTATTGGCGCGTGGCATCCGGCTCATGTTCAGTGGACTGTTGCTCGTGCTGGTCAAGATGGCTATCATCATCGTACCTCTGTTAACCATAAGATTTATCGTATTGGTAAGGGTGATGATAAGGCTAACGGATCTACTGAGTTTGACCGTACTGAGAAGACTATTACTCCGATGGGTGGTTTCGTCCGATATGGTGATGTCAAGAACGACTTCGTAGTTATTAAAGGATCCATTCCAGGTGTTAAGAAGCGTGTTATCACTCTTCGAAAGTCATTACGTACACACACTTCTCGATGGGCTCTTGAGAAGGTTTCTCTCAAGTGGATCGATACTGCTTCCAAATTCGGTAAGGGCCGTTTCCAGACCCCGGCTGAGAAGAGCGCTTTCATGGGTACCCTCAAGAAGGATCTTGAGTAAAAGAAAACTACACAATTCAAACTAACAGGAAGTGTATGCTTTCTTTACTTGAGTCACATATGATAGGTCATCTTGAAAAAGTAATGTTGTGGTTTTTTTTGTAACTTTTATTTGTGCTCTTTTATATTCGGTTGCCGGTTATCACTATATGGCTGTATTAATTGTATAAATGAAATCTTGAATTTTACAGACATAGAAACATTTCTTGAATGAAATTTTCATATATATATAGTTTATCAATCATTTAATATAAAGTAAGCGTCTATTCCCCACCAGATGCTCGATATGTACGACTTTCACTTCATTTGTTTTCATATCTTTGCTTTGTCTTATTTCTAACCTGATCAATGAATGAAGCATAAGTTTTTGGTTTTCCTTCAGTTTCGGGATCTAACTTGCCTTCATCAGCCCCTAAACCAACACCTTGTGAGTACATTACAGGCTGTACAGGCTCTTGTATACCGGTTTCCGTTGATCCTAATGCTGAACCGGACTTCCATCCCATTTTTTCAAGGAGTTTGCTTCCTTTACTTAAGAACATGTCATCGTCATCGTCATCGTCGTCATAGTCACCTGTACCTCTTTCTCCACGAATACTATGATCAATAGTTGCTTTTTCATTGCTGTCTTTTGAACTAATATTTTTATGGTCAATAGTAGCAACATTCGAGCTCTGCTGTGCAGCAATGCGACGTTCCTTAGCTCTATCTCGATACTGCGCGGATTCTGATGCTGCGCGACCAGCATGTTTTGCAAGTTTTTTACGAGCTCGCTCACGAGCTTCCTTCGAAGATAGATAAAATGCATGAAGTTCGGACATACGCTCGTGACGATTGACTTTATCTCCTGATTCGAACTTTCGCATGCACAGAATACAAGCATGTTGCGTAGGATCGGAGAAAGATTCTTGAAAAAAGGAAACTTGTTTTTCTTGATTTTCTCTGTCGTTTGAATCATCTATTGCAGTTGCACTCGTTGAAGTTCCATTTGTATCATCATTCGAGATACCAGCCTGACCCCCATGAAGTTCTGCCTGTTTCAGCTGCCACCGTTGAAGTTGCGGGGCCATATGTTTAGGAACAGTCACTGCTGGTGTAGAAATAGATGCGGCAGAAGTAGAAGATGTAGAGTTGTGATATTTTTGTCTTGTTTCTCCTGAATTTTGCGGAGATGACGCCTGTTGGTTGCTTAGATCTTGTGAAACTGTGGAGTTATTAAATAAAGATGCAGATGACAATGCCGATACTTCCTTTAAATCATTTTGCTGTAAAGCTGGATTGGTATAAATGGAAAGATACGCTCGCTCATCCCAGTAAGTTAGCCAACTAGAACCGTTAGACGATAAAAACGTGAAATTTCTGCTGTCATCTGTGTCATGAGAGTAGACAGGCACAAACACTCCGGGATGTATGAAATCTATTTTCACATTCGACTCATCTATCTTCAGCGGCATCACCTTTTTTATGATCTCAAGAGCTTTAGTACATTCACTAGCAGACAAGAATTCAACAAATGCAAAACACCACGACTGCTTAGAATCTCGATCTCTAACTAGTAATATTCTTCGATAAACCACACTGCTAGAAATGCTTGAGAGAGCAGACGCAATTGTCTCTTCATTCGTCGACGACGCCAAGTTCCTAAACATGAGAAACTGGGAAGCCGAATCCCCTATATCACCGCTTCCGTTATTTATTTTGCTCTGACTTGATTGATTCTGACGTATTGCAGTTGTAGGTGCAGTTCCGCCCTCTGCGTCTCTGCGGACAGAATTACAGCGATAGCATTCTGATCTTCTGGGATAGTTAATAATTCCGCAAACTTTACATATCCAACCCTCATCGCTGGTATCATATTTTGAATCTTTCGAATACGCAATTCTTATACGTGCTGAATTGCAAGTAATAAATGGATAGTGTTTCTCCATGAAATCTTTTGCGTCGTCCACATTTGTGAATCTAATAAATCCAAATTTACGGCTTTGCTTCGTGTGTCTATCTCGGATAATTGTTACTCTATCAAACCTAGAGTCAATTGCAGAAACTGCCTTCGTTAAGTCAGACTCAGTTACATCCAGATCGAGACCTTGTAGCATGATATCTTTGGAGGGTACTCCACGAATTGGAGAAGGCGACCTTGACCGAGAATTGCGCCATGTTCGGCTATCTCCATTGCGCTCTCCGTCTCTGTCATAATATCTTCTATGATTTGGAGAGGGGGACCTTGAACTATAGCGCTCATCCCTATTGTCGTCAGATTCATAATGCACATCATCTCGTCCATCGTAATCTAAGTCATGTCTTGAGGAGCGATCAAGTGCTCTATCTTCGCGAAATTCTCTACCTCTGTAGCCTCTTTGGCGATCTTTATCCGATTTGTACCTACCTCTGTCAAAATCTCTGTCCCTCTCATTATAAGGAGACATTTTTGACGATCATGAGTTTAGTTCACCTAAGACTATATCTATTTTTCCATGTAGGAGCTGGAAAGCACTCATAAGTTTTATATACTTCCCGTGAAGACGTTGTAATAAGCGCATAATACTGTGACATTTATGACATTTATGGTCAGCATATAATAAACTTACTACTGGCACTGATATGCATGATTTGGGAACGCATTTCTGGTCCATTATATTATTATCTTTAATCTCACCAAGTCAGATCGGACTAACTTGCAATTGCTGTCGCATGTCTCAACAACCAGAAGGCTCAACTTCCCCATCAAATGGACCTAGAAATTCGAGTAATTCGTCTTATTTGAGCGGCGACAAGAAGCCATTTGCGATCTATCCGTTACCAATGCCATCACTAAACTACGAAACTATTGACCGACGTGAGGCGACCATAAGAAGCTTGGAATCGTGGGATTATATAGCTATGAGATCTATTGCCAGTGGTGATGTACGTGTTTTCGTATATATTTGTTTGATAACTTCATTTAGTGAAACGTACTAATGCATCGTACGTAGTCACCAGCCAAGGTCCGACTCGATCTGCTTAAGTCATTAACAAGGCGATAATGTATCATATGTATGTGTTTGTAAATCAATCAGTATTGGCTAAAATATGGCTCTAAGTTTTCTAAGATAATTAGCCATGAGAACATTAGAATAATAGCACAAGAGATGGAAGGCTGGCGAATATTCTTGAATTTGAAGTTAAGTTTGTTTCTATGAAGGCATTAATTATCTAAGAAATTCAAATTGCGGATGCCACTTCCATAGTCACATAAACAAGTTTATTAGGATTGTATATCCAAATTTTCACTATTTCTTGATAAATATATCTTAATGCCTTTTGATAAGTAATATGAGTTAGTGTATCAACATTGGAAAAACTCCGGGAGTGACCAGCTATAATAACAAAATATCCCATACAAATAAACGACAGATCCACAAGTTAAAAAGGTTACGCAAAAACAGTGTCATATCAGACATAATGCATATGTTATGGAAACTAACATACTTTCCCATGCAGCAGGTGAAAGTGATGTTTATTGTAAAGGCTCTGAAGAGGAACTTAGACGGTTGAGGTGAAGATATACATCAGTTCCGTAGCCTTCCATACTTATCAGTCTCAAATCACCTCCAAAATAGCGGGCATAGAGACGCGAAAGAGGTAGTCCATATCCAAATCCTGCCATAGGCGCTTTAAAATCACTTTTACTGAAATCGGGATCGAGACTCGGAGTTGATTCCACCGTTGTGTACATATATGTCCACACTAAGGGAATTGCACTGCGCGGTATGCCACCACCTTCATCCGAAATCTTGATGGTGATATCTTCCTTTCCTTCGGCTACAATAAGCTTAACTGGAGGGAATTCTTCTGCCTCGAAGCCATGTGTTTCTACAACTGCCCTGAGGGAATTCTTCAGAGTCTCAAAAAGCATGTGACTGAGATGACCCGGAACATACATAAAATCGAGATCTGGTTTGCAAACTAACTGAACTTTTGGTGCACTGAAAAGACCATAATAATCCTCACATATAAACCTTGCGTTTTCTATTGCTTCTTGAGCAAGTTCCCGAACATTTGTCTTCGTACATATAACGCCAACATAGTCGTTTTGTTGAGTTCCTTCGTTTAGAGCAATATGCTGTCCAAGAAGCATGCGAATGCCAATACGTGACATGTAGAATCTATCTAGAAATGACTGGATCGAACTATCTATTTGATTACATTTTTTAGACTGTTTGTACTCGTTGATACCTTGAGCAACCGTAGTGACAACAGGATCGTGTCTCCGCTTGATAACAGACAGACATTTAGTGAAGGCACGGTTATACTCGAATATTTCTGGTGGCCAATTTATCTTGTCGTCTAGGTGAACGAAGTAGCGCCTAATGTTCGCTTTGTTCTTGGGCGCGATACGACTAGGATCTTCTCCAATAAGTGCTGGATTCTGGCTGTTCACAGCCAAGGTCATTCTTTCGCCATTACCATTTCTAACTTTTTGAGATTCTATAAACAACCTTCGCAGCTCTGAGGATATTCTGGGCTGCGGAAAATCTGTAAGTTCTTCAAACGACTGAGCATACCAGTTTCGTACTTTTTGTATTGATGGCATTTCACTCAATCCATCAGGAAGGTGATTAAGTTCCTTTACACGGTGCGCGAGCCTTATAGGGAGCTCCTCGCTGATAAACTGTGCTCCTCTGAACAAAGTACCTATTGTTCACGAACCATTGAGTTAGAGCTTATAGCACAATCAGATATTACAATAATATATCACATCACGTCACGTACCTGCAGATGGACTTTGGCCAAATTGTACCTAGTTCGTCGAAAGATTTGTCAGTAACGTCAATTCTTGCAAACGATAGTATATATAGCAATAAATGTGCACGACAGCATGATTTGAACACTTACCATTTGCCTTAGACTGACTCCTGTTGCCGGAAAAGACGAATAGTGATTTATCTTCTCCGCAAGTCTCTCGGTCAGCCGCCACGACATGCTTGCGGCGGCCACCTCTTTGCTCGCTTGTCTTGCTTGAGCAAGAATTTTGACTAGCTACTTAGGCAGAGTATGCTCAAGATCCCTGGAGAACCTTAGCTTTTATAACGTGTCAATGAGTCGCCAGAACGTCCCGCAAAAACTGCGATTTTTATGTAGACTGGAAAAGAGGATGCAAATGTGTACAAGACAGTCAGCACCGAAGGATGTACAAATAATATCACGAGCAGACAGTAGAAACTGTGACAAACGAATTATCTGCAAATATATATGATTTTTATATCTAGCCGATAACAAATCACTGGAAAAAACCTAGCTTCATAAAATAATAAAATCTGCTATTTCGGCACGTAACAAATTAGCTGCGGCTATGTGGAGAACAGCAAAAAAATCACCATATAGTTACTTATAATACTCATAGTAATTAATCTTGTGATCGTGTCGTCGGCTCATTGCCTAAACAAAAGACACTTCCAGTCGGCGGAAGGGACCTCTGTATAACGTGTGCCATTTAGAATTTCATTAGTGCGCCAAATCAATATTAAAACAGGAAAACAGGACTGCACTCTGACGCTGCAAATGGCAATATATTCTTATACGTTTCCTATAATGGCAGGTAATCGTTCTTAGTAGGAAAATAAGTATGAACTCTATTTGCTACACATTCTAGCATGATCATCCACAAGTAACCGATAAAAGTTCTGGGGTATGGCTCCTTACATTTAAGCCACATTAATGGCACGTGACAAAGTTATTATATAATAACTTAATAATGATGATAGCCGCAACCCTGTTTGATCTCACGAGCTACATCAAATATCGTCAGTAGTAAGTAATGCTTAATAGAGGTGGTGATGTCGCAAGGAGCTTTAATCTCTAGTTATGCAACAGTAGAAAACGTTTAGATGTATATGGTGAATTTAGGGGAAGTCGCGAATAGTGTTCATCAATAGAAGTCTTTTGTTAGAAGACGTTATCATATTTATGAATAGTTTCTGTCGTCTATTGCAGATTCCAGGTTTCTGAAATAGCTGGCCAAGACAGGATTAGTAAGTAGTGTTCATATTTAATTGTACGTCCTCGAGTCAGTCAGCAGAATAACGTCAGTCATTGCGGATATCAAAGAGAACTGCTATGCATTTCAAGTGAATCAAATTGGGATTCTTTGGCTTGCTCTACAGCTTGTGCGAAATCAGTATGATTTATACGAGACATGACATCAAAAAATAGTCACAGACAGAGCATAGATCTATCAAGTAAAATACTGTTTATGTAACTCTCAGAACCGAAGGATCATGTCTTAGTAGGCTATGGTACCGGACCATTTCTTGCTCTTGTTGCTGGGAGTTCGGTCGATTATTTCTATATACTATTGCAGTTCATGATTTGTTGATCTCGTCATCTAATTCCCTTATCTTCTAGGACCTCGCCAGTTTAGGCTCAGAACTCTCCGCGATTCTTCGGGGGAAACGGCTCTATCTAAAAAGTATCATCATTCATTGTATAATTATGGTATTAGGAATTCGATTTTCTAAAGCATCAATTCCTGATCTAAAGTTGCCGCTACCTGCACCTGGCACAGCGTTGCCAATATCAGCGATAAAACGTCAAATTCGGAAATCAAGGGCGACTGACACTGCCAAACGAAGACTGAGGTTGATTTACGCTGGACGGGTCTTGTCTGATTCAACGGATTTTGCGAAACTTATCGCGCCTTCAACAAGTGAACCGTCTACTGAATCACAGCAGCGTTCTTCTACCAGTCCTCCAACTTCAATCTCGCCTGTATCAGAGCATAGTAATACATCTGGTGAGGAGAATGTGCCTTTTACTATATGGCTTCATTGCTCTGTTGGAGATATCCTTACAGACGAAGAACTAGATCAGGAAAATGATGATGGGGTGAGCAGCGAATCATATAAGATCTGTTTATTGCGCTCTGATGTTAATTTTCTTTGTTTTTAGAGGCAGCCAATACCTTCAACACTTCCGCAACCAGTCGGCTTCGATCGCTTGCGAGCGGCAGGATTTAGCGAACGTGATATAGCAAATATTCGGCAGCAATTTACTAGAATACACGAAGGATCCGCAACTGGAGATCCAATAGCTGCACGTCAACTAGAGGAGCGTTGGATGGATGAAGGCGCATCTGCTACAGATACATTACCGGATGGTAGTCCAGTGGGACTATATGAGGATCTATTTTTGGGTGCTGTTGTCGGATTTTTCCTTGGATTCGTGTCGCTGTTCTTTTTACGCGAGGGTAGTATTTTTTCAAAACGACAACAGATGGCGATTATAGCTGGCTTAATCATAAACATTTCTTTCGCAATCTTACGAGTTTATTATTGATTACCTAGTTGTTATCTTATATGAAGTTTTGTTACATGAGCATATACATCTTTCGTTTTTTTAATATACCTTAATACTGATGGTTGATATATATAATTTCTTTGTCTTGATTTAGACTGGTGTTTGATGAAATGAGAATGTTGGAAATTTTTATTTTTATATCATTTTTTCGTTCTTTGCTAGGTTCATCATGACTAAAATATTATACACTTCAATCTTTCTTTGGCGCTCTCGATATAGAGTAGGCTATATACGACAATGTACACCGTACATATTATTTCAAGTTGTGGTACCGCTTGAGTTTTTCAATTGCAACTTTGGCTTGATGTTAGTTCGAAATTCTTTGCCTTTTGTCGCTACAGGATAATCAAATAACTCACCATTTGTAGATTCCACAAACGAACGTACGTCAATTCCGTTTAAAATGTTTTCATTAGATGAAGCAACTCTTTGTATAAACTCAGTACTATCAACTATAATCTTGTATCCACAGTCGATAGCTGCCATAAACACGCTAGCGACAGCAATCACGTTTCCTGAAAAATTTAGTGCTATTTCTAGCTTCTGATAGCATTTTACAGTCCAGTCAATAGATCTGACACCAATTAATGTATCGATAGCTTGGACTATACCGCATCGCTTAGCTATAGCAGCTTTTCGATCTTGCAATGCAAGCTTGTCTTTAGAACGTATCATAACCATGCTTGTCAAATCTGCAGTCCCATAAACATCAGAAATAACAGCATTCCTCAGAACTATGTCAAGCAACATACCATCTGAAGTTAAAGAAAACGGAGTATAACAAGACACATCATAGTCCAAGATACGAAATAAAATAGTTTCGAAAAACACGACACCTGCACGGATCGAATCATACCTATCAGTCGGGAACTTAAGCCTAGATGCTGATTCTCCATGTACTAAATGATATGCTGGTACAAGTAGTTCTCTAAGTCTTCTGGATGCTTCTGTTGTCTTAGAGGCTATTGAAAGAGCGCATACAACTAGACTCTAAGTAAGAAAATAGTCAGGCATCAATCTTTTTGTCGGATAAATCATTTCAAGTTAATATATGTTCGCAATCTTACATAGTCGTCTATGAGTCCATTAGGCTCATTCTTCGTTGTTTGCTCTTCTATAAATTTATTATATCTGTGTACATAAAGTAATGCATTACTGGTGAATTTGATATGTGGATTAGCGCTTCGTAATACTAGATACAGGATCGTGGATACTTACCATAATGATTCGACCGGTCTATCTAGACAGTTAGATTAAAACAGCACAATTTATTAAAGATATATGATATATGATTTTTCTTTATATACTTACAATCTCACGCAGGTCGATAGTAAACTTAACAGTTGAATAGAGTCTTGTGGCATTATCAAAGGCTTTGATACTACATGGCCATCTTCATCTCCACTAGCATGTGAATGCTCAGTTGATCCAGTTTTCGTATATCGCTTTGTCTTATGACTGAGATGTTTGCTACTGCTGTGTTGTGTACTTTCTCGGTCCGCATTGCGTCCATGTTGTCTCTTGCTATGACGATAATGCCTATGTTCTGTAGAATCTCGAGTCATGGAATTTTCACGATCGGCCCGCGAATCTTTCTTTCCAAGACTCGCTTCTCGAGATTGTGATCTCTGGCTCGCCATTACAATAGCATATAGACTATCACTTTCAGCTTTTAATACAATCTGGCACGATTATTGTCTTAAAAAATTCTAAAGTGTAGTTCGAATCTGGACGTTTCGTCCTGTCTTTTAGATGGGAGAGAGATTTCTAAAAAAAGAAACCTAGCTATTCTACACTATACAAAAAAGATACTAATCGTGAAAGCGACGAATACGCTAATTACACGAAACTACCCACAATTCTACACAAAAGGGCTGAAAATATAACATGATAAATTTATATATTTAAACTAATTGTAATCTATAGACGAATCTAATAGTCACCATCAACAGCTACATAGTATAAGGTCAGTACATATGCATGAATCATTTCAGCTTGAATCAAGTACACTTACGCTTTTGAAGTGACGGCGGAACATTTCGTTCATATTTAGTACCTGGAAAATATCCTATTAGAATCCAAAATTACAATATATGTATTTGTCTTCAAGTAGACGAGAACTTACCACCAGGGCGCTGTGGTGGGATATATGGATCTGGGTGTCTGTTCACTGCAAGTTCCTTCTCAGCACTAGCAATCAGGTCCTGGATCGCAATTATCTCGAATTAGCTTCTATAACTTGAGATCTCGGCATACACAGCTCCCAAACGCAAATCATACCTGGATCTTTCGGGGTTCGGTAACATTCTTATTCGATTCAAAACGCGCTCGAATTGCGAGAGCCTGTGGACGCCAGATGTCTCGACGGACAGCCCAATTAAGTGACAGACGCAGAGCTCGTCTATAGAGCGATGAAACAGTTGCAACGTGCTCTGGTGTAAAGATAGTAGTTCCAGCCATTACTACCACTACCAAATGTATCAATCAAGTGTTTGCAATGTATTCTAGGCAAACAAAAAGTGTATACCAATTTCCTTTCGTTAGCTATGTGAAGTTAAAAGTACGTTCTGACCTTAGCTGAGATTAGCTTCCAAAATTTTCCTCCGTCCAGTTCCAATTACATCAACTCTCGATGATATACCAATTACAAACGCAAATGTTACATGAGAATCCATCCATATATATCAATGTACATACCTCGGGCAGTTAAATGTACTTCACGATCCTGAACTGTTGCTCAATGATACACACGACGAATAAGCGGATCTCTTCTCCCTCTCGTTCGTCAAAAAGTAATGGGTTTTTGTCGCTGTCCTTCTAAAGCTGATATTTCTGATAGAACCTTATGCCGTAAAAATAAGTGCACACTACATTTAAACCATATAACCTCAAAACTATACGGCAGATCTCCTTCAGACACATTGAGCCGCACATAATCATTCAGCCAATCATCGTTGTTTAATCGACAGCATTAAATGTATAAATGTGAGTTCAGTAAGCCATATTCGCGAGAATGTACCACATTTAAAGCTCGGATATCTGACTGCCAGCTGGGTACGCTAGCAAGTCCGGAGTAGAGCCGATTACTTAAAAGTCGAGTTTTAAGAGGTTCATCGCCAGCTCTCAACCTGATATTTTTTGAGAAGAGGTCTGGATAATTTCTCTTTGTTCTCCTCGACTTTTGTATTTAATTTCTGGGATACTCTAGAAAAAATACTGCTTAACTGCGAAAAAAATACATATCATTAATTAGAACGAACGGCATCTGGTGCTTGAATAATAAAAATGATCAGATCTATGTCACTCGTCGCTGCCAGAACGGCACGCCAATCCGCATCTTCGACATCCAGAAGATCGCTTTCAGGAATGGTCAGCAAGCGAACACCTACCACACTTATCGGCTCTGCCATCGCCTCAGGCCGACCAGCCATTCTCTCCAAAGTCTCTGGAGCTAAGGTTAATGGTGCTCCTTTTGCATTGAGAACATATGGTGAGTGAACAATAAGATGAAGTGGGTAATGACGGATATATATTAGGACAAGATTACAGGTAGAGTGGATGAAGCGGTTGTTGAATTGGATGGCAAGGATTATGGAAACTGTGATCATATTACTAACGTAAGAATCTTCTTGTTTTCTTTCTTTTTTCGTTGTGTGAATAAAGCCATTCAGACTGTACCTGTTCCCCAGATGGCCGAATCTATTACAGAGGGAACCCTGAAGCAGTGGGTTAAGAGTAAGCTAAATCTTCATTGTTTAATTGGCGCTTGTATTTGGACGTAGTGGTGAGCAATATGCTTGTGCTCATAGTTCAAGCTATTTGCCCCAGTAGTACTTGACTAAAAAAAATTATGACGTACCAAGAAGGACAGAATTGACTTTCGAATGTTTTTTAGATGTCGGTGACTATGTTGAACGTGATGAGGAGGTCGCTTCTATTGAGACCGACAAAATCGATGTTGCAGTCAACGCGCCGGAAGCCGGTGTCATCACCGAAGTTTTGGCCGAGGAGGAATCTACTGTCACTGTTGGCCAGGAGCTCTTTAAGATTGATACCTCCGCTTCAGGAGGTGCTGCTCCAAGCCCACCAAAGGAGGAGGCTGCTGCAGATACTCCAAAAGCTCCAGAGCCGGAAGCCCCAAAGGCTGCCGCTCCAACTCCAGAGGCTCCAAAGTCTACACCACCACCACCACCACCACCACCCGCTGCTCCGAAGACTGAAGCTCCAAAGGCTAGTGAACCAACTACTCCAGCAGCTCCAAGTGCTTTTGGTACACGTGAGGAGCGCCGCGTTAAGATGAACCGTATGCGTCTTCGTATTGCTGAGCGTTTGAAGGAGTCTCAGAATACTGCAGCTTCCTTGACTACTTTCAATGAGGTCGATATGTCTAATTTGATCGAGTTCCGTAAACTCTATAAGGATGATATTTTAAAGAAAACTGGTATTAAACTTGGTTTCATGTCTGCTTTCTCTAAGGCTGTCTGCTTGGCGGCCAAAGAGATCCCAGCTGCCAACGGTGCCATTGAGGGACCTAACGGTGGAGACACCATAGTTTACCGTGACTACGTCGACATCAGTGTTGCTGTTGCTACTCCTAAGGGACTCGTCACTCCAGTTGTCAGAAATGCTGAGACTATGTCTCTTCTAGAAATCGAGAAGTCTATCTCTGATCTTGGCAAGAAGGCTCGCGATGGCAAGCTCACCATTGAGGATATGGCTGGTGGCACTATCACTATTTCCAATGGTGGCGTTTTCGGTTCTTTGATGGGTACTCCTATCATCAACCTTCCCCAGACTGCTGTGCTTGGCCTTCACGGTACCAAGGACCGTCCTGTTGCCGTCAATGGTAAGGTTGAGATTCGACCAATGATGTACCTTGCACTTACCTACGATCACAGACTTCTTGATGGACGAGAGGCTGTTACTTTCCTCAAGCATATCAAGGAGTTCATCGAGGATCCTCGAAGAATGCTTCTTTAAGTAGCATGGTCCGATTGCATGATATTTAAAGTATCCTTTTGTTATAATAACCACAAACAATACTACTACTACTATTACTACAAATTGTTGAGGCTAGTGCTATTCAATTAATTTTAGCGACAGTAGCGGAAGTGATTCTTCTTTATTATAGTCGATATATTCTTTTAATCGTGATTTCAGTATTATTATTGTAGTTTGAATATAAATATTTCAAGTTAGACTACGCATCTATTTAAATTTTTTTCTTCGTCGTATCGGTTTTCGTCGCCAACTTTTCGCATTATTTTTTTGACTTGATATAAGGTATATTTAAATCGAAAAGATCTTACAAGTAGAAAGAGGTACTAGCTTTTTGATAGTATTTTCATTAAGATATTCTTTCTAATTTATAGCAGCCTCTACTAAATATGTGCTGCATTTCTATTATTTTCTTTTGTATATGGCGTAGTAGTCTACTGCATTTGAGTAGCTAGACTTGATAGGACATGTATGCACGTTGTTTTGTATGAGGAGCATCCGATACCATTTCTTTCCGTCAGTCTCGAAGACACGTATATGCGTTATATTTTAAGAACGGTCATTACGATTTATCTAGTCTTCAGAGGCTCTTTGCTTGTGTTGCTGTCAAACCATTAAGGGCATCGTAAACTTGGGTCGCGTCAAGTAAACACTGCCCTATTCTACTATCGGGCCCCTAAATTACTAGAAATAGAAGCAATCTCCATTTGGGGAAAGTTTATCTATGTTAGGATATATACAGGGGCAGCATAGAGAGCACCGCCAGGAGTTCGCCCTAGACCTGGCGTTTGTACAATTTACTTTGTATGGGAAGAAACGAGAAAAGGACGAGCCCACATTATTCTTAAAGCAAAGAAGACGTAATAGCTAGCAAAAATAAGTCTTTCGTGTACACGCAAGACGGCTTAGCTAGCATCAAACATAAGAGCGGAATAGGTTAGCAAGGGAGAAGAATAAAGAAGAGATAAATTATTTACATTTGCATCTTCCTTTAACCCAAGGTTCCTCTAACTTTTTTTTTTCTCGGTGGAAAGAGCAAGGAACATTATTGAAGACTCGTTAAGTGTCAGAGAAAACACGATAAAAGTCATCTACAGGCTATCAACTGCATCTATCAGTATTTCAAAGACGAATATTGGAAGCAATGTCGTCAGGTCTGCAACGTCGCCGCGTGACCAGTACGAATGGCTCATCTACAAATATATCGACAGCTAGTAGCAATGCAAGCGTCTCGCCTGGACCAGCATCACCAGATCCCACATCTGGCGGAGGTTTCTATTCAGAGTCGTCAATTTCTGGAGAAAATGGACATAGAATTGCGTTTGACCCCCGAGACATGCAGGAGGGTGACGAGAGAGCAAAACAGCCCCGGCTGACTCTGATGGAAGAGGTTTTACTTATGGGGTTGAAGGATAAGCAGGTAAGTGGATGAATTCTCGTTACATTAGTACAGCCGCTCGCGATACCAAGCGTTATTCTACTCCGAAAAGGATTTATGAGTCTCAATAGAAGCAATGACAAAGCATGATGATGGAAACTACTGTAGGGAGGAGACATTTGATATTATTTTCATGCTGGAAGCTTTGGATGTCTGCTAGATGCTTTTATTATTGAAATTTAAGAGCTTCAATAAGGTACTGCTCATGAGAGCTTTGTTTTTGCCTTTTATTGGCTTACTTCATTATTTATTTTTAAAGGATTCACGATCATTACTATCCCTACAGTATCATAGGGTCATGAGAGTAGTATCAATAATATCCTTACAAAAAGTACTCACGATTTTTAGAATTGAGATCAGATAATGGCAATAATTGAAAGCAATGAATTCTATATTTTAATCCACTATCATTGGCAATAGCCAGTGGATGCACAATTCCAATGATGGTGGGCATTGTGTTTTCATTTTAGAATTGCTTCTGAGCTTCTCTAACACAAAATAGTTGCACAATTGTAAGAAGTAGTATCGCTTGTTTTATGCAGTTGCATACACACAACATCAAAGACATAGCATGACTAACCAGAATGTCAGCAATAGTCATTAAACGTCCTATTACTTCCATCATCTCTACTTTGCTTCTACTTATGTTCATAAAGCTGGCGTGGTACTTATTTTATGCGAAAGATGATATAACTAACTTATTTTAGGGCTACTTGTCATTTTGGAACGACAATATTTCATACGCTCTTCGTGGATGCATTGTGTTGGAATTAGCGTTGCGCGGAAGAATTAGTATGCAGCGAGATCCTGCTCGTCGTCGTTTACCTCTTTGTGATCGATTGATCGAAGTTATTGATGATCGACAAACTGGAGAGGTTCTCTTGGACGAAGCATTAAAATTAATGAAGACAAGTGAAAAGATGAGTGTAGCCATGTGGATAGATCTGATGTCCGGTGAAACTTGGAATCTCATGAAAATAGGTTATCAATTAAAGCAAGTCCGCGAGCGCTTAGCTAAGGGTCTAGTCGACAAAGGTATTTTGCGCACCGAAAAGCGAAATTTCCTGCTTTTCGACATGGCTACACATCCTGTCTCCGATACAGGTGCTAAGGATGAAATTCGTCGACGTACTATCAGTATACTTACTTCACGAACTGTCGTCCTTCCATCTTCAGCATTTGTTCCAGATGACTTACCCTTCCGTTATTTACGAACTGTTGTCATGGTATGCGCTGCATATGCTGCGAACGTGCTAGAAAATGCACTTACTAGTTTAAGTCATGATGCTCGTGATCGCGCGTTCAGTCGTGTCGATGAACTATTAGGTGATTATTCTCAATGGCCATTTGCTGCTAAATCTGGAGGCTCGGGGGGAATTGGTGTGAATTTGGTGCAAGAAATCAGCGATGAGCTTAATGCAAACAAGGACAGGGAACTTCAAATCGAGGTTGTAGCTGCAGCGTAAGTACTATTCTATTATGCAACATATGACAATATGATGAATTAACAGAGATTTTTTTATCTAGGCTCTCTGTTTTCACAAGATTGGATTCCATTTTATAGTGGTTATAATCTTGCTCCTGATATTTATATGTAACAAAGCTATTACAGTTGAATTTATCTTAGTATCAACCTATTCATTTAATACTACATTTAATGACTATTATCTGTTATTTATGATATGAAATTAGCCTAATTTCTCTTAACACCTCATCCTCGATTGCCACTGGAGATTGATTTTTTTATGTCATTTGAATTTTTGTGTCTACAAGTCTTTAGATTAGAAGCTATTATTCCTGTTAGTGTTATTCATATCACATCTCATTAGGTGGAAAATACTGTGCCGTTATATTCTCTTGCAAATTTCGAATAACTAGTCAGTTTTCTCAAGGAAAATAGAACTTAGAGATAATAGCTGACGAAAATTGATAGATATTGCTATATGGATTTCTAATTTCAAACGCACATAACTATTTGTCTAGGTTTTGTCACAATATTTTAATTATTATTTGACTCGATGCAAAAGTAAAAAGGACCTTCAGATTAACCAGCGGAAATATTTATAGAAAGATAACCATAGAAAACTTGAAGAGTATTATGTACTCTATATTATATATTATTAAGAAGTAGATTCTGTTTAGTATATTGTCTGCTTACTTTGAGCTTTACATACCTAGCAAGACTATCATTATTCGGAGTTTAAATAGTATTGGACCGCGTTTAGAAATTAGTATATTAATCACAACTAGCCCTTGACTCATTATATCAGAGCTCTATTTCGCTAGTTCAGGTTATTCTGCTGTTGCTTGGAATTTCGAAACACAATATAAGAAACTGGATGATAATTAAAGAATACATGCACAGATATACAGATATATGTTACATTACTCATACTTCCCAGTGGGCCCAAAAATATTAAACTATCAATTATACACATCATTCATTAGCATTTTTAATCTTTTGTAAAAGCATGTTTAAACCAACTCCTGTTATTATGAATGTCTTAGAATCTCCAAATTAAAAGAGTAAAAGTGAGTAAAAGTTGTTTGATATCTCAAAAGTGACAAAATGAAGTGAGAACCCATAATCAAATAATAGTAGGCTCCGATTGCTCATAGTCTAAGGCATCTATTTTTGTGCAAGTGCTATCCAAATCCATTGGCTCTGGTGAATGAGGAGGCGAATAATTCGGAGGCTCTATTTCACTTTGAATTTTCGGGACTTCAGAATTGTTGCTCTCAATAATTCGTTTATCTTTTATAACTCGCTTCACTGATTCCATTAAGTCATCTTTCAAGTCCTCTCTAACAAAAACTAAGAAGTATGGAGTAGCTGCTGATACGTCGAAGTTAGCACTGTTTAGTTTGGCAAATTCATCGCTACTAAATGGTAAAACCTCTTCATCTGCTACTTCTGTCACTCTCTCGTCATTGTATTTTCGGAATATTCCAGAGTCAAAATCATATATATATATCCAATAGTGACCAAATGTTGCCTGACCACGATGAATAAATACTGAATGAATACGATATCCCAAATTACGTAGGTTAGAAAACTGTCCTTTAAGCAGAGCACTTAATTCCTCAATTCTAGAATCAATTTTCGGAAGCTCTAGCTGAATTTTTTCTATCTCTTCTTCAAGACCTGTAACTACCTGAGACAATAAATATCGATTGTTCCTGTCCTCTTCAGAGTCTCCAAGACCACTTTGAACGTCAAGTAAATTCATTTCAGATGTAGGTGCTTTTAGAGCAGGATCAACTATCGATGATATTCCAATTGTTGATTCTTTAACAAGTTCAAGCCATCCTTTCGTAGCCTTTAAAAGCTTTTCGGCATCTAGCTTATTATTTTTATCGACTATTTGAGTCAACTGTTCTCGTCGCTCCTGTAATTTATTTAGCTCTGACTTCCATCCCCAAGTTTCTCGTCTCAGTTTATTCAGTTCAATTTCGCCATAATGATCTATATATCTGTCCAAATAAATAGTCTTTTCAAAGTTCAATGGTGCATTTGATTTAAAAACACGTCCCTGTTCTCTGTCATATTGAACTCTCTGTACTTGTATCTGTAAAATAGGAGGTAGTTGTGAAATTGTCACATACCTTCGCGCTAATTGACCCTCCAGATCGACAGTTTCCGCATCAAAGCATGAATCTAGAGCATCATATATATCACGAGGGCCAGTAGCAACATCCACAATTAAATGAGAAAATCGCTCTTCTTTAGTTCGAACAGATGTGTTTCCAGTTTTCATATCCTGAAGCTCCAATGTCTGCTTTGTCTTGCCAAAAAATAAGTCTTTCACCAAATCAATTTGTTCGCCATCATCGTCAGTTCTATCGGGTCTAAGAGCACTCTCTATTTGAAATAGAACATTTTCGATACATTCAGTCACATCCTGTTGGTTTCCAAACATCATTGATGAATTGTTTGAGATTTTCCTCTCGGGTACAACAGGGCTTGTCTTCTTGTTATCTATATCTTCCATAGAATATGTAGCTGACGTGACTGCTCTCTCATCAGATGCAGATACTATAGCATTCACATCATCAACATGCGTAGAATCTGCCTTCTTTATATTGATTTCCTGGAGAACATTCCTTTCGGCGTTACTATTTGCCTCTGGATTCTTGGTGCTGATACTCAGATCTGCATTTTCTTTGTTGTCAGATTTAGTGATATTCATAGCATCTGTTCTATCATTGCTTTCCACTAGAACAGTTTCTGATAGAGCAGCATTTTTTTTATTTGGTAATTGCTCAGCCATTTCCTCTTTCGAACTTACTAGAGCAAGGTATGCGAGGTCATAATTTGGTGCTACAGAGCTCTCATTTGATTCAATCAAGTTACGAAAGAGACCGGAAAGCTCCGTTACAAACCTTTGTGCCCGTTCTATTTCCCATTCCGTTACAATTCGACCACCTACACGTTTTCCACGTTGGATCGCCTCTAAAGGCTGTTCACTTGAGATATCATTGAACGATATCACAAGCTCGCGAAGAGGTCTAACGGTAAAATAAAATTGTAATAACGAATTTAAGTAACAAGTATTACCGATATTGCGTAAACCGACAGGCCAATTTTCAGATACTTCAGGCCCAATATTTATGTCAATTATTCCCGTTTCAAGATAATGCTTTAACATAGGACTTTTGCGATAGTTCGATATCGCCCTAAGGGCATTGCGCATAATTAGAATTTCTTCTGGATTATCGCTCACTCTAATTTCGTAAACTGTCAGAATATGACTATCTTCCATTGCATTCTGTATGCCAAGAGTAGAATAAGCTGCGTCAATATCAGGTATTGACCCAGTTATATTGCGCGATTCTGCAAAGTTTAAAAGCTTTATACTCTTTCTATCCTTTGCAATCACAGTAAGCGCGTTTCCAAGAAGCTCAGCCTTGTTAGGACTATCCTTCATGTTAAATTCGTAGGACGTGATAATTATTTCATCTTCAGTTTCTTTCCGAACACCAAGCACGTTGTAGCTCTTTTCGACGTCCAGACTCTCCAACTGAAGAAGCGACTTCAAAACAGTACTATCTCTTGCTTCCGCAATTTGTCGAAGCGAGTTTCTGAGTTTTGACGCCGATGATGGCGAATCCTGCAATCGTGCTTTGTAAATACCTACTATCAGATTATCATCCGTTATACTTTCAGGATCGTCTACGCCAAGTTCGTTATAAGCATTGCGGAGATCGTCCCTTGTCATCAAACCGAGCGATTGCAATTCAACAACACGAATCTGAAGCTCTTCTGATTGTCTGATTGTGGATATTTCTCTAAGACACTCTAAGAAGTAACTTGAATTAGCAGGGTCACAATCATTCTGGCGATCAAAAGTTTGAAGAAGCAGGCTGTCGCTGAAATCAGGTATAGCTCCAAGACTTGCACAGCGTAACGACATAGGACTTGTTGGCTCGTAATATCCAATAGTGCGTGGATTAGTATCGTAATTAAGACAATTAAGCATCTTTTTAATAGCTGTAATCTGTGATTCCGTTGATATTTTAAGTGGATTATCAACCTTACCATCTACCCAAACAATTATCGCAATTTCCATGATCGATTCTTCCAGAAGTTGCCGCGTGCTATTCGATACCGATGTATTTTCGTTAACTGATGGAGGTATGAAACAACCTTTTTCATCATCTCTAGTAAAATAAAAGTGCTTGAGAATTGCACTGTCTACTTTGGTATTAATTGCCTGATTTGTAACGCTTATAGTCCTTGGAAGTGCTCCTTTTTCCATTTCAAGAGGACCTTTTAGAATGCGAAATAGAGTGTACAGACAGTTCAAGGGCTCCACTGGAGTCAACTGCACAGGAGGCTCTACCACCATTTCACTACCAATGCTCTCAGAAGCAAACTTTGCTCTTCGATTCTCATTATAAAACTCAAAACGCTGTGCGATTTTCGCGGGTGTAAATGTGTCTATTATTTCAGCTGTTAAGTGCGGTGGCCTTATATCGACAGTTACAAGCACTTGACAGAGCCTGCAATGAAATTCAAACCGCTCAGAGACACCTAAAACGCCATTATCTGTATTCTGGGACGACGTCATAGGCACAAAATGGTGGAAACAAGATTCCTGAGCATGAATATTTATAGATTTGTGCTCAGATACTTGAAGAATAAAGTGATATCTGCAAATGGAGCAAATGGTATTAATCTCGTCTGAATTCGTTATAGGAACACCCGTCACTGTTTCTGTTGCGTCTTCTATAGCAATAGAAACATCGCCTGTGACAGTATTTTCTGGCGACATTTTCTTGCCAGCATCAGCCGTACCATTCGTGACGACATTATTTACATCACTTGCTGAAGTAGATGTCGCTATCGGAGATATATGAAAACTATCAGCAATCAAGTTATGAACATGAGAGGCAAGTGGGATAGCAATACACTGCTTTGTAGAGCCCTCAGATTTTAAAGCTTCCCTGTATTTCTGCATTGATCTGCATGCAACAGTCTGAACAGTAGACGAGCCGTCTACTGGAGGATATTGTGGCACTGCGTCTGTCAACGAACCAGACATCGGTAGATAATGCATCAGCTGCTGAATCACCAAAGGGCCCGTTTTTCCGGAGCCAACAAAATCTAAAAACATTTTTGTTGAATACTCGTAGCTGGATTTCAGGATGCGTAAGTCCGTTCGTTTCTTCTATGATATATATATATATATACTGTATGTTTATTTTTACCAAGACCGAAGTATTCTACTCTTAGCAAAGCCAACTTTTAATCTCCTTTGACGACTCCAGCGTAGCTATATATCATTAATTCATAAACTTCAAGTAGATTAATAATGCAAATGCAAAATAAAATCTATCGAGTTGATATTCGTTCCTGGATCAAAGGCTATATTCTTTATAAGATGATGATATCTAACAGCTTCCCAGCTCCTGAATGAGAACTGTTAAAACCCACAATTCATCCACTTTGTTAAGCTGCCTTCCGGATACACCAATCTCCAATAGAGTGTACGTATCTCTATCTGATAATATAGCGTACAGGACTATTGAAGAATAGTTTCCAGGTTGAGTTCTGGCAGGATTAGATGCGCTTTCTGCGTACTAACACTAGATTCCTTTCAGTTCTTCAGAAGACGATACATTTACGATATGCGTTTATGCCCTAAATGTATTTTGATATCCTATAAATGTTATCCACTAAATGTAGCATTATATAGGCATATAATGCCTCAATTGCATTGAGCAATGAAGCACATTTTATGGAATATTACACATGTACCATTCTAGTTTAAGGCAGTAAACATAAGATATTTCTGCATTTACGTAGTCCATGAAATTTACGACGAAACAAAATCGAATGCCTATGATTGGGCGCTCTATTCTTCAGCACTTAAAACCAGATTCTCGCGAGTCTTTTCATCAAGTAGACGGCGACAGCACAGTCTTATAGAGAGCATTTGAACCAATTGAAGCAAGAGCCTTTGCAAAGTAAGTTGAAAGCGGCCTACTGAATGTTAGAATTTTAAAAGAATAATAACATTTGTTTTTATTCAATTATATGAATGCTAACGACGAAAATTAAAGACCGCTTCGCCTGCAAAATCTCTTGATCAAGAAAGGAATCAAGACCGACAATAGCAAGCCAAGTTTTTCTACCACAAGCACTATTAAAGAATTATATATATCTTCTCTAAATTTGTTTATATCAGTTACTGGATAGAGTAAAGTCACGATAGCCAAAATGTCTATAGTACCAAGAGTTATGTATCCGATTCACGACTATCGTGAGTATGAACCAAGAGACTCACTTTTCCTTGCCAGTAAGGTCGCTCTTCCTGGTTTCGCCATTGGATTATCGTATGCAGCAGCTCGTGAGCGTATTACGCATTTTCAAGCTCCTTTGGCAGAGTCTATGTTACGTGTCGGACGACAGTCAAGCTTAATTGGTTAGTTAGGAAGAAGGAGCAGCCTGTGAAAACAGCCGATTGATGAGAGGTGATAGACCGCGTCTAAATGGCTGTTCTCTCAATTTAGATTTATTTTATATCTGTTTTATTCAATATGTCATATGTCATATGCTAACGGAACTTATTTTAAATTATTAGCATTCACCGGTGTGACTTTCCAATTCGTTGAGGCCGCCTCTTCAAACTTACGCGAGAAGGAAGATGCATGGAATCACTTCTACGGTGGTTTAGCTGCTGGTGCTCTATGGGGTATACAAGGTAAGGATGATTGGAATCTGCATTGAATGATTTTCGTATTACCTTTTAGATTATGATGAATTCTAATGACTCTTTTTTCTTTGCAGGACGAACTATAACAAATACATTTTTCACTTCTCTGGCAATCGGTTCCATTATGGGATTGGCGCGATGGGCTGGTAACTTATATACCACAAGCAATGAGAAAGTTGATAAAGAGGATTCTGCTTTTTCGGGAGAGGAGTCTACGTTTTTCACAATTCGGGACCGCCAACCTTTGTCAGAGACTCTTAGTAAGCTTGGCGAAGGTCGAGGACTGCATTATCCAAAGGGTTCTAAGCCCGTAGAAAGCGAGGAGTAGGCAATATTCTTCTTTAAAATTAGTCTAGATTTGTGTAAATCATTGAGAGCTTTTTGACAATAGACAATATTGAGTGAATATCTCAATAACTATTGTTGCTGATGTTTTGACGTAACATTTGGGGATCATTAGTCGGCGATAATTTATGGTAATTTCAAATATTTGCCTTTTATCTAGCTCTCAGACACTGTAGTTTTAACTTTTTTATTTTAACATTCTGGTGGTATTCTATGTAAATCTTTGTATCCTTTACATCTCTCAGGTAGTCGCTTGATGTAAGCATGGCGCTTCTTTACTGATATTCAGTTATGTTGTTTTTAGGTCTGTCTTCGCAAATCTTACTTATATCCCACCTTATTCCTACCAAGTTCTTAAAAATATCCCTTTTTTTTTTACGCAGGCTCTTAATTCTACAAATTTTTTTTTGCGGAGGAACTATATGGTTTCATATTATCTCCAAGTTGCTGAAAAGATATCTATTCCGTATTTAAAAATGATCCGTCTCCTCTCATTATTCTGTTTAAGAGGGGACTGCTGCCCTTACAACTATGTAGAAGCCGCACGCGTCATATGTGAAGCGTCGCCTGAATTTCACCTTCTTACTTAAGACAATAATAACAGCACTTAACTTCTAATAGATACGTTTCAATATTGTCCTACAGACTAAGTGAATTAAATAGCAGTGAAAAATACGGATTGTAGGATTTTTTTATCAACCGTTCTACCTTATTCAAAGTGGTGCTAGAGAATCTGAAGTTCTACGGCACCTGTAAACAATGTCAAAAATCTCCATATCATCCTCGGAGCTCTCGGCTCAAGTCGTTAACACTGTCAAGGCACTACCTTTCATACCAATCATTGTGTACAACGATGCTCTTAAGTCTACAGTGTAAGTATAACTATAATGTTCATTTATGCTTTTTCTCTGTCTGTTATGCTAATAGTATTGATTTGTCTATTGCAATTAGCGTGAGGATTGCTCGTGACGCAGTATTCATTTACTGGACATATCGCCTTGGATTGAAGACTTTCTATGAAATAAGAGCCCGTGGCCCGATAAGAGCCACTCAAGATGCGTATAATTATATTTCGAAACAATTTTTTCGATTGCTACTTAAAAGTCCTCTAATGAAAGACAAGGTGGATGCCGAGGTCTCACAAGCTATCGCAAAACTAGAAGACTCAATGATCCCGAAAAACATGACACGCTATCTTAGACTTCCAGAGAAAGGTTGGGATGACGAGAAGGTCTTGACGACCATTGAAGAGTTCTCAAAAATGGAACATTCTGCGTGGGAAGATGGTCGCGTTTCTGGCGCTGTCTATCACGGAGGCGAGGACATACTTGAACTCCAGACTAAGGCTTATCACATGTTCTCTGTAGCAAACCAGCTGCACCCTGATGTTTTCCCTGGAATCCGAAAGATGGAGTCCGAGGTTGTCAGTATTGTCCTCAGGCTGTACAATGCTCCTGAATCCGCGGTTGGTACCACTACCTCTGGAGGAACAGAATCATTACTTATGACTTGCTTGGCAGCCAAGATGAAGGCTCGTATGGAGCGCTGGGTTACCGAACCTGAAATTATCGCTCCAACAACTATACATGCTGGAATTGACAAAGCTTGTTATTACTTTGGAATTAAATTAAGGCATGTTGATACTGATCCTGTTACTCTGCAAGTGGATCTTGCCAAAGTTCGTCGTGCCATCAACAGAAACACAATTTTACTGGTTGGCTCTGCGCCAAACTTTCCGCATGGCGTGATTGATGATATCGGGGGTCTATCTAAGATTGCTGTTAAATATAATATTCCTTTACACGTCGATGCATGCTTGGGCTCTTTTGTCACACCTTTCCTGGAGAAGGTGTACGCTGAGATTGATCCTACGATAAAGGTCCCAGTTGTTGACTTCCGTCTTCCTGGTGTGACATCCATCTCTTGTGATACTCATAAGTATGGATTTGCTCCTAAGGGTTCATCAATTATTATGTATCGCAGTGCGTCACTTCGAAGATATCAGTACTTTTTAGCGACTGATTGGACTGGTGGTGTGTATGCGTCACCTACTACTGCTGGTTCCAGACCGGGCGCTCTTATTGCCGGATGCTGGGCAAGTTTAATGCGACTTGGAGAAGACGGCTACTATAGCTCTGCAAGAGACATTGTTCTTGCAGCTTCTAAGTTGAAAGCTGCTATAGAGGATATGGATGATCTTTTTGTTCTAGGTAATCCTATAGCTTCTGTAGTGGCATTTTCATCAGATAACTTGAACATTTATGACATTGCGGATGCTATGGTCTCTCGCGGATGGCATCTTTCTGCTCTTCAGAAACCTGCGGCGTTACATATGGCTTTTACTAGACTGAGTTCGAAGTCTGTTGATCAATTAATTCTCGATCTTCGAGAAGCTGTAGCTGACATTAAGGCGAAATTCGTTGCCGAGAATGAGATAGGATCGGTATCGAATACAAAGAAAGGCAAGGGTGACACTGCAATGTTATATGGCGTTGCTGGCAGTATTTCTACTGCTGGAGTTGTCGATGAACTTGCAATAGGTTTCCTTGATTGCCTCTATAAAACTTAATTGCTTTAAGAATGTTTTCGAAAATTGAGCTATAGGAGCAGAGAGAGTCACCGCGCTAAGATACGTAAATCTGAATTTTGCACAGTGCTCTGTTGCAGTTTATGTTGAGACAGTTTGGAACAGGATTTTTAAATGTATCTTTTCCTGTGTAATAAATTGTCTTACATGAATTTTTGTTCCCATCAACATATAGATAGATGTATAAAGAATGACACTACATATGATATATAGATTTTTAACTTGATTTTTCTTATCCTCGTTAGATCTTAGTGAAAGTTGATTTTATATTCAAATTTTTAATCGATATTTATTATGCTCTTATCTCTGATGGAAAGATAGATTATGTAATAAACGACAGGTAGTTATAATAGTGTACTAAATGCTGCAGGTAATCCTGAAACTTAGGATATTACTCAGTATTTTCATTATTACTAGTATCATTATTAAATAATACGCTCACGCAAAATGTGTACTAGAAATTACAAATATAATAGTATAGTATTGCAGCAAAATACTTATCTGTTCTCTCAGTTCTAACTTCACACGCTCAAATAAAATGTTGGGCGCATAATAAATAAAAATGGACGCTGTCAAAATGTGTACTCATACAATGAGTACATTTTAGATAGCGGAACCCAAAAATGGAAATATGATATCTATAATACAACTTATCCAAACTAGACCTCAAAATAATATCTCTTCATCAGAACTATTACAATGCTAAGAATAATATAAAATTATAACATTATTAAGCCTCAGAAACACTATATCCAGGCATTCGAATAGCCGTCGCTCGCTCCGCTTCAAATTCAAGGGCCGATCGCTTTAGCTTTCTAGATTGTCTAGACACGTAAACCACAAAATACGTGCCTATTGCAGAGGACAGTAAGAGCAATCCAATGTTTACGGGGCGAGGATCTTTATTTAGTACTCTATGAGTCAGATGATCGAATGCAGACTGAGAAAAGTTCAAAAGACCGGATATCGTAGAAATCAAACCGTAAACTTTGCCGAAAGTGTCAAATCCAAACACTTTAGCACTATAGTCTGATGAAGCCGTATAGAATAATGACCGATAGATAACAAAAATAAAGATATTTGCATATGCTGCTGAGATATAAGCAAGGTTTCCAAGAACTCCAAAAGCCGTTCCCATTAACAGAAGTAGAGTGAGTGTAGTCACTGTCGAGAAATTGTCAAGAAGTATTCCACCGATTGGTACTGTAACAATTCCACCTATAGGTAGAGCCACATCAAACAATCTGTTCAAATTATGGGCAATTTCTGGACTATGGAAAATAAATTCATACTGCGCTCTTATAGAAGCAACGAAATAATTTAGTCGGATCATCTGAATCATAGAAAATGAGCACAAAAGTATAAACCAGGGCGTCCTGATTTGCTGTAACGCGCTCTTTCCATGAAGAGCACCCCATACTCCAGATATTCGAAGCTTTCGAAGCTCCTCAGCATTGAACTCAAATATATCGGTACTCTCAATTTCACGGTCATCAACAGATAGTAGAGCTGTCTGCTCTGATATAATGTCATCATCACTTAAGTGATAATCTTTCTTCTTTGACGGTGTGCTAGCTTTACCATTTCTGCTGTCTGCTTTAACAGCACTAATAGCGTCGACAGAGCCTAACGTGTCTCCGCTGCTTTCCGTACCACTATCGCTACCGTCTTCCAGAACTTTTGATATTGGACTTCCGGGCTTATAACTATCCTTCGGCATCAGAGTAACACTAACAACAATTATAAACACAGGGACGATCATGTAAAGCAAGAAGAAAGCGCGAGGATGAAACGCGCCATTACTCTCGTCATATATAAGTCTATACACCAGATAAACAGCAGTGGACGAATCAAAAGCACCAGTCAGTACAGACAGAATTAGACCAGAATGAGCGGGAAATGCATTTGATAGATGGAAAGAGGAAATAAAGATAAATGGCCCGCCAAAAGCCACAATCATGAATCCAACCACATATAAGTCAAGAAGTCTAATAGTGTTAGCAAATGCCAACATCATTGCGCCAGCTCCAATCAAAAAACCACCTATTACTCCACACAAGCGAGGACCATATTTATCCAGAATGATACCCACGATTACACCAGCAAAGTTTGTAACCACCGACGCACAAGTAAATACAAAGTTGATTTTGATCTCTCTTCTCGAACATATATAGCCTCGCTCATTTTCTTCCGTAGTACAAAGATTAGCATATACGCCTTCGCTAAGCCATACTGTCTTCAAAGCTGCAAATCCCTATATGAGAATGAAATAGATATCACACTCGCGTTAGCCATATCTGTACACAATGTTCTAGCAAAGTCAGGCTAGATCACGGTTTCCCATTTATTTCAATACTACTTACAAAAATTATTCCGGCTCCAAGAAGACACCATATCACAGCACAAGTAATCTGAAGTAGTCTCTTTGATTTTGAAACTTGTGTATAATGCACCATTTTGCTGCAAAACTTGTCGATGACCGTCTCTCTACAAACAGGCGGTCGTTATCTCCTATATTTGTCTGTATTTCGGTCTACCCCGACGTATATTTGAACCCCAGCACGCCTACTTCCCTAAATTTTCGGATCCCTATATAATCAATTTTGAAAAAAATTGATTAAAAGCAAACCTATCGAAAAAGACAACTATTTACCACTCTTTTCAACCTTGTTAATCTATCGTTTATGATAATGGTCAATAAGGAACTAAACCTTGAGATCTTCGTTCTATTTGTCGCCACAGCTTCCTCCGGGATTCTTAAACTTTTCCAAATCTTCAGAAAATTCAAAAGCTTCTCTTATTTGTCCCGTTTTGTACCTTACTATCTCTCATAATCTAATGCTGCTGTTGTGGTATCCTGCTGCTTCATCCCTTCCACGAAGTATTGTATATCTTTCTTCTCTTCGTGGAATTTCGGGACCAAACTGATCCATATTATCACGTGATATGGAGATAAGCAATTGATGTCAGTGAGCCGCACGTCAAACTTACTAAAATCTTCCTTTAGCTTTTAGAATAACCGGGACAGTCGAAACAGTAAGCTGAAAACAAATTCAACACCGACGAATACCAATTATATACAATGTGCAGATGGTAATTAAAATTACACAACTAAATGAAATAGCGATAAACCACGGAATATATAGAAGGTGACAATGATGATTAAAAAAATTATTATAGTACAAAGCAGCCATAGATGTAATAACATAACCCAAAAACAGTGATTTTTCCATTCCAAAAGAAACAAACCGGAAATCAAGGCAGTTCAAATAACAAACGCCGTGTAAAAACTAAAAGAAACTCCATTATTATCCAATATTATACCATCTCAGAAAGCGATATCTCTGAACTTTTCGTAACACGCATCTGCGTTATACCTAAATAGCAACTATCAAATTGCTAAGCCACTCAAAACCTCAAGTATTATAGAATGCTAAAACGCCAAAATTAGCCCAAATGATTTATAAAAAATTTAGCTTTACATATCATTCTCGTCATTGGGATTATGATCCATATGGAATTCTCTACCCGCTGCAGGATGGAAGGAGCGATTAATCTCGTGGATCGCCTGATTAACATTAACTATGATAGTCCGACCCTCGTCATCTTGATATTCATTAGCTATGGTAATATTATCAGCAAAATCATCTATATTTGTACTATTGTCCAAGCCACTTAAAGCCATCGGAAGTTGACTGTTTGCGGTGTCGCGTCTAAAAAGGTTATTCCACTTTCGATGGGTGACTTGTACAGGCGATGCCCGTTTCTTCTCATCTAGACGTGATAATTCAAATTCCCTCTGCGACCTACTGAGGAAGAGCCTTGGATTCCGAAGCAATAGTGCCCATCCCCTGAAGAAAAAAGGACGTAATTCGGTAAACAATAGCACAAAAGTAGAGCACAAAAGAGTGTTCCCAAATACTAGTACTGTTGATTTGTCCAGACTATGTCTAACAGCTTCCTGGCATATGTTTCTTTCACGTGAAGTAGTCATGCAGGTAAGAAAAATAGTCATGGAATTAAATCCATCGACGCGCTTTGATTTACGGGATGCAGCAAATGCATTTGCTGAAAGAAATATGATGATAATTGCCATGAATAAAACAAACACCATTGAGCGCCATGACAGGCGTAGAAACCTCCAACAAGAATACAAAACAATATTTAATCTCTTTAAGAAGCCCATTTTATGATTATCCTCGAGAGCAGAGTTTTCTTTGGCTTTGTGGAGAGATGTTTCCACTCGGTACAATGTCTAAATAGAAGTTACCAAAAACATTAGTATCGTGACGATCATTACATTTGCATGCTCATCAAGTCATCGCAACTTACTTTAATAACTGAGAATGCTGTCAATAGCTGCAGCGTAACTGATATAGCTGTATAAATCACACTAGGAATAAGGGTTGTGTAGTAATTTTGGGGATAACTCGGGCTACAGAAGTAACCCGAGCTATATGCTGTAAAAGGCGCGCTTGCTGCCGTAAAGGCAGCAGATATTATGATAATAATAGCCATAAAAATTCTCTGAGGTATTTGCTTTGAAAATACTACCATGCAGTACATTTTTAAAATTCGAACGACGAGGGTAAGCATAATCAATTGAAATCCAAACATATACCATATGTTTTGGATCATGCAGCCAGGATTATACTTCCCCAGAGCTGGTGTGATCTTGTCTTGACAGAAAACTGGCTCATTAATGAAACCAAATATTGTAGTTGCTCCAGTTGCTATAAACAGTGCCAATGCTTGCATGAAATTAAACTCAGAGACTACCAGTCTTCTTGATAGTAATTGTGATACCATCAACAAAATAGACACGACCATTGAGGCAATTCCTATCGACATATCTGACTTCGATAATGCATATACGTTATGATACATATCAGATAAATAATTGCATGCCATACAACATCCTTTGGTGCAAAATCTATGCGCATTGAACCAATCGGTGTACTTTGTAGCAGTTAATGGCTCCCATGGAAGTAGAGGCAACGGACAGCCCTCTGATGTTTCGTTCAACAGCGACTCCGACATCCTACGACTCCAAATCCGTCCTATCGCCTTTTGTATAAGCAGCTTTTGAATATCTCAACCTTCCAATCTATTATCAATCAAGTTCTGATATTAAAAAAGGTTAGCTAAATATGCACTTTAAATGTTAGGCTTAACTTGTTGATCGCATTGATATATGAGCCTTTAGTTAATAGTAGTACGATGATAGTTTAATTATAGAGCACAAGCAATTATCCTACTCACATCTTATAAAATTCGATAAATATTTAGCATGATATCCAGGTTCTGTGACAGGTTCAGAGATAATACGTGTTATAAAATTGGCCAATGCTAGCAATATCTCAAACCGCCTGTATCCAACTCTGTTCGTATTACTCGTGGATTCACAATTAACAATCAAAACCAAAAACTAGCTATCTGTCAGCATTCAGTAGTGTATAATATCAAATCAAGACGGTTAAGCCTGATCGCTTTTCGCATAATCCTTCGTCACTAACATCAGTATATCCTGAACACTCACATTAAATCTATATACTTCCTACAAAGTGCTGATTCAGACCTCTCAAAAGTTAATATATAAGAACTATTATTTAATAATCTTTGTAGTATCAACTTTTCTCTAGAATACAATTAAATGTGCTCTATAACGAAGCCGAATCGACGTCGTTTTTGGAGGTTGGAGAGCCATTGGAGGACAAGCATTTCCGCGAATCTTCCTACTAAAGAGTATTTCAGGCGATCATCGTTTGAGGGAAGCATCGATCACGTGACTTTTCCACTTCGAAATTTATTTTGCTTCTATAGTTATGAATCAGCATTCGTTATTTAGCTACAAGTATTGATCTATTATGCCATGGACTTAGTCAAAGACATCTTGGAGCGCCCTATGGAGCACTCTGCACGGATAGAAGTAAATGGTTGCCTTAGAGAGGAAGCTCGTGAGGCAACAGCAACTACAGGTGATGAAAATACAGGAATAGAAATCTTTGGCAGACCTAGTGGCGGAACAAAGCGCCAGTCGCTTTGGAGATCACGCCGACGACAAGATATACAAGACAAAATAAGTTCGGGAGAAAGGCCATCAGCTCACATGCCTGTCTTGGTGCCATGTAGTGGGAAAAAAGAATCGAGCAAATATGTGGAAAGACAGAATACAAAGTCAAAAAATAGTCGAGATATAGACATAGACACTGAAGCGCATCGCATCAGCATGGAAAACGACAAGAAGATAGCCAGCATGTCATCTGAAGAGATTGCAGCTGAGAGAGAGGCTCTTAGAGCCTCATTACCTCCGGGTTTGATATCAAGGATTCTGGCAAGAGATTCATCGGTAGCCGATGCCATTCTCGGTCCTCAGATAGATGAAGTAAGAGCCGGTAGCACTAATGATGCTAAGCGGGAAGAAAAGCTAGAACAAGAAGTGAAACCAAAGACTGAAAAGAAGGTGAAATTTTCAGAAGAATGTGCAACTGAAGACACAGATCAGTCAAGTTCCCTGAAGGATCTGAAAGACCAAAATGCCCCAGATGTGAGAGTAGACAGTATTCACTTTCCCGCGCCACCCCGTCTTGACCCAGATGCACCAGATTTTCTTGAAAAGCTCCATCAGCAGTATTTCCCAGAACTTCCTGCTGATCCTTCAGCTCTCGCATGGATGAAACCTGTTACTGAAGAAGAAGATGAGTCTTCGCCTTACAATCCACATCAGGACTCATTACTACCAGCCGACATTAGATTTGATTTTCAGGGACAAATTGTTCCCCCGTCAAAATCTCGAACTCTACCCGTAACACTAGGCCTTCATCATCATTCGGACTCTCCTGGATATGCAGGATACACAATTCCGGAGCTCTCACATTTATGCAGAAGTGCTGTACCTGCACAGCGAGCTATTGCAGTACAAATAATGGGTCGTATATTGTATCGACTAGGAAAATATACTTATGGTGACTACGTTTCGGATGTCTTATGGGACATTGTCGACCACACCAGAGTAGTTGATTCCATTTATGAAGCATCAGACGAAAATAAGACACGCCACATGGGATTACGAACATGTGCAATCGATGCATTATGGCTATGGAAGAAAGGTGGTGGAAGACGAAGAAAAGCGGAATGAAAATTTATAATCTCTCATTTTATTGCAATATGTACAAGTATTCTTGAATTAAATACACTCATACTCAGGCATTCCTATATTAGTCTATTTAATACTATGTATCAACTCTTGTTGACACATCTAATGACCAATTTTCCATGATTTCTGATAAATAAATTCGAAGAAATAACGAAAATTAATATCCATTTAAACCACCTATATTACAACTTGAAGAATTCTCATCGCGTGACTAGCCAGTAAAAAAAATCTTTACTCGAGCCATTAATGAAGGACCCTGACCTTGACCATCAATCATTTCTCGCTGCAAATCTTCGTAATACTTAGGATTACTAGAAGGTCTCATAAGTTTATCCGACACAGGGAACTATTGAAATCAATAGGTAATTGAATTAGTTTCTAAACAGAAATAGAAAGAAAAGACGCATTCCAAACAATTCATCAACATACCAATTTTTTATACTTGTCTGCTAATAATACCTCTGCGCCTTCTATCTGGGTTTTCAGCTTAGGTAAATCCTCTGCTTTGTTGCTTTGATATTGTTGAAGTTGTTCGCCGAGCGTTTCCTTCAAGTTCACCTGTCTCTTCATAGCATCTTCAGGCCACTTTCCTACAATTCCAGCGAATCGCTTTATTGGTACAGACATGCCAAACCAAATCTGTTCCTTTCAAATAAATCCTCACTTTGAACAAAAATATGTAGAATACTGCCAAAGAGGACAAAGAACAAACTTCAGTGTAAAGGCAAAATTTCTACGGGATTAAATACCGAGTATTCTTTAACAGAAGACCTAAACACACTCCACTAACTACTTATTGTGAACTGCATCTCAATCCATTGTATCGTTTCAGCTCTAGCACTACATAATCCCATTTAGTTAACATAAGCTACCCAAAGCATATCTAGTCATCATCAGTTACAGTTTCCTCTTATTTTTTATCTCTATACTTTTCGCGGCCATATGTCAGTAGACCCATATTTATCAGCAGCTTACGCATATCTACAAAGACTGGGCCCAGACTTGGCATAAACAGAGTCACCCAAGAAGGATTGTGTTTCCCAGCAGATTTTGGGCTTGTCAATAGTAATAATTAGAAAATATATAAATAAATCTCCACTATTAATATAAGGAGGTAAATATTATCTATAAATCGGGATGGCATTGAGGTTCAATGCTACGAGAGCACATAAAAGAACGGCACTAATCTATTAACTAGCAGTAGCAGTATATTATCGGACAACCGAGGAATAGGCAAAATAATAACTAACACAAGGATTACGTATTATTGTTCCTGATATTTTGTAATTGTGTATCGGCGGATCGGCAAATCGAAATTGTTTGTTGTATAGTGGGATTTCTAGACAAATTTATGAGTTGCGAAATATAAGAAGCTTTTTTTAAAGATGACAGGATCAAATCCATTGTCAGCATTGCTCAATCCAGACAAGGGACCTGCATCAAAAGTGTCTTCACCACCAGCGAACGATTCTCCAAGCAGCGTATCACCGTCAAAAATTGCTCAACAGTGCTCGCCAGACCCACCACGAGCGTCAGCATCACCTACTATTGCCTCTTTGCTGACCAATGACGACGCGCCTGCGAGTCGACCGTCCCACGAGTCAAGCTCGGTTGCAGTTTCGTCTCTTTTGTCGCCTTTACCTGTTTCTGCAATGACTTCCAATTCAAGTGCACCAGCAACTGCGCCATCATCACCAGGATCCATAGTCAACTCCGCCTCTGGTGCTGATGCTACAGTAAGCTCTAGTATAGCTGCCAATACAGGAACAGCACCTTCTACTCCCGCTCCAAAGAGGGTGAAGACCGAGCATATCAGCTCGCCAGGAAAATTCCTGTTCGGCTCGCCACAACAAAGTCAAAAGCCATCAGGAGATGACGGTGAAGACGCTCCTACAATATGTCTTCATGTACCGTTAGCCGGTAAATCTAATGTAGTTGTTAATTTTGCAAAGCTTGCAGAAGATAAATATGGATGGGTGTCACTACATCCACGGATAGCTTCTACGGCAGCTGAATTATTCGATGAGGATGAATCAATGGATTCGGGCGATGATGATGAAAAGCCTGAAGCAAGTAGTGCAGGTGACGATGAGACTAAAAAGGCAGCAGCTGCTTCGGCTGCTCAGAAGAAGCGCAGAAATGAAAGCAAATATGGCAAGTACGACATAAATGATCCTTTCATCGACGACTCCGAGCTTCTTCTCGAAGAGCAAGCTGCGTCTACCAAGGATGGCTTCTTTGTGTTTTCTGGTCCGCTGATTGCTGATCAAGACAAGGTGGAAATTGAACGTGCAGATGGCACAATTAAACGGCCTGCACGCAGTCGAAATACTAAATCAACTTCGTCACGTTCATCTAAGAAGAAGGCCGACTCAAAAAATAGTGACATCAAGAGTTCTGAAAATACTACTAGTAGTAAAAACGACAAGAATGAAAAGGCCGACAAGAATGACAAGCATGAAGGCAAGAGCAGCAACAGCAATACTGGAGGGTCTAATGACACTTCTTCCAAAGATAATAAAGTTGATTCGAAATCGGATCTCGAGAGAGCCTCGACAGCAGAGTCAAACTCTTCAGAGAAACATAGCAGTATAGGCAATAATGCAGCAGCGTCTAGTAATACAAACCCTTCAACGTCTGGGGGATCAAGAAAGAAGCAAGCCAAGTCCAATGTGTCTTCGTCTAAGGAATCGAAAGACAGTGCCAACTTAACTGCAGCGGTGTCAACTACGCAAGGCTCCAACAATGCCAGCAGTACAGGTACTTAGTCAATAGTATAATAAATACTACTATTCTACAGTATTTGCATTAGTCTGTATTCTTGGGATAACTGATGAAGGGTATGAATGAAGGAATTTAACATAGAGTTTTTAATCAGAGGCGCGTGTGCATTGAAGAGCTGTAAATTTTATTATATTGTATTTAATAGTATGTACTTCTTATATTAATGAATAGCCAAACCAGAAATACAAATTCCATACCGTAAAATTATTGAAGGTATTAAATTGACACAAGTCGCGAAAAGAGTAGTACATCTTTACATTCTCTTTATAACAAACAAACAAAACAAGGATATAGTGAGTAAATGTAAACGATGCAGTCTGGACAAGAAAACACGACAACACTCGAACTCGAATGCTTGTGGAGGGACTGCGAATATTACTAATTCCACAATGAGGTCTGCATCCACGTAAGATGATTAGCTTCGCTGCTGAGAGCAATCAAATAGATCTATACTTTATGTCCTTTAAGAGGGACTTTAGTTACATATAGCGAGTACATCTTCAACTTTTTGGTCTGTCCATATTGTGGGATCACTAAACGTGAGATTACGCAGTACGTCTTGCACTTGCAGAGCTCGGCTATGCTCAACAGCATGCCAGCTCAGCGGCATATCTACAGATCCGGTAGGATTATCGAAATCGTCAACAGCTCCTCCGAAGGACGAAAGTGTTACAGTATCTAGACTGTCTGTGAATTCAGCAGTACCAAAGCTAAGGTCATCACAGGCTTCAACGATAGGATTTCCGTCTGTCAACATATACACTTCAGTGTCTTCGGACTGATGCATTCTGAATTGATGTGCATGACGAAAAACAATTACGGAAGACGACACTCTTGTGAGGTGTATTGGTCCAGCAATGTCGCTGGCAAATACGATCAGCGATCCTGTGCAATCAGCTAACTGAACATTACTGAGCGATACTTCGGACGGTGCAATGTATACAATGCTAGACTGGATATGTGACATGAAAAGAGTAGTTGACAGCGCGGCAATCGCAGGGAGGGTGAAAAACTTCTTATTGATATCACGAATTTGTTGGACCGGTGTGCTAATAATGGGCTTCTCAGAAACAACTTCTGCACTCGTTCCGTCAAGTCTTGGCCTCTTCTCTGCAAACCCTTGACTTTCTGTGGTCCTTCTGCTTCTACTCGAGAACGAGAATCTTGCCTTAGGGTAGAGCTTGTCGCTCAAAGCAGACGCCTGAGCTGTCAGTTGATCCAGCTGCTGCAGAAATTATAAATTTCAGGTTAACAAAATATTCACTGATATTCGCGGAATCATAAGAGAAAACAACATACCGTAGTATATGCTCGTTGATCGTATCCGGGAAGAAATACAGCGGCATTTGTCACCTCTTCTTTTAATGCATCTAACTTCGCGGAGGCTTCGGCCAGTGCACCTTCGCTCTGGTCAAACTCTCCTTTATGCAGTAGCTTTTCTATTTCTAGACGATACATTAAATTAGCCTATCGTAGACTTAGACTACTGCCGGAATCCGTGCAATATTCCAGACTGCAAGAATGTAAGCTATACCTTCTTTTTCCGCGGAGAATTGGACGAAGAATATTTGCTGGGTCTTGTGCAGCTTCGACATTGTAGAGAGAATTATTCTGATCGTCCTTCGTCTACCTTATCAGTCCGGTACACATGAAATGCACGAACGTCTACTTTCCTGTGAGGATTGCTCGATTGGAATGCCTTCTGCGGCTGTGGAATCGTGCCTCTGTTTCTCGCAAATTTTTTTCTTTTTTTATATTTTTTGCACCAGTCAGTTGAAGTCCAGCGTACGCTTCCAGCGAGAGACAGCGTTCATCTAGTGCTTGCCGTCGGCTCAACAGATTATAGCTTCCGAGACAGATTTTTTTCGCCAGATACGACCTAATTCCTGCTTAGCGAATACAGTCCACTTACAGTGTATCCGGTACTTGTGCATTCACAAGCTACTAGAACGACTATTCACACAAGACGCGTTTGAATTGCGATCTCTTTCCGTTCGCTTCAGGCGTCTGTCTTTTCACGACTATTGCCTTTTTGGATCTCAAAATGGTGGAGAGCCCACCGGGTCACGTGGATCATCCCATTTGTACGACTACGCTAGCGGCTTGCGTCCATAGAGAAGCAGAGGCCCGGCGGGCGAGACCTGCACTGCAGCACGAGCACGTCTAGACTATTCTGCGCACTTCTAATGTAGCAGACGGACTGAAAAGTCTAACGATGCCAGTGTGGAATATTTGGTAGAGAGAGGAATTACGTGAGCGTACTGGCTGGTTTTGCCAATGCTTTCTGCTGCTTGTTTCTGGCGGCAGAGAGTCTGGCAGACTAAACGTAACGTGCCATACCGCTGAGGGTGCGCGGAGCTGCTCTACTATCGCGCGTGAATGGCGGTTCTGCAGTACGCGGTTACGCACCTACTGAGAATTTTGCGCAGACGACGCGAATGTTAGCAGTGACGATATAGTCGTAGCAGAGTAATAGTAGTGCATGTGGGATATCCTAGTGGCTAACCTCAAAGACAAACAACTGCTGCTAGTACTACTTGACTCTCGCAGCTACGTCGCGCATCGCTCGTCGCTAGCAGGTCACACAGCGGCAATAGCGTTTTAATATAAAGATAGTAGGCATGAACGCGCCTGCGAACTATACAAAATGAGAAGACCAGCTTGCGTGCTAGTACTGAAATGGACAGACACTCTAGAGCCGGATTTCATGCGCGTGTGCCGCATAAACTGCGGCACTGTCTTCAAAGCGTGCATTACTCCCTACAGCAGCAACCCAAAAAAACAAAAAAAAACTAATATTCCCATACAAATAGCCTTCAATTTCGTTAGTACACCTAATATACAAATGCTATATTACAAATAAATAGGCTCCTTGAAACAAAGGAGCGTGTAACATCGAGTAGCGGCAGCACCAGCAGTAGCGCTAGTACTGACACAGCAGACAGAGTGGCTCACGCACAACGCCCATCAATAATTCACTACTTGCGGCCCTTCTTGTTGCTGCACACCTGCTCACACTCAGCTGAGCAGTACCACAGACCTGACGGCGGCGCCTTCAACCCAACACATCCGTAGTGGAACCATTCATACTGGCAGTCTGGATTGTCGCACGCGATCATGTCACCATAAGACACCTGCTGACAAAAGCAGTAGAGTGCGCTGTCGTTGTTCTCCTCCTCGTCGTCATCTGCAGGCTGCTGCGACGAACTCTTGATCTTGTTCGACGTCGTCGCACTCCCCGCACGCACAGTACCACTGCCCAGGCCATTACTGCCGCGCGGCACTAAGCCTGATCTGTTAAGTTGATTCGTGACAGCGATCGCTGCCGACACCGCGTCGTCTTCGATCTTGCCTGGCGTGGGCATCATCGACGCCGACAAGGGAGAATTAATGCTCACCGAAGACGGCGTCGTCCGTACAGACCCGTTCACGCTGCTACCGTTGGCCAGCTTCTGGCGCTTCATAGGACGTTGGCCCGCATGAATGGACCCGTTCGACGTGACAGCGTTGTTGCCTGATTGCGGTGTTCCAGGTAGTGCTCCAACTCCACTGGCCAAGCCATTGAGGCCTGCCGTGATTCCGGCAGCTGCGAGGTCTGGCGTGGCGCCTCTCGACGGCTGAACTTGTGGATGAGAATGAAGAGGCGCGTGCAAGTGCTGGACAATAGGCTGTGAAGGCTGTCGCTTTTGGGCGTTGGCTACTGCTGCGGCGTTGCTCGTGCTCGCAGCCATCTGCAGTGCACGAGTAGCTGGCAGCACTATCGCATCTGTGCTTGGAGCCAAGAGTCCATCGTTTTGCAGCCTTTTAATGTCCAGATCAAGTCGCCTCATGTGTCGTGAGACTAAATCGTTGAGCTTGTTGGCAAGCTCACATTTCTCTTGCTGCATCTTAATAGCATGTTCAAAATCAGCGCTTATCTTATTGGAATACTGCTTCTCCTTAGGATTCTCGCTGAGAGAACCATGTGTCCTGATGTGTTTATGGATTTGATTATCATAATGCTGTATCCGCTTGCGTAGAGTGTATAATTTGACGTCTTTTGCCTTAATTTCCTCCAAGTAGTGGGCTACTTCTTCTGGAACATTTGCCACTAAATAATTTACGAGGTTAGTAATTGTCTCCAACCATTAAATATCTCCCCTCTCGCACGCAAGAACTTCAGCCTCACACTCACTTCTACGCCTACAACTCACAAAAGACCACTTACAATCCTGTTGGAACTGTTCCAAAATATATGCTGCATCCATAGACATCGCGTTCACTGACAAATTTGATGACTTCTTGATGGATGGATGGCGAATAAACTTTGGCTGGCTCAAATGACTTGCGCAATTTGTGTATTCTCCCGGAAACTACGACTGAAATGTGAGAGTTTATACGTCAGCGCTAAATACCCTTATACATTTAGACTAGAAAGTTTATCTTATCTCAATATCTCGTCGCTACAATAGCTCACTAAAGCTGAACATCGTGAACAAATTACAGGTAATCAACATGATACTGGCTTTAAAACAGTAGTCTTTTGTATTAGTATACGATTTTATCGTTAATATAGTAGTACTTTTACAGCAATATTCAAATAAATAAAAACAAAGCAAGCATTAAGAATATTAAAATTATAAGTGTACTTGTTTTGAGCCAATGCCAAACGCCAACCTTTGTAAATTACAGAATAAAATCTGCATAATGTTCTCAAATAGTATAGAGGAAATAGTAAGCACACGTCCTAAACGAATAGTAGTACCATCACCATGCATAAAAGCAAGATAAAGACAAGCTTCACATATTGAGAGCAAATGCAGAAATACACAAAACGTTAAAAGAGATTTTCAAACAAAAGGAAATTAACCATTCAATATATACTATAATCTATGAACGTCTGTTCGCGTTATCATGCTACACCAAATGAGTAGATACGGACCTCTCCGTCGTCCGAACCGGATGCAACACGTGAATCGCTAAGACTAACACAGGCTACTGGTGCAGAATGGCCAGAAAATGTATGCAGACATCGGCCACTCTGACGATCCCAAATCTTTACCAAACGATCGTGAGCTCCAGAAACTATCCTAAAATTGTCTGCAGCAAGGCCCCATACCCCTTCCACATGTCCAAATAACGTTTTGACACATTCACCAGTATTCGAATCCCACAACTTGATAGTGTTATCTAGAGATGCAGTAAGAATATTCGGCAATCGCCTTTGTCTTCGAGTTAATGTACGGCTGACCTGTGATGAACTGGTTTCACTTCCATCACTAGAACCGTCATGTTTTTCTTTGAAATCACCATCATCAGGAAGCGATGAGTGATCGCTATCCACACCACTAATCAAACCATGCGAACTGCCGTGGTCATGTGAGTGATCGGAATCTTTATCATCCTCATTTTCAGATCGAATCTTGACTGGAATTACGACCTGAACTTGGCCAATATGTCCTTGAAAATTTGGCGAAACATTTATTCCTTGTGCTCCTCCAAATACTCGGAGACACTCACGCGTATTGAGGTCCCACATTCTTACAGTAGTATCGTCACTAGCAGAGAACAATGTCTGAGTTTCTGAATGGATGAAGACAGAATTAACCCAGTCAGTATGGCCCCTCAAAGTCATGAAAGACTTTTCTTTGAAATTCCAAACTCGAATTGTGCTATCCGCAGATCCAGAAGCGAGTAATGTTGAATCAAAATGTAAACTGACAACACCGTCTGTGTGTCCACGCAGTGTCGATACGCATTCACCTGTCTTATAATTCCAAATTCTAATTGTGCGATCCATAGAGCCGGTTATGAGCTTTGTGTCATCAAACATAAGTGCTCTCACACCACGAACATGACCAGACAAAACACGAAGAAGGTTTCCAGTTTCTATGTCCCATACACGAGCTGTAGTATCGTAAGAACCGGTAATGATGACAGAGTGATCAAATTGGAGACACATAACGCCATCGGTATGTCCCTTAAGAACTTTCAGCTGATATCGTCCGCGGCGCCAATTCTGCTCCACTTTCAATCGCTCTGAATACACATCTTTCCAAGGTCGAGTAAGGCGCGTTGGTACTGAAGTTTCAACTGGAATTTGCTCCGCAGATTCACTATTTGTCTTAAGACGCTTAGCTGCTCGCTCGTAAGCAGCTTCATCTGCATCAGTCACCGCAGTCGACGAGGTAATCTCCGGTCCCTTGGTCACAAGACAGCTAGCTTTATGCTTCAAACTACTAGATGGTACTTCTAGAACTGCTACATCTTCTTTGTTGTCTTCTTCTGCTTCCAGCTCGGATTCCTTCAACTTCTGCACACGCTCTTCAATTGCCTTTTTAGATTCATATAGCCGGCGTTTCTCCAACAAAGGTAAACCCCAGCCACACTTTGTACATTTGCGATCGATGTGCTGCTCACACATTCTGTGCCAGACTATATCGTCGTCAGCCAACATCTTCCATCTGTGAGAAACCTGAGCAGCCTTGCATAGAGATGATGCGTCTAAGTAGCACAATATCTTAAAAGAAATCTCCGAAGGAAGAGCCGATACAAAATCAATCCTATTCAGATCACGGAGCATAGAAGAGACGTAGGATAGCTGTGGAGAGCAACACTGAGAAAGAATTCCCTGTAAAATCAGATTTCGCTCATAAGCTGGAGCTGCAGAAAATAAACTCCACATATGTGTTATAGCTTCCTGATCCTGTTCGGGTAAATTTTCCAGGCCCTATATATGAATTATTAGTATCTTGACACATAAAGGAACTAATCAATACGTCACGAATTAAATATCGGAATAATTTGACATACCCTTTGGAGCACGTCCATATTGCTCTCATCTGCTTGCCGCTTGCATTTGAAGTCTGGATGATGTCTATAACAAAATGACCTTGGTTCCTTATGACTTTCTGGATATAATCTTTGTGGAATATGTTTCGTTAAAAATTTTGGCAATATCGCTGCCGTACTTGCCCCGTTAGCCAACTGTTCGCCCTTCATGTTTTTATTGCCTTCTATTTTCTCAACTTCTCCAACCTCCGGAGTATCGGCTACCATGTTTTCTGGATCCATTCTGCTCCACAGAAGTGACAAGCAATATGCGAAATAAAATACAAGTATTAAATCGGCAATATGCTCTTGTAGTCCTAAGAGGAACTATATAGTCTTTATATAAAATAAGAGTGAGCTTCTAGCCCTGTGTGGCGTTTAGACTGGTCCGCACTATTATCAGACGTTCTGGAGCTGCAAAAAAAAATTCTTTACAACCAGACGTGTTTATAACTCGTCTTCACTCTAAATACATTCGTAAGCTTCAGACAAGATATATGCAGCTCCTTGAGTCTGTATAAGTATGCCAATCTGCCGTTTCAGTACTCCTCGTAACCAGATTGAATCTGGAATAATGCATCGCCATGGTGCAAAATTACACCATGGCGATGCATCACGTGATGTGCCTTGGTGATTAAATTCACGTGATATGACGAGTCTCGCGTTGAAATGACTAAATTATACTACAAGATTGCGCAGAAGCTGACGCGATTCATGAAGCACTAAACATAGACAAAACTAGCAATATCCGGTGTATGAGAATAGCATTTTACATTAAAGCGTGATCTACGGATCTACATAGTTTCAGCTTGACAGCTATCTGAAAACTGATTTAGATAGTAAGGGGTGGGTGAGTCGCAAAGCATAATTTCAGCGCAGTCGTCTTAATTGATCTCGATAGTTTATAACCGCAGAGCTTCAATTTAGCAGCCGGTCTTATCAGATTAGTGATCGCAAATTAGAGTGATAACTGAGGAAATATTTTAATTAATGGAAACAGAATGGTTCCTGAAAGCCAAAAGGCTACTTCAGGAAGCAGAGGAGATCTGCTTATCAGCAAATGAGATCTTAGAAAGCTCAAAAGATGCATTCGAGATGGGCGTTTCACTAGTGTACAAGATGTTATTTATGATACAAGAATTGCATTCAACTGTGCGAATACTTTATGGGGTAGAAGATCTTTATAAGAGAGTAGAAAATAGTAGTTTCGATGATTTTAGAGTCCAGTTACAGAAGTTTGATAATTATGGATCTCTATTCGAAGAACTAATCTATCTAGCAAAAACAAAGAAAATACCTAAGATGGCTTTAAGTCCCAATCTAAGGAACGAAAAAGAAACTTCATTATATGATATACTGTCATTTCAAGACGCGGAGAATGTTAAAGCCTCTATAAAAGAAAAAATTGATTTTTTTCAGGTAAGCTACAATTTTCTACGAACTGTAAAATCGCATACTTGTGGCTGACATTTACAACATAGTCTACGCATACCGAGCTAAGCTCATACCGCAAGAATTTCGCTGCGTTAATAGTTGAAAAGTCAGAAGTGCTCACCAGTTTGTGTGCTGAAATAGTGAATGTGAAGTTGTCAGCACTTCAGAACATTAGCAAGGAAGAGTTTGTTAGAATAGCATCTCAAGGAGGGCCTACAGAGCATATACATAGTATTGAGAATAATGCACAAATTATGGGAGGTTTACTAGAATCACTAGCCCATCATTATGATCAGTGTTCTCAATTCTTATACCAGTCAAACTCGGGCAATTTGAAAGAAATTGATAGCTTGTCTGAGAGTAAGGAAGAACAGTTAGATCTGCTACGGAAAGACACTGACCTAGCCGACGGCGTACTAGATGAACTGTATCAGCGACGGGATGAGATGTACGTTTCCAGTGAAATTATTGCCAAATTCTTAGAGACTCAAACAACCTTTTATCAGAGATGCCTCAAGCTGCACAAAGATATCGGTTCACTACAAGTAGAATCACAAATACATCAAAAATTCTCAGGTGAATTTGACTCTTTCTTTTCTAATTGCAAAGATCTGGACTCTAAGTTTAGTTCATTAATTACTTGGCTTGAGAAAAATGTAAGAGAGATGGATCTCGTTTCTTCAGAGATGCAACGCAGAGAGAAGGAAGAGTCCGATCGTAAAAGGCGTTTGGAGGTTGCTATAAGAGATACAGAGAAGATGTATGCCACAGAGTTGTCGAGCCGACAAAGATTTAGTATAGAATCTCTTCCTAAATCCGCTTTATCGGGACTGTATGCTGAACCGACAAAACTGGAAGTTTCAGTGATCACTACAAATACAACAGATCTTTTGGTGCCAAATGACATCAATTGATAGTGTCACAATGATGCAGAACTTAAACAAAATAATTTACTTCTGACATTATAGCATATTATAACTTTTTAATTCAACAAGACTTTTCTGTTATCATGATACTAATGGCGTTTCGAGTTGTTAACAAGTTTTTTCTTAATATGCTTTGGAATTTTTTTGGTCCGCTTTTCTTTCTTCTGCTCCTTAACCAATTTTTTGCGCTCCTAAAAATTTGTTTAGTCGTCATTTGCATATCAAATACTAAATAATTAATTTGCTTTAATTTTATCACAATTACCTTTTTATCTTCCTTATTTTCATATTTCTTTCCCTTCAGCTGTTTTCGTTCTTCATAGTCGTTTCCTGCTTCGGTTTCATCGCTATCGGAGGAAGCATCGTCCTCACTATCTTCATCCTCTCTGTCTTTCTCCTCATTTTCAATATCGCGTTTCTCAATACGAAGGTTAACCAGATCCTTATAAATAAGCTCAGACCCTTGTCCACTCGAGATTTTATCTGTATCTCTTTCGATATCGTAGACTTGTTCCAGTGTTTGAGGAATATACATTTCACGGAAAACGGCTTCGTCGACCTCGGTATCTTCTGTATAAGGATCTATTCCTGCAAGAGTTTGAACTAAATCATCTATGCTCAAATCTTCACGTTCATTGGTAATAAGCTCGAATAGCTGTCTCTCTGAAAAACAAGCAACGCCATTCTTGCTGAAATAAGAAGTAACGTTTTTAATATCCATCCTCAAAAACTCAAGACTGTGGGGGTGATCGTGCTCTACTGACTGTGATACGTCTATTATGTATAGTTTTCCCTCATGATACAAAAGATTATATTCACTCAGATCAGCGTGAACTAATCGGCATTTCTGATACATGATAATCATATATGCTACTAGTTGGTGATACATGTCAACATATTGCTCCGATTGTAAATGAGCGTCATGTAATCGAGGTGAAGCCCAACCTTCTGAGTTACCTATAAAATCCATAACAAGGACGTGCATCTTTAATGCAAGTGCCTTTGGACTTGGAATGCCTGCAGCATATATTCTACTAAGATTTCGCATTTCTTTCTCTGCCCATAAGCGAACCATCTTTCGAGGATTGTGCTTGCTATAGCCATGTCTAAATCTGTATTCACCAGTTACATAACGGTCTCTGTCCTTGAATACTAAGATGGAAGTTTTATATATCTTGACTGCACGATGTTCTCCGCTCTCTGTAAGAGCATGGTATACATTGGCTTCTTTTCCGGTACTTATACAGCCGTTGATTTCGTAAAGATCGCCTCGGTTTATGAACTTCGCCAGGATCTTACATGTCCGTGGATCCAACACCTGCTCAATTGTTGCTCTATCTGACTTGTCCGTAAGTCTGAAGCTACTTAGTTAGCATGTTGTCCTATTATAAGATGGCTGTTCTACATACTTGTTTTTTATGCCTGGTACTAGTTCATCGACCTTGATTCTAGACGCATATTTTGCTAGAATGGCATTTGGATCATGCAAAATCTTATTCCCTTTCGCGTTGACAGTATCATTGCTAGAACTGTTGCGTAGTTCTTCCATGTCCGAGAAATCATCCTCATCCTCACTTGAATCAGGGCCGATTCTGAAATCATCTTCGAGATCTAAGGTAGCCATTTTTGTCTGGTTGGACTAGAAGTTGCGAAAATTTTGGAATATTGAAATTTTTCAATTGGGATATTTTAGCAATCATTCTTTTTGACTAGCCGAAAAGTATCGTTAGGGTCGCTCCACGCTGCACTGCAATGTTGCATTTACAGCTCATCTTCACTTTTGAAATAATAAATCTACAAATACATGATTTATATTCTTAGGAATTAATAAATTAAATCAAAATCAAACGTAGTATTTACATAAAGATAGTTGACCGTAGAATATAGCTATGATAAATAAAATAGTTTCAACGTTCAATGGCTGAGGAAACATCATCAGTTCCCTCCAAGTCATCTTCTTCGATCATCCCAGCTCTATTTGAATCATTATCACCAAAGTATCCTGGCGAGATATTACCGATGACAATACTGCGAAATGCGTTCTCGAAAATGTTCTTTTCATGCTGTGCAGTTGCAATCGCAGATAGTTTCATTCTAGCGTGCTCTGAGACCAGCTCATTAGACAAACTAGCCTCTAAAGTACCAGTAATTGAGACTTTTGGTTTGTGATATATAGAACTTAACTTCAAATAAGCCTTGCGAGAGAGAATCTCTTGATTAGCCATGTTGAGCTCCGGCAGATCCGAATCCCTCGACGTTGTTGCTCTGGTTGAGTTTAATCGAGATTGTAATGTCTTTTGAGCAGTCGTCTGCTGACCAGGCGAGTCTTTAGTTAAATACAAAAGAATTCGACTACTTGCTATTGATCTAGTATTTCGTGTTGAGTGCATGTTTTATATCATTCCTAGATTTCTTAAGAAAGCCTGATAATATGTGTTCACTGCTTCTTTGTAAGCGAAAATGTGAGTATTGAATTGAGAACTTCCCGCGAGCACAATTATAATGATAGTAATACCAAGGTGAGCCTTTAAAAGGTTTATATATAAGTTAGCAAGCTACTATGTGCGCAAATTCTATCGCAGATTTGTTATTTTTCATGGAGTGCAAAGAAAGTAAAATTGAATTTAGAAAATTCAATGGTGGGCAAGTATTGGGAAATATATCACGATGAAATGAGCCATGACCACCGCGTCACTAACTTTTACAGGTCTATGAAATATTTTGAAAGTTAGACACATTTGCTTTTAGCAGAAACACGCAGAAGATTACTCTTATTAGATCACGACAAGGCAAGTCACATATATATTAAGTCAAACCAAGGATAATTCTGTATATAAGTTGCTATTGATGGAAACAGTAATGAAATGAGAAGAACGCCGCAACAGTCGGAATCTCATCATATCAATAAATCAATAAATGCTGCATAGACAGAGCCGAAGACGGCCGTTAAAACTGTTTGCCATTCTACTTAGGTTGATCCGGGTATGTATTTGTTTCTATTGGTGGTGTCTTCTAGACAGTTGTCTAGCCTGGCAAATAGGAAGTTGCTCATTGGCCAGGACTAAATTTTGGCGAATGGTCAGAATAGGCCATATCTCAGCGCATGCTCACATACTCAACAAATGAGAACTAGCTGCTAACATCAGACTAGATGCGATCTAACGACATTGCACTTGAATGTAAGTAGTTGATGAATGATATTGTATGCTTAATGATCTATGATATGCTAAAATGCTACTAGACTATGATGTATCTGTATATAAATCGGTAAGTATAGTACTTAAGTTCGATATCTTTGTAAGACTAAGCACATTTAGCACGAGTCTGTCAAAGAAGATGTGCAAGGCGATTTTAGCTTTCAGATGGAATAAGGAGCAAAATGGCTGATCTGATAACAGGATTTTGATAATCTGCGCGACGATGAATGGTTGAACGACAATAATTTGACATTCTGGTATGAATTCCTTGAGCGATCTCAATTGAATAAAAGTCCTGAGAATAGGATCGTTCTTTTACGACCATCTATGGTTTTTCTTTTAGCACAGTCTCAAAGTAAGTAGAAACGTTATAATGGATATCACCAAACAATCAGACTAACGTAAATTGGCTGGTTTGGTCTCATATAACTATTAAGATCCTCTAGAGCTTAAGACTGTTCTTCCTGATCTTCAAGGTGCTGCCTATATCTTCTGTCCTATTAACAACAATGAAGATGTCAACTTGGCAGAAGGTGGAAGCCACTGGTCGCTTCTGGTGATAAATGTAGCGACTTGTCATGGTTATTATTATGATACTCTCGAAAATATTAACATACGAGAGGCGGAGCATGTCGCTAAGCGGTTAGGTCCACTACTGGGCGGAATTTCTATCAAGCTACGTCCAATAGCTACGCCGCAGCAAACCAACGGATCTGATTGTGGTGTACTGGTATGCATGATTACATCTTGTCTTGTGGATAGACTTCTTGACTCTCAGAACATAAATAGTGAATCGGTAGGTAGTATACCGTCACATTTTTTACTTGAAGGAAAACGACATGAACATTTCAGTGCTAGCCGAGGACGTCAGTTAATGTCTTATACTATCCTTGACCTGATAGCTAGATACGGGCGTAAGATTGGAGATGATATTGATGTCCGCATTGACAGCAACGCACAGTCAAATGACTCTGATCAAACACATGAAGCTCAGACTAGCGACAGCAGCTCTGGGCTGTCATAGTTATTGATTGTTTCCGTGATATTAGAACAACTGATTTTTCTTCATTTATTTTATAGCAGTTATTTACTGTTATTATCAAAATAAGAGAAATTATTAAATACTTTTTGTTAAGAAAGATCAAACGACAAGCGAGAACAGAATTAAATATCCAGATATAAATTTCGCATTTAAATATTTGTCTAATACATATTATATTTTATATATTGCAATCTATACGCGGCAATTTGATATATTAAAGACTAAAATGTCTTCTGCACCCTTAGACTTGAGTTGATCCATGACAATTGCTATCTTCTTCTTCTCTACCATACTACTGACAGCAACCCAGTCACTCTCTTCGAGTGGTGAGACGGTTGGCGCACGTCGTCCCGGAGTGATTGAAATAACGCCAGGAAGAACGTTTCTAGGGCAATTGTAGTTGCATAAAACATATTTTTCCGCGGCTAAAACGCCATTAATGCGTGAGACTATAGTATCCACTAACTCAGGATTCGTTGGCTTTGGCGATTCGATCAAGACAGCAGTAGTGTTAAAAACAGTCTCGATTGATTTCAGGCCCGCAGCTCTCATTGTTTCTCCAGACTCTACATTTATTTATCATCGTTTGCTAGTTAGTCAAATAGTGTTCACTTGTAAGAGTCATCGACACAATGCGATGAACATGTGCTTTAAGGATTACCAACATCACATTACTTACCAACGAGATCAACAACAGCATCAGCAATTCCGAGAGCGCAAGCAGCCTCGACACTACCTCCAACGTATTTGATTGTGGTCTGCAAAGGTGCTCCATCTGGTGTGTTTTCCAGTTTACGAAAATATTGCTCAGTCAGATTAGGAAACGATGTAACGATAGATTTTCCAATTAACTGCTCTGGCTTCTCAAATTCACCATTCTCTGGAACCTCAATTTGAAGTTTACAGCTGCCAAAGCCAAGCGGAACAATTTCTTTCACTCGAGTTGCAGCTTCCGCAACTTGATCCTGACCAGTGATACCAAGACTAACTCTGCCTTCACTGACAAACAATGGAATATCAGCAGCAGGCAAAAACACCAACGCAATAGGCAAGTTTGTGCATAGAGCTATGTCGAGACGATTACTCCTCTTGAATTGAATGTCCGCCCCCTTGAATAGGTCTAGGCATTGTTGATATAATCGACCCTCTATTATTTGTAGAAATTTCTTGTTAGTCATATTTTGCTCTAATGTAAATTATTGACAGCTCCAAGTAATATTTAGGTATAGTCTTTGCCATTTTTCAGGATGCGAAATAGACGAACTTGTGGATAATCACTTACTCTTTGGGACTGCAAATAACAGTCTATCATTTAAATGATTTACGAGATCCATTGTTGTTGTATAATACTTTTTAAGTCTCGATCTGAGTCTGTCTGTTGAGACATAGAGAAGGAAATTGGAAAAATTTAAGGCGTGGGAGTTAGCCTTCGTATTATTATATCACATTTATGCCTTAATGAAATATAGTTTACTCTATTGCTACATATTTCGAATTGCTCCTCTCCTACTCTAGGAACCAGGAACTTTGACAAAAGAAGTATTCTGTGTATTCAATTATACAAGAATAACTAATATTTTGTATATTCTTTAGATGAAGTTACTCAAATGATATCTTCTTGAATTTTCAATATCATCTGTATTGTACTTTTGAAATAGCATAGGTTCATAGTTGGACTAATCTTCACCCCCGTCATAATGCCTGAATCAAGTTTAGATGCGGACCGGTGTCCTGCTTGAGCATATAACTGTCCATTAGTTGTGCCTGTTAGTTAGAAATATTCACAGACGAGGATATTAGCGAGTATGCTCTATAAGCTTTGGAAACTGAAATGGTGGAGTCGCTGGAGCGCTAGACAAAGCACAAATCAGATCCTTGACCAAGACCGAAACAATCGTTTGAAAAAAGATGCTCTCAGGACTCCTTCGAAAAAACCAGCTACAAAATTAGGATGCACGGCAATATCTGTGAGCAGGATGCGAAGAACTGTGCGTAAGCCAGGGCTGATCTGGAGGCGAGAAATATTGCGCCGAAACCTTTGTGGAGCGCAAGACCAAGAATGTGATACTACAGAAGAGGACAGTATCAGGTCTGATTCACTTAAGTTAAAAGAAAGTGAACAGATTTCTTACCTAAGAGATCCCTTAGAAGAATCCGTATTTTTTACGTCAGCACTACATTCTACAGATATTGTGTTTCCTGAGAGTATACACGAGGAATCTGAATTCGCGGACTGGACTGAATGGGAAACTAAAACGGATCTGTCATCAGATAATTCTGACCAAATATTCCAGTTCGATTGGATACCAAGCTTTGAGAAGTTCAGTCAACAGAATAGCTTATTTGTAAGGCAGAGCTTTTCTTCTTTGAAGGAACTGGATTTAAAACGTGAGATATCTAAAATCAATCGTGAGCACTCCTATATCAGCAGAATGATTACTGAGAAGCAAATCAGCAAAACGCATCGTCGAAACGTGCGTTTTGACGAGCAAAATTCGGCATTTTACTATAAACAGGTATATTGTGGGAATATTGATGAAATAAGCTATTCGCGTTTGCAATTTACGGCGTTTTTGGTGGATTTGAATAGCGTGCTTTCTGTTGACACAGACGTTGTGCTCCAGCTAGAGAATATTCCAAGAGATGCTCGTAGAAAGTACCGAAAATGTGCAACAAACAAGCTGATTGAACACCGACCGCTTTCTCAGGTCAAGTGTGGGGCTGAAGCACACGTGAAGGCAAACGGTATGTTGAAGAAAAATGACGCCGACAGAGTCAATGCTAAAACTGTGGAGCTAGAAATGCTATCGCTCTTTTCAGACCGCGTAAGCGATGGATCATTCTCTCAAACGTCAATTCAGCACAAAGCGAGCCATTCGCTATCGTATGCACTTGATTGTTCAGCCGTATTGGCAGTACACTAGCTTATAGGGCTGAGAGTATCTTGAATTAGCCCAGTGGAGTTTACAAGTTAGTGTTGTGGTCTATGCATAGACCAGCTTGAACCGAATACTTCTATCACGAACATTATGTAAAAGATATATATTATTAACTGGATACTCTTTAATCCACAACTGGACATATTAGTAAATTTACGATACTATATACATATATCCAAAAGAACTAACAATTATTGGTCACAAATATCTCTTCATAGTTTTAGGAAACGACTTCGAGCATACCAACATGAACGAAAAGTTAATCTCTTATTCAGTAGGCTTGTAAAGCTACAAAAGATCACAGACAAAACTTTCTCTAGTGCACCACTCAGCCTAGATCGTCAAGACAGCATTTAAAATAAGAAAGCCACGGTGCCAAGAAGAGCAGTGAGAGCAGCAGGAAAAACTGGCTGAAGAGTAATGGCAGCAGAAGAAGTCTCGGTAGAAGAGGCTGAAGCAGAAGTAGTAGAGGCAATGGAGGTAGCACTGGAGGTAGCAAAAGTCGAGGTAGACGAGGAAACGATAGAGGAAGAAGAAGAAGAAGAGCTATCGCCGATTGTCACATTGCCTTGTACGACACTTGGAACGACATTTGAAGATGCTCTGGAGGCGGCATCAGTAAACGAAGTGATGGACTCGGTGGAGTTCTTTGGAGGGTTGATGACACCGACTGTACCGGACTGGCAGTGATAGGCTTCAGGACAGTAGTACCAAATAGGATCAGTACTGTTTACCTGGATGGTGAATTCCAGGTAGTCAGAAGGATCGCTGCCGGCGACAGTCAAGAGACCAGAGTAGAAAGCATCTTCTGATTCAAGGGGTTGGCATGGCGTGCTGTATAGAGTCTGTGCAATGCCGTGGGTAGTGCTCATAATAATGAACCGGACATAGTCACCCTTTTCAGCAGTGATGGAATTAGGCTCAAAAAAAAGTGTGTTATTTCCAACGGTGACATTGTGGACCGTGTAAGCGGAAGCAGCAGCGACGAAGGTTGAGATGCCCAGGGCAATAGCAGAGAAGGACTTCATAGTTATTTTCTTAAATTTGTTTTTAGAATAATGATGTAACGGAATTTTCAAGTATATTTGTGCAACTATTGTTTCCTTTATTACTATTAATTCTTTCAAGACAATTTTTCCTTGCGAATTGTCTGTCTAGTACTTTCAAGCGACAAGATATTGTGTGTTTAAATTTTATTTGTAAATAATGGTTGAATCTTTTCGAGAGGCGAGCAATCCTCTTAAAGTATTCTCTCGGTGCCTTGGCCCTTCAATTTCTGTGCATCAGGTCTTATAGCAATCCGGGGCCTAGAACTACAAATCGCCAGGCGATTCTATTTCCATTTACTACTAACGGCCATTTTTATCTACAATTGCTTATATTTCCGATTCTCAAACTGCTTTTTATCCTGTTCGCCGAAATCTGATTGGAAGAGATTTCGGATAGATAAATATTGATAACTTGGATAACGTCCTGTCATTGCCATCAATCTGATGCACGTGTAGCGAACAGTTATCTGATTAACCCTATAGTAGGTGTAGGCTTACTAGTGCCATTTCCGCGAAATTTGAACGGCTGTCGAAAGTGCACGTGCGTCAGCACCTTCATTTCAGGGTCTGCTAAGCCCTAATTCAAAGCATATATAATATGAGCCCTATATGACACTAGGGTATAGCTGCGACCTTTGCCTAAATCATGAATGCTAGAGCAGTTTGCGCCGCGTAACTGGCGGCTGTATAAATGTTGATCACCGGCCGTCGATCAGAAGATTCTCATTATCATTGACACAAATTCTGGCAAACAACTACGGTTACTTCTGAGCAAAGTTATTAGCGAAAAAATGTTGGTCAAGAGTGCAGTTTTCACACAGTATATTGATGGCGGTGCGCCTGATGAGCATAATATCCAAATAAAGTCTGCAGAAGTCACGTTGAAGGCTCCTGAGGGTGGCATTCTTGTTGAATGCGAGGTTTTATCCGCAGATCCGTACTTGCGAGGACGCATGAATTCCACTGCGGCTGTGGGCGAGCCATTCGCCATAGGAGAACCTATGACAAATTACGGTGTTGGTAAAGTAATCGAAAGTAACAATACTGACTATGCTGTTGGTGATTTCGTACGTTCGATGACCTTTCCCTTCAGCACTGCGTTTGCTGTCGACAAGGAAACTCTCGAGAAGTTTTATAGCAAGTTCGATCCGCTTCCAAATGTGCCTCTTTCGTACTACGTCGGCGTTCTCGGTATGCCCGGCAGAGCTGCTCTCTACGCTATTGAGCATGTTGCTTCGCTAGTTGCCGGAAAGACGATTTTGGTAACAACTGCTGCTGGTGCCGTCGGCCAGCTAGTTTGCTCTGTGTCGAAGGCAAAGGGCCTCAAAGTAGTGGCAGTGGCAGGCTCTGATGAAAAGATCAAATATCTTAAGGATGTATTGAAAGTTGATGCTGCTTGGAACTATAAGAAAGAGAAGCTTTCAGAGGCTATGGATAAGTACATTCCCCAAGGAATTGACTACTACTACGATAATGTCGGTGGTGAGATGACTGATGTGGCTGTTGAGCACATGAACGTATATGGTACTGTGATTTCTTGTGGAAATATCACGCAATACAATTTGAAGCCTGAGGAACTCTACCGCTACCGCTATCCTATTTTGGTCAATCCTAAGCGATTAAAGGTTCAGGGATTTGTCATTCTCGATATAGAGCTCGACCAACCTGAGATAGCAGCTGAACTTAACAAGTCGCTTGGTGACATGGCCTCTTCGGGCAAGATCAAGTGCATTGAATGTGTATATGAAGGTATCGAGTCAACTGCGAAGGCTATGAATGATCTTTTAACAGGCAAAAACTTTGGAAAGGTTGTTATCAAATTGAAGTAACGAGAAGAAAGCATTTTTTCTCGACAGGTTTTCTAAGTAGTATGTTGATATTGTCGATGAATGCTAGTTACTATCTGACAATAAAATGCAATACCAAGTACATACTAAATCTGAAAAAAAATTTCGGAGTAAAATGAATAGCAAAAGAATTGTGAACACTTTTCGTCGTTCCAACAAGACGGGCGTAATTACCATGTTTATTTTAGAAGACATTAAAAAGTCACAATTATATCGGTGACCCTACCAAGAAAGCTTGAGGCATTAATCGAAGTGCCGCGTGTAGATCCCTACAAGTTACTACCACCAGTATTGCTACTACTAGAGCTCGCATTACTTGGAATTTGACTGCAGTGGGCTATAATTTTTGTATTTAGCACAAACTCCAATGAATCTATGCACAGAGTTCCTCGAGCGTTGTCTTACTCATGCATTTTTACAGTCATCTTTACATATCTGTATCCATAAACTATTCATGTATACGAGAAGAGAGATATTCTTGCATTCGCGTATTCTTATGAAAAATGATTCTGGGAGATTAATCATAATTAAGGCATGAGATAAAAAATAAGTACATATTAATTAGAGATGATGCAGATGACATAAAAAACAAGCTTTTTGCTACAGGTAAACTATTAAGCGCAGCCGTGTCTTGACTCCAAAACTCCAAAAGATTACTTTTTACACATTATACATTTATACATTTATATATTTGCTTTTAGGTTCCAATTACTATCCGAAGCAACAAGTAGAAACTGTACAATGACATCTTATAAGCATTACCTTAAGTAATGTCTTAATCCTGCAAATCATAGTACTGCTGCTGTGTTGAAGCTGGATGGCTTAAAGACCGATTCCTGTCTGTGGCAGCATAGTCTTTAGGTATATTCATGATATTGTGATTCTCTCCAAAATCGTTGACACCAATACCAGGCATCCCGGCACCCGGTGGACCCTGTATCTGAGAAGGCATAGAGAGTGAGCTTGAAGGCTGCATAGTTTGCTGCATGTGCTGATGATGATGAACTTGGGGTGGATATTGGCGTGAAGGATGAACATGCTGAAGATGAAGATGAGGCTGAGGATGCATTTGCGGATGTATCTGTTGAGGTTGAGGCAAAGAATGTGGCAAAGTTGGGTGAGGAGATGGTGGAGCACCGCCCATAGATGGAGCTAGCGGAGGTTGAACAGGAGGAGGAGGAGGCAGAGGCAGTGTCGGCTGCGAAGATTGTAAAGTGGCCGGGGATGGTGGCAAGTGCTGCTGCTGCTGCTGCTGTTGTTGTTGTTGTTGTTGAACCATAGACTGAGTTTGAGGATGGATGTGAGGATTTACCGTATTGTCATTCACATTACCAGCTTGTACTACTATTGGTGCCAATTGCTTACCAGCAAGCGTGGCTTTTGTAGGGTTACCAGCGCCTCCAGTCGCAGACAAGCCGACATCCATTCCCAGCTGGCTGTTTCCAGGATTCATCCTGGGCCGTTTAACATGCATAGACACCTTCTCTAGTGTCTGCATTTCATTAAACACGTAGTCCTGCCAGCTTAAAGGATTTTCTAGCCATGGCATACCACTATCTGCTACAGCGGCAGCAGCAGGGTTATGAGAAGTAGAGGCGTTTAAGCTGCTATCCGATGATATAGTAGCATTGCTTGCAGAAGTTTGGTCATTCGACGATATTATTTCATTAGTGCCAATATTCGCAGGAGCTTGCTGCAGCATTATTGGCTGTTGGGAATGCTGCTGACGAGATGGCGTACGATTTGGCTCTCCATGAGGTGATGGCCTGCCCACTGAATTAATAGGCATTATTCCCGTAGGTTGCTGTGGCCCTGTCGGTGAGCTGCCATTATTGGGCAAATTATTCTGCCACGCATATTGTGGTGTACCATGCCTTGGAATTTGGTCATATCCTACGGGCTGAGTGGAAGAAGAAGCAGGAGGAGGATATGGTGAATTGGACATTTGCTCTCCGTGTATAGGTCCATCTGGCGGAGAAGTTCCAAGAACATATTCATTACCAGAATTTCCAAACTGAGAAGTAGGGTGAACAGCTTGTGGGTGCGAAAGTTGTTGACCTTGCAAGGGAACTTGCTGTCCACCTTCTTGTCCTGTAGAATTCATCTGGAATGCCATGCCCTGCGCAGACTGACTCTGCGAATTTCGTAGGACTTGTTGAACATTGCCGTCTATATTGGCAGCTTGATGAAGAAGGTGAAGATGGTGATTCTGCTGTTGTTGCTGTTGGTGATCATCTCCTTGTGACTTCATAGAGTTCCTTTCTTCAAGCTTAGATACGGTCTCATCAGACAAAGCAGAGACAATGTCCCTCATCTTATTGTTAGACATGTCAGTACCCAAAGAAATTGCGATTTCGTCGATCACACTCAGTGCTATATCCACATCCTCTTTTACCTGGTTAATCTCGACAGTCGATATATCTTTGAGTGACCAAGCACCATACAGTATTGTAAAAAGCGACGTTAGAAGGACGGATACGTTATACCACGTAGATTCTACATGATTGATCTTCATGAGATTGTGCATTGTATGTAACAATTCACGAGCAATTCGAACAGACATGTTACGCGACTTATCATTGAATTTTTGGTTACTTGTTGTTGATCCAGACGGGTGTCGAATAAATAGATGGAGTTCGTTGACTGTAAGCCACATGATACCGGCGTATCGCTTGTCTCTTAGGTCACCAGTCGGATCTGAAGGTTTCCAAGTCAGACTTTCAGGAAGAGTAATTTTCCATTGCTCTAATTCTTGCTCAAATTGTATGACAAGTCTCTCATATTCATCAGCAGTTGGCTTTTTGACAGCATAAAACGTAGAATATACGCCAGATGAAATTCTAGTTAATCCAAACAGTGCTAACGCTGGCAAAAATGAGCAAGGGCGATCACTATAGTCGCCACTTGGATCGTCAAGAAAATCGTCATCCACAGCCATCGGTAATTCAACGTCGAAATTACGATTATTAAGAGCCAGCGGACGACCCAATCTGTTGGATACAGCAGATTCCAACGACAGTAAACACCAAAACACACGCTTCCGCATTTGTGCTTCCCGTATGGAAACAACAGGCTTCGATCCAACAGATTGTACATTCTCACGATGAAGACCCATTTGAATTGCAAGTGTCATGGCTATTCTTCCAAGAGCCCAAGATGCCTGGGGTCGTGGTGATGGACGCAGAAAAACCAATAGAAGAACAAATGCCTGAACAGTACTGAGATCTGGTCTATGGAAAAGGTCGTGAAAGTATGGGAATATTCGTCTATAAAACGTATCTGATACTGGTGTATAGTTCTCCCTATTCTTGTCCATTTTCCTCTGATAAAGGTCAATCGATGATGTTATAAGAGCAAAGATCATGTTCATGATAACACAAGTTTGAGGTGTAGCAACGTAAGTTTCATCAGTGTACAGTTTGTTGAGGGTCTCGAATATCCATGACGTGCTGACAGCAGGTATAACGGGATGCACAACAGCTATATATGATTCAACATATAACTTAGCCTCTTCATAAGAAGGAAGCTCCATCTTCGTTGGCTTAGGACAAGAAAAGATCTCAAACAGATTGGCGTCCCCAAGACTTCCGGGAGCCAAGTCACGAAGATTAATTCGAATTCCAAATATCGACAACGTAGCCTCATCCCAAGATCCAAGTTTCTGGTCAGGGGCGACCAACCGCTCGCCAACGTAGACAGGCAATCTATTATCGTCATATTTTCTATCTGCAGGTGAAAGAGCCAATGAAGTGAGCGACTCAATCGAGGGTAAAACAGTGTGTTGCGGATGCTGAGGCTGACCGGACTGCAGATCCTGTCGCTGTTGCTTCAAGGCCGTCAGGTTTTCAGGATTTGGTAGCTGAGACAAGTTGATATCTGGTGCGATCTCAGAGACAATTGTCTCAAGCTCTCGAATCCTTGACCTCATGCTATCAATCTGTGACTCTAAATTCTCTATGTATCCACGAGGTACTGCACGTCTGGAGTTGAGATCGGTATTTGTACATGGTACTTTCGCTAGTAGGCAAGGTGTGCATGCGCTGGTGGTAGCATTGCATTTGATTTTTCTGAGCTTACAGCGATCGCATGCTTGTCCAGTTCTCGAGCTCTTTCGCTTACCTAGGACTGGCGATTGTTGCGAATGCTGCTTAATATTGGAAATTTGACCACCATCTGGTGAAGTACTACCTTGATACAGTTGAGAATGACGATATCCACTCGCTCCGTCAGACATAGTAGATCAATCGTCTCTTCCGTACACCAAGGCTGCTAGACGTTTCAATTTGGCCAGTAATATCGTATGCGATATCCAGATTTGACTTAGGCCGATATTAGATGTGGGATGCAAATGTTTGCAGGAAATTGGCAGTAAAAAAAGACTAAATCTATGAAGTAACAAGCTAACAGGATAGATAGCCGAACTTCTGTCAGATAATATATATGAATACTAAGACACAAGAGTATCCTGGTGCACTCGAGCTCCACAGATTCAGTCACAGTCCGGAAAACAGAAAATAAAAACACCAGACCGGCCAAGCAAAAAGGCTCCAAATAGCACTAGCAGCTGCCAAAATTGATTATATATTGTACACTATAGTATCGAACGACTCTGAAATGTAAAAAGCTGTGACGCCGTGTCGCACTCCTGAACGATCAGCTTCAATTTTACTAGGGTCTGAAAGAACGATGCCTGCACGATTGACGACAAAAATGCGATGGTGCAGAGGACCAGTTATTTTCAGACAGATGATTGCGACAGGGAAGGTTTGAACCAATCCAGCTGCTACTGCGTGTCTGTTTGCCAATACACTGCGATCAGAAGTGCAGGAAGGGCTGCGATCAGAACGTACAAGGGCACTAAAATGGAGACAGGTGCCCACCTAATGCCGTCGAGAAACCAAGAAATCAGAAGTCTCGTCAAGCTCCAGCTAAATTTTTTTGCACCTCGTACTGTGATAGCTGAGCTGCGTGCAAGTCTATTCGACACAAATAATAGGCAACCTCTCTTTACAGTAAACGAGCTGAATTAGTCTTAGAACTTTTGTTTGCGTATGTAAGTATAGCTTTTGTCTGTCAGTAACCCTTCTTTGCCTGTTCTCGAGATCTTAAAAGAGAGTACTCAGAGAAGGAAGTTCCCGGGTGCCACAGCGAGCAGCGGCATGAGTTCTCATGTTAGGGTTTCAGTAGCACTCTCTAGGGTATAGAACATGCGCCACACGAAGTACAAGATATGGCTCGGAACACCATTTTTTTAAGGTTAGGCATCCCTCGATGAGGGATGCGGCTTCAAATATGCACGATCGAAACTGAAACGGTTAAGATAATGTGCCACTTCTGTCTTGAAAAGAGGTCTTAGTTTTCCCACTTGACGTTTGCACCGCCACGGGTGCCGAAGCGGGAGCTAAATAGCAGTGAACCACTGGTTCTATTCGGGTACAAGAGCCGTATCGTAGCGGAATGTACAGTCATAAGCAGCCACGAAGGTATTTTGATTTTTTAGGCTTGCAGTTAAAGCTGCAGATTCAAGTGCCGTAGCATCTACGGATTTCAGTTGTTTATGTACTATTTACAATGTTGAGTGATTTATGTATTGCTTTGAAGTAAGGGAATCTACTAGGTGTAGCTCGTACCAGGAAGATGTGTCTGTGAGGATCCGTTCTAACGGAATGCAAAAAAAATGCCGTGTCTAGGATATTCTGCACCCAGAATATCTTTATAGGCTCTGACATTGGAGTTGGTGCAACTAAAATACGAAGCCTTTCGGATGCGTCACTACGTCTAGATGATTGGCCAAGTATGCTGCTTGGGTAGCCGCTTCTAATGTTTAGCGCGACATATCGTAGGCAGAAAACTGGATTGTGTGCGCGGAAATCCTTGTAGCTGCAAGTCCGTTATCTCGGCTGTGCCGCACATTTCGCATATATTGCGTACAATCATATAGACAGCGCTCCATATCCATATTCCTCTATGCTCTGCAGAGAGGTTATATGCAGCGTAGCCCGTCTGGAGGCCCACACTAGCCCTTTTTACGCTATTTAACAGTCAATTAAGTAAGAAAGATCAGTTTTTAATTTCCCAAAATTTTTTTAATAGTTTCAGGGGTCTATGAACTCCTGCCAAGGCACATCTCTAGTCGACGATCAGTCCCTTACAAAGCGAGTAGTCCATCCAGCTTGCCTTTAACATTCTATGTATCACGTGACAAATTTGAGGTTCTGCGCAGTAACTTGTACATGGATTATATTAACAGGGCTCAAGGCGCGGTGTTTGAATATATGGAAGAATCAGAGACACGATGTGTATGTCTATTTTTCGTAGAAATTTGAAAGCACGTTTACAAGTAAACCGTTATTGTATATGCTGCTCTATAAGCCAGACGGTGTAGCCTTTCAATTTCTGTGCATGGAAACTGTCAAGTATTCAGATCCGAGGATCAGTATCAAAATATCTACGGAAATTTCCGCAATGAATTTGTGGCTTAAGTGTAATAATAGATATCTATTTATGGTATAGATAGTTCAAAGTCATATATACGCCGCCTAAGGCATAAATCTGGAATGCGATGGCATAAAGGACTAGTAAGTAGAATACTTAAAACGAATTAACGTTGAGAGATTGTTACACTCTTGTGCCGTATACGCATAACACTAATTACTTCTCCACAGACCGGCTGTTCTCTTTCGCTTATAGCTAAATTGGTCTTCAGAGGATCAGACTCATCAACGCAGAAACGCCATCTAACTTTTTTGCGCAAGTGATAGTGGCATCTAAGTAAATATACTGGGCGCAATTGTAGCCGTGGCGTGCTCTTAGACGAAAGGTATGTGTTTTTGATGTTATACTAGATGATCACTCAACAAGAAGTGTGCTGGTCTTATATTGCGGCGGGCCAAGTTAATTGCAAGGTCTTCTGAAGAAGTAGATATAACTTAAAAAATAGAAATACATCCTGTCTTGGCAAGCAGATGAGTAGCAGGTAAAGAATGCTACTAACTATGTCAGCATTTTAGGTGTCTGCGAGCAGAAAATAATATTTTAATTACTTCCCGCTGAGTCGACCAAAAGCGCCATAGTCTCATAACGCGAGGCATACATCTACTCGGTGATCAACAAATCGGTTTCTTGACGTATTTCAGCCCACCGCCTTTTCCCAAAATAATATCATAGACTTGTTCTACGTCATTTTCTATCCAATATTACAGTACTTTGGAATCTAATCGCTGTGTCCAGTCGCCCACTCATCCGAGCTCTGCATATCGAGATTTTTCATATTCTAATTTAAGAAAGGCTACCTCCAAGACCAGACACGTCTTACTCTGTGAACTAGAGTGTACTGACATTTTATCGTCTTGTTTGCGAATGAGAGGGTGTCTAAAAAATTGATTATATACATACGATACACAGCCAGTTTACTGGTTCCAATTGGCAGGCCAAGTGGATGCGCAAATCCGTCTTGAATCGATCCCGCCAGCCTGTTGCAGGCGCAATGGCTGGAGATCTGTATAAACATGCCCCGGTGCGACCTTCGCCCTTGGCGACTCATGATCAGAATGGAATGCCTCTTGAGATCTGGAATCGTCTCAGATCATTTCCTCTCTTCAGTGAGGCTCCTGATGGATTTCTGACTGCAATATCAAAGAAATTACGACCTCAGTTTTACTCCTCACAAGATTTCATAGCTACCGAAGGAGATGAAGCACGCGCAATGTACTGGCTAGTTCGTGGTGCAGTAGGCGTAACATCCCGGGATGGTGAGAGTGTATACGCTGAACTTACGGCTGGTGCGTTCTTTGGTGAGATTGGTATTCTTTTCAATTGTCCTAGGACAGCGTCCGTTGTTGCTCGTTCACGATGTATGGTTGTTGTACTCACTGCAGAGGCGCTCAATGAAATTTTACCCCAATATCCCGAAGTTGAACGAGCTATTCGACAGGAGGCCCAGGAGCGGTTGAGTTTGCTTCAAAAACAAAAGAAAGCGCCTCCACCAGATATACCTATCCGCGACCTACTCAAAGAAATTCCGCTATTTGCAGATACACCTATGGACATATTGCATACTCTTGCGCTCAAGATTGAACCAAAACGGTACTCACCATTTGAGTATATAATTACGCAGGATCTTCCTGGTCGTGAGCTTTATTTTATTTTAGATGGAACAGTTGAAGTTATAGATGAAGTCACTCAGCAGGTAAGAGCTCGACTGAGCAAAGGTTCGCATTTCGGCGAAGTGACTTTCCTTTCACTTTCACCGACTAGAACTGCATCTGTTCGCTCAGTGACAATGGTGGATTGTCTCGTTCTCACATCATCCGTCCTTGAGTCTGTTCTTGATCATTATCCAAGAATCAGAGAAAATATTGAACAAACAGCAAGGGCACGTATTGCTGCCTCTCTTCAAGAACAATCACCTCCATCAGCCATGGTGACCGAGCATGATCTTGCAAAGCCTTTGGATCCTGATCCCTTTACTCAACCCACTGACAGTTTAGACAGTCAGTTAGTATCACTCGCAACGTTAGCGACAACTAGTGATGCTTTAATACAAGTGTCTTCAAATGATACTGAGATGACACTATCGTCGTCATCCAGTTCTCCATCGTTGTCATCATCAAGGTCTCAATCACCAACGCTCTCTAAGTTCTCGCGACGTGGTGGTGATGTCGATGAAAGAGCTTCTCGGAGTAAACGAGCGAGACGACTGTTATCTTTTACATTACTAAATGAAGATATTCCTGACAATGTGCTAGTTACAATGTTTGCTATGCTACCACTGCATGAGTTAGTACGTCTACAACGTGTTTGCAAGCATTGGTTCGAATTAATACGCCATTCGCCAAAACTTCTTAAGACTCTGGATTTGACGCCCTATAACACGTTAATATACGATAACACGATAGATTCTATCGCATCGTTTGTTGGATCTCGTCCTAAGTTAGTTAATATCTCCAACTGCTTTCATTTGACTGATGAAGGATTCACAAAGCTTGTAACCACTATTGGCCGAGATATTAAAGTGTTTAAAATGAAATCTGTTTGGGAAGTCTCTGGAATGGCGATCATGGAGTTAACAGTACCATTTATTGCTCGCACTCTGGAAGAAGTAGATTTCTCTAACTGTCGTAAGGTGGGGGATGCAACTCTTGCACGTGTCGTGGGATGGATTGTTCCAGGCATTGTGGATGATGGCAAGAACGGAAAGAGCATGTCAGCTAATGGATCCTCTCAGAGATATGTGGGTCCGCCGGCAGGATCTATTATCGGATGTCCTAATTTAAAACGCATTGCTTTGAGCTACTGTAAACACATTACTGATAAGTCGATGTACCATATAGCAATGCATGCATCGCAACGAATAGAGTGTCTCAATCTGACAAGGTGTACCACTATAACAGATGTCGGGTTCAGCTACTGGTCCACTCGAGTATTCCCCCGACTGCGTCAACTTTGTCTTGCTGATTGTACATTTTTAACCGATAAAGCAATTGTGTCGCTTACTTCGGCTGCCAAATCATTGGAAGAATTGGATTTATCATTCTGCTGTGCTTTGTCTGATGTGAGCGTTGAAGTACTTTCACTTGGTTGCATAGCACTTCAATCACTCAACCTCGCATTTTGTGGATCAGCTGTCTCAGATGCTAGCTTGCGTGCGGTGGCACGTCACTTGGTTGGTCTGCGATGGCTCTCTGTAAGAGGCTGTGTTAGAGTGACAAATGCCGGAGTAGAAGCGGTTGGTACTGGATGCTTTGCTCTTCAGTTTTTAGATGTTTCTCAATGCCGCAATGTAAATCCCCTGCTCCCCCCTATGTCAGATATGAAAAGTTTGGATGCAGAGCAATTGGACGAAGAGGAGCGCAATGAACATATTAAGTACGGATACGGAGTAGGACTATGGAAGAACCGAATCCAAGTGGTCTACTGAATATACGAGCTTTCTATATTATATTGAGTTTCACAAGTTCAGCTACGGTGGATCTTTAAAGTATATATTTATGTATTTATTACATCTAGTAATTAGTTTTGGGTCTCGGAAAATTATAGGTTATGGCGTTTTTGATTTGTGTTGATTATTTTGAGTCATTATGTTATTTCTAATTGTCAGTCGTATTTTTATATTAGTCTTCTTTGTTTCTCATAGTGGTCACATTCACAGCTTCATTTATTCGAAGAGTGCATTATATCTCCTTTATTTTTCTTCAGTCTGGCGAAAAAATTCTTTATTGCAGCGCTTATTATAGTGGCATAGTGCATTAATCCTTAGTTGTATGAAGGACTTCGCGTCTTGGACACATGTAATATAAGTGCCATGATTATGAGAAGACAGAAATTATTTATCACTGCAATTGTTTCTATTTTATATGTAATTCTCGTGTCGCTTGGACTCATAGATAGCCACGCAAGGCAATTGCTCCCACGATAAACTTGTTGGTTTGATGACGATCATCTGTAGCAAATCCTTGAGGGATTTTGTAATTCTAAAAAGTCTTCCATCAGCATTCAATTATGTAACAGGCATAATGCTATGCTTCCTACCTTGCGAATAGTACTTATTTGAGTAAGATGCTGGAGCTCGTGATCTGTTACAGGCAATTCGGTTCCTACAACTGGTAAATTAAACTGAGCATCCTCTTGTTCTTCAAGAGTAATATTTCCTGCTGTATCAGTTCTTTCATCTCTGACTCGTACAATGAATAAGCTCGACGACGAGTCTTGAATTCCAAATCTCCGTAAACTTTCTGTTATGTTCATAGACGGCGACATCGCAAGAATGATTTCTGATGGCAATGTTTTCGTCCTCATTGATCCAGCCTCACAATCTGTTATGGCGCGATAGACAGCCGCAAGTACCTGGTCGAGTGAATATACCGCTGAGGCATCTAAGAATGAGCATTGCAATTTCATTATATCTTCTCGGCCCTCTATTAAAGCTTCTTTGATATCTTTGGCATTTGTTACATTGCTGAAGAGTCTTACCTGGACTATTTTCCCAGGGAACTGAGGAATCTTAAATGTAGCGATTGCCATAGCTAGTTCCTGTTCACCAAAATTAAATCAGCTAATATTCTCGTGTAATACTTTCTCCTAGTCTCTTTATCCTACACTCCTCTTCGTCTGTCTCTTGTCTGTTCACTTACTCTCTCTTTTCCTATGCTGGGATCTATTCGCTCTCAGAACACCATCAAAACTCAAACACAAGCGCTTCTTAGTCACGTGATAGTCATGTGATTACTCAGAGCTGCCATATGACGTAATCGTAGTTTTGCGTCGCTACGCCCAACTGAGAAGTCCCACGATTTAGGGTTCTCACGGAGTTCACGTTATAATGGAGATCACTGTTAAATGGTCTGCATTTTGCGTCTTTGGAAAAGACCTGCACAGCTCGAACTTATTTGGATGTCAATATGATGCTGCGAGTCTAATGTAATACGTCGAATCAAATTGTCGGTATAAACGAAGTTAGCTGCCCACTGGAGTGATTGCCTAAAAACGTGGTTCACTGACCATCGTCGTTTTAGATTGAATGGGTGGCCGATGTGGTGGGAACCTGTGACAATAGCTTCTCAAGATCATTTCATATGATAGTATACTTTGCCATATTGTGGTAGACTGCAGACTCGAGTGCTATAGGACCATTTAATTTACAGAACGAAGCTAGAATAGATCATGACATACATGATTTATGGACAGACTGCATGAATACGTTAGTGGCTGAGTGTAATCAACAAACTACCGCACTAGATAATAACTACCAAAGTAAACTATCCAGCAATAGTTCCCATTCCTGTCTTAACGGTCCATATGATCATCAAAAATAATACGCGCATCTATTGACACCGCTTGCATAACAGAAGCTTACATTTCTAACTTAATAAATCTCCCTATAAAACTAAGAGCACTTTTACATTTATGTAACATCTATATCAATATATACACACCAGATTTTAACGTAGCAGGTTGATCTACCTGTTTTATTATATTTATTTTCTCTTACTACGTTATATTACTTAACGATTCATCTGTCGTACTACATCATCGCTGACTAGCTCTCGTTCATATTTAAACTTAGTTGGGAAAGCTGCAATGAATCCTGAAACTGCGATTAGACCTGAGGTTCATCAGAACGTCGATAAAAACAGCCATGAGCAGCAGCGAGCTGTAATTATGTCTCTTCCACCGGAGAGTGACTGGACGGTTCCTGATCCACTGAAGGTTAGCATTTCATGTGTTCCGGAAATCCTTGTGTCACTATTTGGCATGATAAAACCGGGTGTATTTCTACGTGATGAGAAACTACTGATGATGGACAGTTCTGAAATCTTGGAACCCCGTCTCTTCTACACAACTCTCACTTGTGAATCACCGTTTATGGTATTTGCTGCTAAATGGGCACCTCGTGAGCACTCGCCACCTTTAACCTCAAGTACTTCTCTTCCAACGGGACATGAGCAGCCTACAGCGGGACATGAGCAACCTACAGGAGCTACAGCTCCGCAAAAGTCGCATTCTATAGATGAGGGTCCCGCTCCTCATTCAGGGGGAAAGGGTCATGCTCTCTCGCATGAAGTCGCCGCTGTGAAGCATTCATTATTGAAAGCCTCGCACGGGGGATTACCTAGCTCAATGTCACATCGTCATGATAGCAGCGACACTGATGATAAGGGCGATCCTCATCCGCGACTTCCAACTTCAGAAGAGTTTTCTCGATTGCTAAGTTTACCAAAAGAGGTAACGCTGCAAAGTGTAAACGATATAGAGTGGGATCCAGCAGGTTCATATAAGCATATCATGGTCAATATGGAAGCTGCAACAGGATCACCTATACGTGTATTTAAGGGAGTGAGCTCAGTTGGAATTGACTATTATTGGGTAGTAGCCACTATGAGTATCGATCCAGATCAGAGTGTGGCTCCAGAGTCTATTGTTGTAGGTGTTACCACTGCGACTAGTTTCTTCAAATTGGGTTAGATTTGGAGATGAACAGGTGCTACGAGAGATGTCTATTATTGACAAACATTTATTGTGAGAGCACAATCACATATATGGAAACGGATTGTATTGTAGTAAAATGGTTCTATAATGTCTTTTTTACTTGGAAAATTGATCAAACACTTTCTATTTCACTATGTTATCGTTATTTAAGATACTCTTAATTTAACTAGTATATATACCGGGTGATTACTCATGTTCTTAGCAACGGCTTGTTGCTGAACATGTAAGCACTTCATGAATACGTATCACACTTAACCAAACTCTATCACTTGATTTGGTAACCTACTCTTTATCTATGAATACCATAATTTAAGACTTCCAGTTCATTTTTCAAAATATTTTCTTAAAGAATACAATAGTTGTAAATTTAAAATCCAAAACAGTCACGGTGACGGAAGGACTAAGTTAAATAAAACAAATTACATACATAAATAACGAATGCTGAGGCAGATAAAATTATAGCATATGAAATGACAGACATTTTAAATTAGTTCACAATTGGCAGATAAATAAAAACAAATAAATGAAAGAAATAATTCAAATTTACGACCGTCTTGAGGTAGTCGAAGTCATTATACTGGCAGCATCGTCGTTATTATGATGGTGCTTGCTCTTGAAGCCATGTCTAATGAAAGATGCTCCTTTAGCAACTCCGCCAGCAGCAAAGCCGATACCCTTGATAGGCGCACCTGCTACAGATGTAACAACACGACCTGGTACGGCAAACGTACCACTAAGAAGGGTCTCGCCTTTGATAGCTCGCAAGACATATTCGGGCTTGAAAACCAACTGTAGTCGGATCTGTCCACTCTTTCCCTGTAGAGGAATGATTCTTGTATCAGTCTCCATTGGCTTTAAAGTAGAGAGGTCTATAGTTGCTGTTCCAAGGAAATCATCATCTGCTGGGCCCAGATCCCAATCATAAACATTAACAACGAAGTGAGCCTTAGAAAGAGATGGCACAACGCAGTCGAACATTTCGTTCCATGCAGGAGTGAGTGTTTTCTTGATGACCTTACTCTTGAAAACCTGCTCTCCGTTAAGTTCAAAAATACAATAAGGATCAGATCTGTTTCTGCGGTCAGCTGCAGGTAAATCAGTAGCGTCAAGGACATAGACTTTGACAAATCCCTGGTTATTGCGACTCTCAGCAGGATCAAGTTCCATTACGATAGGAATGTACTTGAAAGACATCTTAATTTGGCAGACAGTTTCACCATCCTTATTTAACAAGTCAATTACTGACGGATTATGAAAGCCTTTCTGAAGATGAGCCAGTGTTGATCCCTCTACGCTAGCAATAACACCTTCATTATCATCTCGAAGGCCGCGTTCCTTAGTAGTAGCTCGGATAATTATCTTTGAGAAGTCTAGCTCGCGGATAATGCCATCTCCAACTTCTTCAAATTTGGTACGTTTGCCTTGGGACTTACTAGTAAGGTAAGAAGGATACAAAAGATCGTCGAAGAAAACTTGAATATAGACATCATTCTTTGGGAATTGACCCTCTATGATTCTGAAGATCAAGAGACCGGTCTCATGCTTAATGAGCTCCTCGATGCCCATTTTGATCTTAGGAGGCTCAGGTTCATCAAGCTCACCCATTTCTGCAACTCCTTGCTTAGAGTCCTTGGAATTAACGGAAGTAGCATCCTTGGCATCTGTCTTCGTATTTCCATTAGTAGTAGCTTCTGCTGCTGCTGCTGCTGCTTCCTCCTCAGCCGCCTTCTTTTCTTCTTCCTCTCTCTTAATATCCTCTGGGTCCATAATATTCATAGTAGGGAAGAAAGAAACATTGTAGACCAAAGATCCTTTTGGACTCTTTCTATTAATGGTCAACGCACCGGTACGGTCACTAGTATCAATAAGCTCGACATACTCGCCAGCTGTATTCTTCTTTACAAGGTCAGAAATGTCCACAACAGTTTCACCAAGGGTTCGATCCTTCCCGTTGGTCTCCTGATCCATAACTTCAAGAATAATCTTCTCGGTAGGAGAGGTGATGGTTGCGTAGACAAATTCATCCCAGTTAGGATTAAGCTCATTGTGAATAGTAACAGTACGGTTCTTCTGGTAGTTGTTAACCATAATTCTAACATAAGGATCGACCTTTCCAATAGTTTCCAAATTACGCAAGTCGGTAGCACTCTTGAGATGGAACCTGAGAACACCAATAGGGTTAATGTAACCACCTGAAGCAACAATACCCTTGAGGGCAACAGGCTTCCAGAGAGAAGACAGCCTAATACGACCAGACGGCTTCAAGTTAAACCAATCATCACCAGCGTCAATCTTATTTAAAATATCTTCCAAAGCAGCCTTATATGTTCCGACAATAGATTCACCTCCAATACTGTCGTCTTTGATGACCACGGAAACAACAGTACCGCGCTTATTGCTAATCAAGTGTTCATAAGCTTCGTCCCAGATAGGAGTAGCCATACGTTTGAGAGTGCGAGTAGTGTAGACCAACTTTCCGTTAATGTAGTACTCAGCAAACATACTTGGATTCTTGCGAGGAATATCCTTCACCTGATTAACAGTAAATCGGATAATACCAGTGTTAAGCTGTGGTGGTGGCTCCTTAGAACCATCATCAAGAGTCTTTCCACTCAAAACAGGGAAATATGTAGCATCAAAGAAGATTTCACCACGCGGACGAGCATTACTAATGACCTGTCCAGCAATATTCTGTTGTTCAGGTTCATTCTCAAGAGTAGACAAATCGAAGGAAGCGCTTCCCAGAAGCTTGTCCTTTCGAATATCATTAAAGTCAAAGATGTCCAAAGTAAGTAGCTCCGAAAGAGAGTTAATCAAAACAAGATGAGTCTCGTTCCATTTAGGAGTAACAGTGTCCCTCTTGAACTTAGTGCGAGCAAGCTCCTTATCTGGATCCTGGGAAGTAGCGATGCGGACGTAAGGATCACAGGTATTACCAATCATGTCGCCAGCCTTTAAACCACGAGCATTGTGAATAGTCAAAGCCAGAACACCACGAGCAGCATCGTTAGGTTCACCTGCCAACATCTGCTCTACATTGATGGCGAACGTATTTGGATCATAGAATTGAGGTCGAAGAGTGTCATGAACCATACTCTTGATAAATGACTCGAGACCAGGGATGAAATTTATGTCAAAACCGAGAGTCTCACCACCAATTGGCTTCAAGACAAAGTCGAAATAAGGCTCAGTCAAGAAAGAGATATTAACAGTCTGAATATGTGGGAAATTACTGATCAACTTGATCTTAACTTGGATAAGACCTTTGAAAGCCATGTCCTGCAAAAGAATTGGCATTCCCTTAGAAACAACACCTTTACCTATACGAACAGAAAGCTCAACCAAAGGATTGATCTTGTTCTTGAGCTGACGAGCAGTCAAATCTTCAACATCATTAGGAATGAAAGAAAATCCCCAATCCATAACAACAATATCATCCTCGGTCTTTGGGTAAGTTCTAACAAGATCAATTCTAGGAGGCTTGGTACCTAAGGTAAATCTCTTGAGCTCAAGACCATCAATAGGTGTAGGAGTCTGAGTTCCAGATAAAACCTGATTTGCAGTCTCGATGACCATCTGGTTCAAGGAAGGAAGATAGATAGCCCAGAACTTGACCAAGAAAGAATTTAGCCATTCCATTGTCTCTGCATTGCTTTCTAGCCTTTTAAGAGCTGATTCACGAGCAAGATCATCGCGAACATTGCGTCGTAAACGAAGAATAGATGTTCGATAGTAGGTAGAAGTGAATGCCATAATGACGGCAATCCAGACCATACCACCGCCAAACCTAGCCACAAGCCAAGATGAGAACGACGTAACGAAGATTACAGCAGCATTATGATACCAGTCTCCAAAGAACTTATCCTTAAGATAATACTCCAGGAATGTAACATGGGTCGGAGCCTCTGGCTCTGGCTCTTCTTCCTTCTTGGATTCTTCAGGTTGCCAGGCACCCGCATACTTGTAAGGATCGTATTTTTCCTTCTCGTCTCCAAACTGATTGAGCGTGACGGTGTTAAATGCAGCACCAGCGGTCTATATTCGTTTGCAAAAAAATTAGCATCCACACTACTTCCACAATGTGATGGAGAACTTTTCCTGGACCCACAAAAGCATGAAGCGCACGCATCCATGTGTCTCAACTCGCCCCTCCTATCTCATACATATCACACCACTTTACAGTAAAGGAGTTCATATATCGATAAGAATCCATGGTAAAGGAGTTCATATATCGATAAGAATCCATGGTAAAACAGTGATACGTTCCAATTGACATAAGTAACAAAAGCTATTACTTACGTTAGTTGCTGCATTAGCAATACCACCAACAGCGCCTACAGCGCCGCCAGCAACATTTCCCACGATGTTACCACCAGGAATTTTGTTGAGCTTCGCCTTTAGACCCGACATGTTGTGTTCTCTGCCTGTTGCAGGTATCAAAAGCAAAAATGTTGAGTTTTAGATAGTGTTCTCCGTAAAATATCCGTGAGATATGAAATAAGAGAGTGCCAATCTATCGGTAGCACTGCTGAACGGGGAAAAAAAGACTGAAAGATGCGATAACGATTCACTCCAACGATGGTCTCTACACTGACTACTAAACCAGCAGTTAGAGAGTAGAAGAAGTACGTTACTTTCGATTCAGGACGCTGCTTGTCGATGCCCAGTCATCAACAAGAATTGAACGAACTGAATGATAATAGGCACTTTTAGTTTATTTTATTTTTTCTTTGCTATTTGCCCGCTTCTGTAGGATAAAGGAAAACGAGATGAAGAACAATGCGTATATAAAAAGTCCGCAGATCGACGTAACTGTGCTTTATTGGCTACATGTAACTGAAGTTGCGTTGCAAACGACTAATTGTAGAATAGCACTAAATTAGGATATGGATTAGCCTTCTAGAAGGGCATGAGGCACGCTAAGCCACAATGGCATCAAGGTGGCTGAAATCTTGTTCAACTAGTCATAGCATATATACTCTAAATATTTAACTGCAGTACCTTGCTAGCCATATAGAGACTAGGTCTGACACTGTGCAGAAGTGCTGCACTGCTAGTAAGTACAACATCCTCATACTATTCGATTGTGAAGCGTAGCGCGGAACAGAGTTTCTAGCTGGCTTCTAGTTGACAATTTGACTATGTGAATTTTCTTCTCTGCAACTTCTAAAAGTTGTCTACCCTGATTAGCACTTAAATTTCTCTTCCCTTTTAATTTATTTTTATTAATATTTCATTTAATTTACTATCAAAATTTTCAATTGTAATTTAATTTATATTCCTAAATTAAAAAACACTACCTTCTAGTTTATTTAGCATGCTGGATATGTGTACGGCACGTCGTATGACGAACTATATCTCTTGGGGTGTTGGTAGTACGCACGTATGTGTAATGATATATGTAGCCAGCCAGGTTCATTTGGATGGTGCTTCGCTTTCTGTGTCTTTACCTTTTTTTCATTCCTTTCTTCTATTGCCGGTCGCTCTATCTAAATGGCCGTCTGAGTTGAATTATTAGCTCCATTCTGTTGTATGTGCGTACCGTGCTCCACGCAGCGCCTGCGCTATGCTGTACTATCTTCCCTGACACGCCACACTGCTACATATTCACCTTCACGATAGCCCAGACGGCTCTTTCCTGCTGTCATGTCTCTTCTGCGCAGATACTGAAAATGTGACAGCAGACTGTTCTGCGGTAGCTTTGAGATATCCTGCGTAGCTTTACATAGTTGATCAGAATCTCCCGGTGGTTTCTCTTGCCCCGCGTGAGAGGCAAGTGCATAGAACCTGTTCGGATCATATCTCTAAACAGAATCTGCGGCTTAGCTATTAAGGGTTAAAGTGCCACAGCTGTTTATTACATGACCTCCGCTTATAGACAAATACGCAATTGAGTTGCAGGTCACATATCAAAACGCCGAGCGCACCAGTGCCAAATACCGCACACTAGAATCTGGCCATCGTCTGTGTACCCGCACTGGCACGCATTGCGAGTCACTTGATATTCTAGATCCCTTATCAGGGACTTTTTTGAACTGTGCCCATTACGTAGTAGCGCAGAGCCGACCGCTGTGGTGTCCGTCAGCACGTGAACAGAAAATTAGCCTTTTACGAATTTGACTTTTCTCGCATTACGTTATACAGTGGTAGTCACAGATTACTACGGTTACTGTTCTGTCGCTTAACTGAGGCCACTACACCTGATGCGCAAAGTTGTATGATGCTGTCAAGAATCGCAATCTTAGCCTTCCGTTCTTGTCACTGCGGCACATAATACCGAGTATCTGCCCTAACAAAGTCAGCCGTTGTCATTTACCCTAGGGGAGTCTCTGCACCACCAGACACTCAGAAATGTAATCGCATATAACCAGTCTCATTTGGCCGTCTCTCAGTGAGCTAACTACCCAAAGGAAAAAAATTTCAGCCTGCATCTTCTGAGCATCCCTTTTTACTCCTTTGGCACAACCGATTGCAGGTACTGTCACATCTAGCGCCTAGATGCTGTTCCTACGGCTCTATATGTAATAGTAGTGTGGACGTGTACGGCGAAAAGGGGATCTGAAAGCTCTCGGACGAGGTGATGAATTGGAGTCTGCGCGCTGGAAAATAGGCTGAACTACGTCAGCATATGTCAACGGTACGTTACTTTCTACTGCCCGTGTCCTGCAAAATGGATCTAGCTCTGACCGGTCTGACCCCGCTGGTGCGGTTGGCTGGTGTCTAAAATATTTTGCCCTGAGTTTTGATTAATTGCTTTGCAACTAGTCACAGCGGTTCATTCGTTTTCTATCGATGGCACCTATAACACTCGGTGGCTAGAAAAATTCCGTCAGTTTGAAGTGCTCAAGTAGTCTTTTACATTTGAATGCTATAGAGAACAGGATACATCGCTCGCTTACTTATTTTATTTTTATTATTTTCAAGCAGTCTGCTGACAATGTTGAGATTTAGATGAAAACTGTAGCCCTGATCAGTGGAGGAAAGGATTCGTTCTTTAACTTGATCCATTGTGTGAAGAATGGCCACGAAATAGTAGCTCTAGCTAATCTCAGGCCCCCGGAGCGTGGATCTGAAGATGTTGACGCTGGCGAAATGGACAGTTTCATGTATCAAACGGTTGGTCACTCTGTTCTTGACCTTTATTCAGAAGCTATGGCCCTCCCTATTTATAGAGAATATATTAATGGCAAGTCGGTTGATCAGTCTCTTGACCAATATGCTTATGATCCTACTGACGAGACCGAGGATCTCTATCGTCTCCTTCATCGTGTGAAGGAAGCTCATCCTGATGTTGCTGCTGTGTCCGTTGGTGCTATATTTTCAACGTATCAGCGCTCACGCGTTGAGAACGTGTGTTCACGTTTAGGTCTTGCAGTATTGGCGTATCTATGGATGAGACCGCAGAATGATCTCTTAGATGAGATGATACAATCTGGTCTCCACGCAATACTTGTAAAGACCGCTGCTCTTGGACTCGATAGTTTCCACTTGGGTAAGTCGCTGGCTGATTTACGCGACACGTTTATGGAATTGAATAAGTCATTTGGCTTTCACGTATGCGGAGAAGGTGGGGAATATGAATCTTTAGTTCTTGACTGTCCATTATTTGTCAAGTCTATTGTAATCGATTCTTCGGTCAAAGTATTTCATCCTTCAGGAGGAGATGTTAGTCTTCTTTCTATCAAGAGTGCTCATTTACAATGTAAGGAGGGATATATTCCTAGGTTATTGGACGGCATCCCTCCTAGTCCTGAGTTGTTGGATAAGCCTTTATTTACGGGCATTCTTTCTTCTGTTGAAAATAATGAAATTACTAAGGTTCTTGTTGAAAACGATACTAGAGTGTGTCCGCAAAAGATCGCTACTCAATCGGTCGCATGCAGTGGATCAATACTGACTATAAGTTGCGTTCAAAGTACTAATCTCAGTGGTGATACTACGGAGGAGTTGAATAATATACTTGATCAGATAGATGAGATTCTCTTGAGTCGAGGCTTGGGGCGTGATGCCTTGGTCTCTGTTACACTTATACTTTCTGATATTGCTGATTTTGCAGTTGCGAACATCTCTTATAGAAAGTTTTTTTCCTCTCTACCAATTCCACCTGCCCGTATGGCATTTTCTTCACCTCTTGCAATGGCTCGAGTTTCGTTTTCTGCTGTTGCAATTGCAGACAAGTCGACTAGATCAGGATTGTATGTTCAAGGAAGAAGTTATTGGGCGCCTGCTAATATTGGACCATACTCTCAAGCGGTTGCAGCGCATAACTGTGTCTATTTGTCCGGCCAAATTCCTCTGGTGCCCTCACAAATGGTTCTTTGGTCTCAAGGTAGACTAAATGGTCAAGCAGTACTTGCATTGCAGCACCTTACTCGTGTACGTGCGACTGTTCTGGGAACTAGACTAGATTTGCAATATTTCTACCTTTTAGGTCTTTCAAACTCCCATTCTGCAGCTCTTAGTGCTACCTGCATTGCCCGGTCCTTACCTAGCAGAATTCCAGGATTTGTTGTAGTTATTAATGACCTTCCTATGTCTGCACCTATAGAATGGGCTTCGGTTGTCCCTGATTCTCGTGCATTTAACAACGCTCTTCGTGGGGATATTGAAGATGTTGATCGAATTGAGAATATGATGAGAGAGATGCTTTTCCCACATGGTTCCTTGGAATATAAAGTTCTCGACAAGTCTGTGGATGATTATATTGCAAGTAAAGAAAAATTTTACAATTTTAAAATGAATTCAAATTGGGCTTCAGCAGGAAACACCTGGTTTGCGGCGTATACATGTGACGTTTTACCATTGGACCTCCCGGCTCAATTGAAGTCGTCAAGTTCTGTGGTTGTAAGCGTCACACTATATTCCACTGATTCTAGCCCACCTGTTGACGCTCGATTTATTTTGGGATTTGACGAGGGATATGATTCGTGTACGATTGATGTAATTTACTCACATGCGATTTATGGTTTCAACAGCAATCAATATAAATATGGGCTAATCGCAAGGGGACTGTTCTCCTCGCCAGAATGAACTGACACTATATTCTTAGGTTAAATGACTATGCATTTGTTTATCGGGGGTACATGGGATTAGAATGTAATATATAAACGAATAAATACTTTTTATTATACTTACTTTTAGCTACGTCTATCTATTGTACATTAGTTTTAATGTTGGAAATAGTATTTCCACTTAATGCTTCCTTTTTTCTCGCTCTTCGAACAACGTCGTGGCGTCGACGCATAGCTTGTCGCCTCCAAGTAGATCTCTGTTCATAGAATTCTACACGCCAATCCTCTGCTGTACTGAACTTTGGCAGCTTGTCAGATTTCACAAATTGACTTTGAGCGCTTAGGAACGGTGAATCGCTGTGCAAGAAGAGCAAAGCCGTATCTCTCACCAACCGCGTAGGAATTGGAGGTGCAGCTGGTTCTGCTGTTGTTGTAGTACCTTCTATCGAAGCCGACTCCTTGTTAACTTCAGCGTTGTATATATATGACTCATCCACTATCCCTTCAACGGTACCTTCGTCCTCACTATTGTCGAACAGTTTGAATGACGAGCCATCATCTGCAGTGAAGAGTTGCCTTAAGTTTTCTGTCAAATTTTGGTCTTTTCCATCATTGTCGGAAGTCTCTTCTATTGACTCTGCCACAAACACTTCATCCTCTTCTACATCCGAAAAAATCACTTCTCTGGAAACTTCGCCATTGTCATCTATAGCCAGATTATACTTTTTAATGAAATCCAGACTTTCATCAGAGATATCAGAACGATGCGGTTTTGATAAGTCGACTTCTTCCAATACGTCTCCCCGTCCGTTTATCCATTTTCCATCAGATTGTCCTTCACAAACAAATTCCCAAACTTGGCTTTGAGGATCCGTAGTTCTCTCAATTCCCCAAAGCTTCGACCGTTTACATCTATATATTCTTATTTTACCATTAAATTTGATTCGAAATGTTGGGCTATTCTGTCTGCTCATGGCTCGATTTGACATTCTAAGACGCCCTTTAATGAGCTTGCCGTCCGCGTAATGAATAGTGCGCACATGAGTTAGACTAGTAGCTAGGTCCTGTACTCTCTGTGGTCTTGTGGGAGCAGATTCAGGTGGCTCATTCTCCCGTGACTGGCGTTCTTCCGCCATACGCTCTTCAAACGACCTGTGTCGTGCTTCTTCTACTCTAATCACTGATCCCTTGTATTTTACACCATTTAAAGCGCGTCTCAGTGCTAGATACTGTTTATCAGTTAACTCCACAGTAATAAATCCGAAAAAAGTATCTAGTACTTCCTTCTTGTGTATTGAGAGAGCGCTGGTAGGTTTACCGAAATTCTGTATGCGCTCGACGAGATCTTTTGGAGATTCAACCACGCCTTTGGACAGCGGACCAATATATAGCCTCTTGCTGCGAGTCGATTCTTCCTCGGCCATTGGGAGCACTTATTAGATCATGAGTAAAAGAATACTTAAATTAATAGGATATATGAAGTAACACATATAATAGAATTATAATGCTATCTAGAAAAGTTTTTTCTAGGCCAGGAAAATTTGTCCCAAGTCCGACATATACAAAAATGCTGCTGTATTTTTTTTTTTGTATAGTTCATAGGAGAAAAGACTAGAGAATATCCACATTGTTTTGATCCATGAGAAGATATACTTACTAGACGAAAATAAAGGGAAATAAAGGAAAACTAGAGAAAATGGTAGCTCCTCCTTTGATGTTTTCAGGGCACCTGGACTTCCGGCTACACTTGGTGCTGGCAACACTTGCTGGCAGAGCAATAAAAATCGATAAGATCAGGTCAGAAGATATGGAACCTGGTCTAAAAGACTATGAAATTTCATTTCTGCGGCTATTAGAGAAAGTTACAAACGGGTCAATTATAGAAATTTCATATACTGGTACAACAGTAGTCTACAAGCCAGGATTAATTGTCAATGGAACTCTCACACATTCATGTCCGATTTCTCGAGGTATTGGCTATTTCATAGAACCTCTCCTTTTGCTGGCTCCATTTGGTAAATCTGCACTTTCTCTTACTCTAACAGGAATTACGTCAAACGGCATCGACCTTGGAGTGGATACCATTAGAACTGCCATTTTTCCTATATATGAGAAATTTGGAATTTCTAGACAAGAATTACGGATCGCTCGTAGAGGCTCTCCCCCTCTTGGAGGCGGAGAGGTTACGCTTTTTCTACCACATATTGTCTTGTGTCCAAACACACTCCATGCTGTGGTGGATACTCCTCCAGTGTTGAAGATACGTGGTATTGCATACTCTACCAGAGTAAGTCCAGATAGTGTTAACAGAATTATCGATGGAGCTAGATCAATACTTTCAGGAACGAAGTGCGAGACCTTCATTTACTCGGATGTTGCTCGTGGTGAGGAGTCAGGAAAGAGCCCTGGCTTTGGTGTAACTTTAGTTGGTGAAACGCGGACTGGATGGTGCTATACATCAGAGGCAGTTGGTGAAGCAGGCGTTGTTCCCGAGGAAGTTGGAAAAAGAGCGGCTTGTGCTCTACTCAAAGAGATAGCCATTGGTGGTATGGTATGCCGAGTCCAAGTAGCAACATTGATTACTCTCATGGTCCTTGGCAGAGAAGACATTGGTAGAGTTTTGTTGGGCGCAAATGTCATTGACGAGTCATTCGTTCGACTCTTGCGACTGATTAAACTGTTTTGGGGAACGGAAGCAAGAATCAAGAAACATGAAAGCGATGAGCCAATGTTTGAAAGTGAGGATGACCGAGATGAGAAAGATGACGACACCGATTCCAACAATGAGCAAGTAGAAGAGTACGTCTTGAGTATTAAAGGAACTGGATTTGTAAACGCAAATAAAAAGATTGCATAAAGAAGTTTTTGTATATTGTACATAGTAAATTTTTACAAAATATATTATAATGAGACTGATACTGTCGTCGAAACTTCTCTAATCGTATGTTTCTGCTAAAGCTTTTTTCCTCGAACAAATACAAAAAATGATTTATGTCAATAAAAATTACCGTAAAACACCGTTTCTCTTTTTCTCGAGAGCAGTTTTGTAAGGAGGTGCAGTAGGTTTTTGTACAGGATCTAAACTAATAGTTCTTACTCCCTTTTCAAGAGGATAGGTAGCATCCGCATCATAATCAGTCAAATCACCACAAGCGATAAACTTTGCAATTAGTCTTCCGTCCATTCTATTATCTTCCACACTTCTGATTGGTATTGGTAATTCATCCGACTTGAACGTAGTCATGGACTCGGGTGACCATCCTGGCCTCGGTCGGTATCCTTGACAAACGATGAAAGACTCTAAGGATGATGCCCTCGAGCTGCGAGGTTTGGCACATGATACACGATCAAAAAGGAGCGAAAACTGAGAATATAGGAGATCAACGTCCCTACCACGGAAGATTTTGGCGACAAAAGTTCCGCCTGGTTTAAGTAGATTGGTAGCAAGAGTTAAAGCGGACAGTAATAGTTGTGCCTGCACATATTCGTCCAGATCATGAAGTCCTGTAACATCAGGTGCACCATCAGAGCAAACAAAATCTGCTGGTTCACCTCCAAAGAGATCTAAGATATTTGTAAGAGTTGATGGGTGTGTGATATCCGCTTGAAGAGTTATGACGCCTTCAATTGGAGCTATAGGTTGTAAATCGACTGATACAATTGTAGCACTACCCTTTGGTAATGTCCTAGCAAGAACCTGACTCCATGAACCAGGAGCTGCACATAAATCTACCACTCTTGTTATACCTTCCAGCAACTTGAACTCTGAGTCGAGTTGAAGTAATTTGAAAGCTGATCGTGCACGCCATCCCTCCTCTTTTGCTCTGCGGTAGTAGAGATCTCGTTTATCCTTACTACACTTTCCCATTTTTCTGTTATTAATGTATGCTGGCCTAGAGAAATAACTTAGCGTCTATACAATCATTCAATCAGGCTTTCAATGTATGTCTCTATATTACAGACTGCAGTAAGGATCTAATATTTGCAACGTGGGCTATGCTATATAGCGGCTTCGAAAGTTTTTCCTACATATTTTTTGGAATTACAGCGCCGCATCTACAGCATTTTAAGTGTAGATTATGGACTACAGATCCAATCAAATTGAGTTCACCACATCATGATTATATCGTACAATTATTTCTACACTCAAGTATTTAAGTACAGATCCTTAATAACAGCAGTTCTTTTAATCTCATTCCTGTGTAGATCTTCCATAACAGACTTTGTCATACTGAGGGTAGATTCGTTGCGTATGCGGCCACTAGAGTCACTTTCCTTCACTTTCTTCTTTTTCTTAGAGTCTTGCGAAGTATCTTTCCGTTTCTTCTTAGATACAGCTGGCTTTAGTGAGTGAGTCAGGCCTAAAGCCCTCAGCCTTTCAATACGTTGCCTCATTTGTTCTATATCTTCCGGTATCGTGGGATTTATTATAACCAAATTCGCCTGGTCAAACTCCGCACCGCATTCTAAACAAGCTGAGCTGTCGATTTCTCTCAACGCGTTCTCAGTAAAGACATGACCGCACTCTGAAAGATAGACAAATTTTCCTCCATTTGCCTTCAGTTCTTTCCTCGTTATGGGGCAAATCCATCTTCCTGCTGAATCTTTTGAGATCTTCAGCTCTACCACATCCTTCATAGACTTGATGTGTGGCACTGTTGACTCACCATCCCCAAATTTCTCCGGCGATATTAGCCATTCAAGTATAGATTCCTTGTTGAACAAATGCCCTTTGTAATCGCTTACAATTGGAAACTCCAAGGGTTTCTTGCTAAGTATGCATGTCGTCCAGATAAAGCTGGCATGTAACGAGTTGTACTCAAACAAGTCTGATGTTGTGGGTGCTTTTGCAGAGGACTTTACGAGGTCTGACCGCTTCGGAATCGATCCTCCGTCATTCTTAAGACATTGTCAGTATACTTCAGAGCACTTCATTTCATTATACTTACTTACCCCCATGATACTTGTGTTTAAGAAAAATAGTCTGATAACTATTTATTGGTTTTCTCGAAGTTACGAAAGTCATTTATGTTATGGTTGTCGTAAGCAAAGATATTTGACATTTAAGGCGTAAAGCTTAAGTCTAGAATTATGTAAGCCACAATTGCCACCTCTTTCGGGCGTGACCTTACTACGAAATGAGATAATTTATAATTCTCTAATTCTCTGAGTATACTTCCTCTTCTTTTCAAACTATTGTAACATATTAGAACCAACTATGGCGAATTATCTGGCGTCAATTTTCGGAACAGAGCAAGATAAAGTGAACTGGTTAGTTAAATATATTACTTATGATCAAATATTATAATACTAACATTGAATATAGCTCATTCTACTACAAGATCGGTGCCTGCCGACACGGAGAACGATGTTCAAGAAAACATGTTAAACCGTCTTATTCTCAGACGATGATGTGTCCAAACTTATATCAGAACCCTGCATTTCAACAAGGAAATAAATTGAATGACTCACAAATGCAGAATCATTTCGACGCATTTTACGAAGACTTCTATTGTGAGGCTGCAAAGTTTGGTGAAGTGGAGGAAGTTGTAGTCTGTGAAAATAGTAATGATCGTATGTAATTCATAGTTTTTGTTGTTCGATATATTTTATCTGATTCTAACCAATTATGATACAGATTTGATTGGAAATGTGTATTGCAGATTCAAGTATGAAGAAGATGCACAGAAGGCTTGTGATAATTTCAACTCGAGATGGTATGGCGGACGTCCAGTATACGCAGAACTCAGTCCAGTTACCGACTTCCGAGAAGCATGCTGTCGGCAGCATGAAACCAAAGAGTGTAGTCGAGGTGGATTTTGTAATTTTATACATTCCAAACGGCCTACTCCAGAACTACAAAAGGATTTGGAACTATGTAAGTTAACATTAAAACTTCGTGGATACATTGATATATTTGCTTTTTCAAGTCAAGCTAACATTCTATGATCTATTGTTCAGCGCAGCGAAAATTCTTACAAGAACGAGGCCGTGACGCTCGATCAATGTCACGATCTCCATCACCAGAGCCACGACGAAGGTTTGCCTGATTGTCATAACCAAATTAACACATATTTTATTTGTTTTCTTTTCATGGGTGCACTAGGATAATATATATAATTTCGTATGCTCTTGTATATTACAAAGGTTGCTTAGATTTCTTATATGTACAAAAAGCAAAAAGTGTTATGATAGATACAATGCTGAGATAATGTAATTAGTATTTGCATCTTGAATGTCTTAAGGATTTTCAACGTAGTCCTTCGATCGCTTCATTCGAGGTGCAAGAGACCTTCCGTATATTAAATATTCTCTATATTTCTGGATGTACCAGTTTGCGTCGGCCCCACCGTGCGGAAATCCAGGAAACTTGTTAATAACCTCTGGTAATTTGTTCGAAACAAAAGGTTTAAGCTAATTCGCAATTAGTATTTCTGTTTATAAAATGCACCTGCTGATGAGTTCTTGAAATAGTCACACTCACATTTGTAGTCGCCAATTGTTTTGGAACAACATACGTCCGCACTTTTTGGAAATCTATTATGTATCTTCCGCGCTTTGTATGCCAGCCATTACCAGCAGAACCGGTACCTTTATAGTAGTCCTTATTACCATTCTTTGACCCTAATGGCACTCGCTTGGTATATCGCACACGGTTACGAGCCGGTAACATTCGGTCTCGGAAATGCTCCAGTAATCTAATGGTCGATGCTCTCATTGTGTTCACAATAAAACTTCAATTGTCCTATAGAAATAAGAACTCTATAAAAATATTGTCTTAATAGCCTTCTGGCACAGAAATTCCTCTTCTGAAGATGATATATTTGCAACTGAGATATTGTATACCTGAAAAAACACTTGCAGCTGCTAGTAAGTATAGTTTCCGAAAATTTTGAGGACTCTGGCAAACCGTGCAACACACGCGCTTATGCCTTTAAGACTAAGAATACTCACTTAGCTATATGCCATATGTACATAAATTTAACTGCATTACTAGAATGTTCTTTACCAAACCCTACACAATGGTTATGAGTGCTATATGGAAAAGGGTTGATATTCTAGTTTGGCCATCTGTCTAGAGATATATTCAACACTATATTTTATTCTATTGCTTAATTTTTTTCAATCTTTCTCGAGATTTGAAGTAATAAGAAAGAAAGCGCGTTAGATTATTGAATATAATTTACAATCTATATCTTATTTGATAAGATTCTATTCGCAGAAATCATAGCATAACACATCATGTCGGACTGGGATACCGTTACCGTCATCGGTCAAAAGGCTAACGCACGTCAGGCTTCCGCGGCCAAATCGAATGCAGAGCTTAACGCTGCTCGACGAGCGGGTGCTGTCGTTTCAACCGATAAGAAATACGGAGCAGGTTCAAATAGGACTGTTGGAACAGATGGTCAACGTCTAACGAAGATCGATCGGGAAACCGATGTTGCACCGCCACCAAAACTTGACATACAGGTTGGAAAGGCCATTTCTAAAGCGAGACTAGAAAAGAGTATGACCCAGAAGGATCTTGCCGTCAAGGTTAACGAAAAGGCTAACATTATCAATGACTATGAAATGGGACGAGCGGTTCCAAACCAGCAATTACTAGGCAAGCTGGAAAGAGTGTTGGGTGTGAAGCTACGAGGACAGAACATTGGTGCTCCTCTAGGTGGCCCCAAGAAGAAGTGAGCGTGTGAGCAGAGTTTTTAATCATTAAATTACTGATAGCTGGGAAAATATTAAGAGATATTAAGAGATGGAAAGATTTCAAAAGGTTACATGAGAATATCTATATCTTTCATATGGACTGTCTGATATTTTTGCCTGTCTAATTTGCATTGTAATGTGAATAATATGCGACGAAATCAGATTCGGACAAATGTATGTATTACAGCATTAGATAACATTATATAACATTATATAATATCTATTTATTTATATCTATATCTATATACTTTTATACATATATATATATACGTACGTTTGTATATAAATGTCAATAACTGTCATATCAATATCTTGATAATGATTATATTAAGCCGTCCGTTAACCAAATTACAGAAGTTATGTCGTGAATGAATATTACATATCGCATATTATTAGATTATGTGGTTACTGCCCATAAGCCTATGAATATAATACAACTTTACCACTTGCCGTACCACCAACAATCCAGTTCTAATTAGTAGCCAATAGTTAGTATAAAGTCAGGTCATCTATTAAGAGCGATAAAATTACCTTTACTGGGTGGAATCTGCACGCCGCTGGCACTGCAGACACCATTTCTGAATCTCCAAGCCTAGCGAGCTGGATACCATCAGCGGTGTAGACGTCCATGAACCGATTCATATTACCGATTACAAATTTCTGAATTAGATCAATAGGTCTTTCTTGCCAATGAGCTTTAAGTATTGTTACCCATCTTCCAGTCTGGCAGTTATGTCTGATTTTAGAACATGGAGCTAGTTCTGTTTGTTTGAAATCAGTGGGCCATTCAGCAGAATCTTTCAAATTGAAGATGTTGATTGTGTCATCATATCCATTGCATACTATATCCCCCACAGAATTCCAAGATGTACAACTGATACTCAACCTACTCTCATATATCCCGAGATTCATTGGTACTACTTCACCGTTTCCATTTGTACTTAGATTTCTGAAATCCCATATCTTCATTGTTCTATCAAGAGACGCCGATGCACATAAATAATGCGCTCCGGGATGTAGTGAAAAGCCGCCAATTTTCTTTTCATGCAGCCTATATTTTGTTGAATCTTTCAATGATCTAAGGTCTACCCGACAAACTTCACCACTTAGAGTAGCAAAGTACAAGGTGTTGGGATCAGAGAAATGTAGCTCACTCTGCGCATCTGGTTCTCCATCATAAATCTCACCATAGTATACCTCAGAACTGACACCCGTCGCAAAATCTACACAACGAATAGAGCCATCATAGCTTGAGGAATATACTTTTTCATGAGTAGAAGGAGGAAATGCATACGAAGATAGGGTACGTGCATGAACTTTGAAGAGATATGTTCGAGGTATTACCTCCTCGTCTTCTTCCTTTACTTGGTCTACATCCCAAATACCTAAGTTTCCAATCTTATCACCAGCAAGGACTAGTTTCTTGGAAACAGAAGGATGAAATCCTATACAAAATATTCGCTCAGGTGTCTATAGCAAAGAAACGTTAGCAATAACCTAATACCTAGACTATAAACACCCGTAAGCGTGGCTCACTATTTTGATGTCATTGGGTGCAAACCGCTCATAGAGCTTCAGATTACTTAGTTCTTTTCGTAATTTTACTATATCACCATCAATAACACGCTCTTCTTCGGTCAGTGTATCAGCATCCGTGTCAAATGTCCATAATTTTGCTATCTTATCTTTCGAAATATCTTCAAATCGCATATCACCAGCTATTCTCTGTCGCTGTACACGCGACTGTTCTTGTATGACTTCGTATTCTTTCTCGGCTCTAATTCGCGCCTCATCTGACTCTGGTTTAATCCCCGCCAATCTGGCAGACGTTCTCCGAGGAACAATATTCTCTTCGATCTTGACAGCAGAAGCCGTTTTCGTCTTTTTCTTATTCGCCGAGTTCCTGGAACTTGAAGATCTTTTGTTAGGTGCAGGACCACTTCGCGTGGGGCTTATTGAAGCTCCTAAGCTGGCCAGCTCAAGTTCTCGAAGCAAGGCATTGTTCCGCTCTATATTAGCTCGTCTTTGGCGTTCATATTCACTTATACCAGAGTCTGTATCTGCCATCATATATATATTCTACAACTGTACAATTAGGAAAGTAAACTGGTAATTAGTGCAACTAATTTAATTCACCTACAAACTTCCCGACGCGTCATTACCCGGCCGTGTACCATCTTGTAATTGAACATCAAACGTAACATATTTGCTATAACTATACCTGGCATCGAGCGCACAGTAAAATCGTACTGTTAATAGGTGACTGTTTCAAAGCTATTAAGAGCTTGATAATTTGAATCTAGAGTAACTTTCAGACTGTTGAACTCATTCTAAGTTGCATAGTGCGAACTAGAACTCAAATGAAATCAATGAGACTGTATCTCCTTAAGAGGCCAAATATCAGAAGAGAGATCATGAATAGTAGATAGAGAAAATATCCAAATTTGATAGCTTCCTACGCATATATTAAAGAAAAGATCTATTTACAAACAAATATTCCTATAAGTCGTGGATCATATCGAAATGACCATATAGTTAAAACTACTACATTCATATCTATGTACAATTGATAAACATGATGGAATTGACGCCAGACATCAGTTTACTTAGCATGCTTGTATATTTATTGGTAGCAAAATCAGATCCAACTGCTCTCGTGATAATTCTACTTTGACTGATCACTCTTCCCGTAATCCTTTTTGAGATTCTCTATCTGATCCTCTGCGATAGGAGGAATAGGAACATCCGAAAAGTCATCAGCTCCACCGGCTGTAGCCGCATACGTATCTAAGTCATAAGCAATATAAATATTAATTGTAAACTAATAAAATATAAGCAAAGCAGATATTATGAAAATGAGCACTTACAAACGCTAGTAACGAAACCTGCGAGAAACAATCCGGTCAAAAAGTTCCTTCTGAAATACTTCTGGCGTGTTCTTAACATTGCCGGAGTCATACGATACGATGAATCCATGTATTGGCTACCGCCCCATCTATTTTAATATTAAGGTATTTAGTCAGTAATATATTACAAAAGAGATCTTGATTCAGTATATGTATAGCGCTGTGAATGAATAGTCTCAACTAGATAGTCCGCTCACCTTATTTGACCACCACTAGACATATCTACTTCGTTTTAATATATTGAAGTCAATATTATTATTGATGATAATATCGTAATCTTGTTGTTTGTAGCCTTCCAGTGGAAGAATATACTTGACTTCTTAAAAGAAATTTGTCTAATGGAACAAAAGTAAAAGAGCTCGTAATCGAGATAGAAAAATACGTCTGTAGTAGTGGTGCTGTTACAACGTGATGTTTAAGGAATATGTGCGTAACTGTTATAAACTAGACCAAGAAATTTAGACTCGATGTATACGATTATGCAGATACTCCTAAGCGCTTTAGCTACATCAGAGTAATGATTATATACAAATTGAAATTAATTATTAATACACGGAATACAAGATGTAACAAGATTATTATACAATAATAAGAACGACAAAATCTGAAAGAGAAACCGAACCGATAGTCGTTAATCGATCAATATAATATAAAGCAAAAAAAATAAAGCCTTTGTAAAAGTGGTAAATCAGCCGTAAATTATTCACAGGCCAATATATAATATTCAGATTATTATGTCTCTAGAATGACGGTATCTTAATATCAATAGCACGACCAATTAGAGATCGGTCTTTTGCCATTGCCGCCTTCTGGCACTTCCGCATAGTACCAGATACATGCTCGACGGTAACGACAACTTTTTGGTCCGCAATTTCGTTGATAAAAGTAAGCGCAGCCCATACAAGTCGGAAATGATCTCGCGATACCCTAACAATACCCATCGAAGTAGCTTTAGAGTAATAGCGTACTATATTGAGGAAAGAATGTCATTAGAGTGTATATCAGAGATGCAGCGGCTATGCTACGACTTACAATTTAGACTAGATCGAACTAAACCAGCACCGAGGTCTCCGAAATTTCGGTTAATTGAATCTCGAATAGCCGTATTCACTGCATTCATATCAACTAGATCAGGCGAAGGCTGCCATTGAAGTAATAGTCGAGATTTATGGTCGATATTTGGAAGGATCCCGCCCGGAAGGATCATTTGATCTGACGAGCCTTGTGATTTAGGAGATATTTCTTCGTTATCGTGCGCATGAGCAGTCTTCACTTTATCATAGGCTGAGAATACCAACAAATCCTCGACATTCTCAGTGGGATAATGAACTGAAAAGAGAATGTAGCGCGACTTAAATCTGACCATTGCAAGGTCATAATAGACTAAATTATTCGTAGTAACTCGAAAATTTGCAATCCACACTGTACTTCAACACAGTAACCCTAACAAAAGTGACCGTAGTACATAATTAATAATAGAAGGGAAACTATGAATTTTAGTTCAACTACGACTGCAATATTACACAATTCTACTAAAAACGAGGAATAAAGGAAGGCTACATATAACATAGTTGACAGACGCAGATTTGAATTAATAACATTTTACATATATGTATATATAAGAAAAGCCCGTAGAAAGTAGTGCTAGCTAAATTCCTTAATCCATCATCAAAATACAAGCATATACAATGAACACTAAATAACAAAATTGTTTCCAATTTCTAGTTCGCTCCTATTTTAAATTGGCCAAGATATTTGCTTACACAGAAAAGAAAATCATTTTGTGCATATAAATATTTTACAACTCATCATGCTTCTCACCTTCGGCGTCAGTCTCATCCTCAGCCTTCTTTTCAGCCATCTTCTTCTCATAGATAGCATAACCATCAATACCATATTTTCCATTGTCACGAACAAAGTCAGCCAATGATTTGACCGTACGGTCGCCACTATACTCAATAGGATTAGACTTATCACCAGCTGGGTAAAGTTTGATGGTGGGGAAACCGGCGACCTCATCAGGAACATCATTCTCAGGAGTATCAACTTTGGCAATAGTAACCTTGGATCGAAGTTCCTCGTCATCCCAAAAAATAGATCCAAGTTCATCATATTTAGGAGCAAGATTCTTGCAGTGTCCACACCAAGTCGCATAAAATTCAATCAAAACATCCTTCGAATCATCCAGTACAATTTCATCGTAAGTGTTGGCAGTAACGATATACACTGGTCCATCCTGAGTCTCTGGAGCAGGTTGACTCTTGATAGTTGGCTTCAGGTCACCAGCAGCAAACTTATCAAAGAACTCAAAAAGGCCACTTTCGGTGACTTCACCTGGTTGAGGATACGTATACTTGAGATTGTTCGCAATATCGTGGATAGCAATAGCAGGCCACTCCTGCTTCAAGTTCAAATTCTCAGCGTGCTGACCGTATGGAACAACGTCAATTGTCGCAACATTGATTTTTCCACGGTACTTCTTAGCGATAGGAGTAGCCAACTTTGCCAGCTCAGCTTTGCCATCAGCCTCAGCAAATATATAACCGAGAGGAAGACCTGACTGCATGTACGACATGTAAGTGACTTGACTAACATCGCCAACCAGTGGCATAGACTCAACCTTCGCAAAGCTAATAATATCTTCTGCTTCGAAATCTCCACCATATTCCAACTTATTGTCATCAAACTTCTTGTACATAACAACAGCTGGTGGGGTAACACTCTCGGCCTTAGCAAGCTCAAGGTCTGAAGTAGCGCCAAACAAGAATGAATCCCGTAGAAACTCAGCAACCTTAGTGAAAGTTGCGTTAGACTCAGCATCAGAAAAGAATCCAACTAAGACGACATCATCAGCAGTCTTAAATTCCTCAAGGCCCTCCTTACCAAGCGTAGAAACTGCCGGCATGCTCTGCTTAACCATGTAAGAAACAATGGAATCAGCCTTACGCTGGCCAGTGTATGGAGAGATAGAGTCAACACCACGGAATACTTTTAAGGTCGGAAATCCCTCAATACCCTGCTCATTACACAATTCAGATTCCGTAGTACAGTCAATCTTCGCCAATTTAATATTGGAGTTTTTCTCCTTTAAAGTTGTAGCAGCCTGTTCATATTCGGGTGCAAGAGCCTTGCAGTGTCCACTAAATCACAATCAAATAGAATCAGTAAATCAGTTATACTTCAGTATCACCTATCAGTTGCGGCTATAGTAGAAATATACTATCAATAAACAAATCACTTCATAATACTTACCACCAAGGGGCAAAAAACTCTGCTAAAATCAATGGATTTTCTGCCACAAATCCATCAAAACTGTCCTTAGTCAAGCTGAATACGTCTGATGCGAGGGCACTTGATACACCTGCAAGAACAGCAACTACTGATGATAACTTCATATTCTTATATCTTTTACTATATCGCCGCTATCTTTATCTTATATAGAAACAATCACTCTATAATTTCAATTTATCTTCTTATACTATCTCGCTGTGAATATTGAAGTCATACAATCTTATGTATATATAGCAAAGGGGATACTGCTAACGTCAATTGATTACGGGAGCTCAATTTCAGTAGCAATATATCACGTGACTTAAAGAACACGACGCCTCTTTGCCTCTTGCCGCTTCTGCTTAACAAAGCAATGGTGACACGTTTTTGGTGGCCATTTGAAAGCGAGCAACTTTCCTTACTTTTTACGAAATGTAGTGTCATGTAGTTGTTACTGCCAGGTAATTAAACATAAGGCAGACTGGAAAAAAAATTATATCATCGGAAAGGTCAGTTTTAACGGCTCCGGAACGAGCTGCTCTAAATTACGGTGGCGGCAGAGCAGTTCTGTCTGTAAATAGTAGTAAAGTTACTTGATTCAGTCGTGAACTACCTAGTATCTATCACGCAGGTTCTTCACTAGAATACGCCCGGATGCCTAATGGCCTTACAGATTAGTATAGTATACAATGTCGTAGCGGTGCGCTGATCCTTCGCATTAATAGATAAATGAACGCGAATTTCCGTCAGTTGTTAGTACATTCATTATAAATAACACCACAATATTCAAGGACTCGATATAAGTTATATTAGCTATATAATCTCTTGTCGAAAAGATGGGTATGTAAAATGTCCTATTGATGTATTAGATCACCGTAAGCAGAAAGTGCCACTGTGAAAATAAGTGTAAGATCAGTCGTCATGTGCTTACAAGTTGAAAGGGAGGTAGAGAAACGTGACCTTAGAAGTATGATCTCATTGCCAAAAGTATCTCGACTTTCAACTCTCCCTAGTACGACTAAGAAGACCAAAAGAACTCTTATAGCTCTCACAAGACATTTTTAAAGTGAATAGGCTTACAATATTGACTATTCCTTGTTGCCATAAAGTATATTGGCTGAAGACAAATCGACAAAAGACACAGATTCAAAGTGTATGTGTTTTTTTCCCTTCCTACAGCGTCTGAGGGAACTTGAATGTTACATTACACTTTCTAAATTATTATCGGACGCGAGGTTCTTGTGGATATTTACAAGTACTCAATTTTTAAAGAATTACGAGTAATTGTATCGGAATCTGGATATGATAGAGGAAAGGGATATAGATAATCATAGAGGTGTGCTGCCTCCTCATACAGTAAGGATCAAAAGAAAACGAAATCAAGATCCACTGCAGGCATTGTGTAAGTATAGTTCGGGCATGATGCAAGCTATGAAGGATATAGTAAATTCGAGGATATAAGGGCTAATATTTATATATGCTTAAGTGCTTGGCCAACAGCAGTTACAACTCGAAGAAGAGTCAAGCAAACGAAGTCGAACGAATTCCTATGGTATGTAAACAAAGCTATTGGGATTTACCAAAGCAAGGGGCGAATACGTTTCTTGTCAAAGATCTTAATTGAATTGATTTTGCTAACGACACTGATCTATAGTTTTTAAACTTGCCGCAACGGAAGAATTTAATCGTCATGTGGGTGCTGTAACATTGTTAGAGGCACAGTCCGATGACTCTGTGAGTGTTAGACACCATTGTTCTCAATCTATGATTTTATTTTTTCAAACAAATTCACTAACAGATAAGGCAAAGGATATTTCTATGAAGAATACGAGAAAAAGTCTTACTCGTTTATTCAAATTTCCAAAGAGAAAGCGACAGTCTGACAACGATAATACAGTAAAGGAGCCATTGAGTAAAAAGGCGTCTTCGATTGCTCTAAAAGACAAAATCAAGTCAGATAGTAATGCAAATTCAGTAGCTAGCCCTGTATCAATTCAGCCATCAGAGCCTTCTGTTACTCAGTCTCCGCGCAGGCCCAATGGTATACCGAAGGTCAAGGTACTGGATCATAGTCCAGAGCGACCAAAAGCTATTCCATACACGCGGCGGCGCCGAAGTAGTACGCTATCTTTATCACCGACTAATTCTTATGTTATATCAAATGCCAATGAAGAAGAACTTCAGAAAATGGTTGATCAATATTTATCGCTCAATCATGATGTAGACGCTGACAAGTCAACTCATGTTCTTAAAAGACCTCATCGACAAAGTGGCATCAAAAGTAAGAGTCTAACAGACTCGGGTCATATCAATGGCACAGAATCACCTGCTCACAAGGTTTCACACATCTCTGGTACAAGCACACATACCGAAGCACACAGTAAATCTCTGGAAAGAAAACTTGCGGATGTCTCTGCTATAGATACTGACAATGATGACTACGTTTATGATGTTTATTTCCGTGAGAAATTCATAGAAGGAGTCATTGATACATCACAGTATGGCATGGTAATTTATAACTCTACCGATGAGTTCGATAATATATTGTTTGACGAATACATAGAAGAGGATACAGTGGGTAGTGATGATGAAGATTCCAATGCTGAAGATTTTTATAAGAACGACTACCCCGACGAAGACGAAGGCGATGATGTTAATGAGATTGGGAACGGCATCGGCTTTACAGATGGAGAAGACGACGACGACGATGGAGAGGTTGATGCAGATGATATTGACGAGTATGACTATGATCATTGTTATCAGAGGTTTGCAGATGATGATGGAGATCAGCAAGCTGAGTTTGGAGTTAATTTGCGTGATATTGTTGATGTAGATGGTGATGGTGATAATGAGGACATCGACGACCGTCGATCTAGCGATGACGATGACATTGACATCGATAATGATTTCAACTATGGCGAACCAGAAGATGATCTTGAAGATTCAGATAGGTGGCGTACTAGACCCAAGCAATGGAAACCTAGAACCCCTATATTTGATGATTCTAGTGAAGAAGACTGATATTTGATTGTATTTATAATGTGCAATGGAATGTTTCGAGATGGAGAAGGCTTTTAAGTATGCATATGTATGATAGGACGCAATGATATAAGAAAAATTTCGTTAATTTGATTCAGCTACATCAGTGACTCCTTATATATCTCCCATGAAATTAATGTGAAATTGGACAATAAATTGAACAGCCTGGGTGATGTTTGCTCTTGACTTTTAAGACTTTGGAGCAGGATGAGGAGATGGCCCAGTTGGCTTATCATTATTGTTCGAGTTACTATTATTTTTCTGACGTAGATCACCACTTCCATGATTAATTGGCTTTCCACCATGAATAACTTCGTCAACTATTCCTAGATCAACAGCCTCAGAAGCATTGAAAAAATTATCATTCTCTACGAGCTTCTCGACCTGCTCCATAGTATAAGGCTTCGTAAGATTGTCCATTAGTAAGCGATTTGCTTGTTCCCGCATTCTTAATATCTGGCGAGCATGGATAGCAAGGTCACTTGCTTTTCCTTGCATGCCACTGCTTGGCTGATGAACCATGATCCACGAGTTTGGCAGAGCATAGCGAGAACCTCTTTCACCAGAAATCAATATGATAGAAGCCATTGAAGCAGCCAATCCTACACAGATAGTTGAAACCGGACATTTGATATACTGCATTGTGTCAACGATTGAGAAACCTGCATGCATTTCACCGCCACCAGAATTGATATACATATAAATAGGCTTTGTTGGATCAGTAGCCTCTAAGTAAAGTAGTTGAGCAACAATTGTTGACGCCATTCTGTCTTCAATCTATAACATTTCAATAGTACAAAATCAGTTTAGCTGTCTAATTGTCAATCCACGCTCCGTCTTATAACCAGTCCTAGTTATCTTACCGGACCACTAAGCATGATAATCCGCTCCTTCAAGAGTCGACTAAAAATATCAAAGTAAATTGTAGCGCCATGTCTCTTCATATTGTATAATGTCAGTAAAAGGTCGGTGAAGAAATATGTTAATGGAAATATAGCTCACATCTCGATCAGGCACGGTTGGAATTGTGAACATATTTGGAGAATACTCATTTCCATCATGCATGGAGGATTGACTCTGTGATCCACCGGCAGCTTGTGGTGGTAGCCGATTGGGGCCGACCCAATAACCAAATTCACGCGACAAGCTTAATATGCCAGTTCTATGATTCAACGTCGACTGCGATAGCATAGAACAAAGCCTTTGAGATCCGTGTCGTAACTGTGCAAGACCCATGTTTACCGCTAATATATTATCTGAACCGTCTAAACACACTACAAGTAATATCAAGGACGACTTTACGGTTATATGAATATTTTCAGATTCTTAATCTAGAATACAAAGTACTATGCTGTTGGCTGAAGTTGGATAAATTTATTTCTCTAAATTATGGGCATGAAGATGTTCGACTGGTTTTGGTTTAGGTGACAACAAGCAGCAAAAGTAGAACATACGGTCCCTGGAACACATTAATACTATTCTATCTGCAAATCAACTGCAATATCTTACATGCTAAATAAGATATGGAAGTACATTACTAACTGATATACGTTTTCTCCTCTTGTAGCAAGTAGCATGGTCGAATGCCGTTACAAGGGGTAAGAAAATCTTTTAACCTTAACACCATGAAATAGAGATACAAAATAAAAGCACTGAAATAGAACAAAACCGACCGAATGATAAAACTGAATGAAAGCAAAAGAAAACGATCTCAAGAGACTGCAAACATAAAAATAAATATAAGGAGCATTGGTGAGAAGGCATAAATCAAGGAGAAACTTTTGTGTCCTGAACGATTTCGAAGTGACGAGGCGGAAGATGTAGAGTATGTTGTATTAGCAGAAGATAGTGAAGCAGGAACGAAAATAGCACCACATTTTTCGTTTATAACTTTGGAAGCCGACTTATAGGTATCCGTAATAGCATAAGATCTATTACCGGTGAATCGATTAAAGATTTTCATTATAGAGCTCGTACATTTAGAGCAGCTAGGTGCTCCAGCAGCGCTTGGGTACGTATAACCTAGTGGAAGAAAGTAAAGAAAAGACGTCCGAAATGTAGTCGGACCTCCATACATACTGTCTACGAAACAGTAGCTACCATTGGCAGAACGTAAGCAACTAGCCCAATACATCATACTATAAGCCATGAATCCATTATACGCGTTGACTACCTGGGGATTTTGAAGCATGTAGTCATCCAGACATGTCTCCGGCGATAGCATTTCGCCGGCATAATCAGTCATAAGAGTAGCACATTGTTGAAAATCAGCATTACAAGCAAGATCTATAGCAGACGTCAGGGTGCTTATTCCGGATTTAGTGACCTCAAAAAAGCTCTCTGAAGTCTGTATTATGCAAATGAACGCTGTTAGCATCGAATTAGGGGCCATCCTTATCATAATTTAAGTACCTACATGCAAAAGAAAAGAAATTGGATAGCAGTTTATGAACGAATTGTTGCTTAAAAATCTCTGAAAGAAGTCTGTGCATGAAGCTTCAGTCATGTTTTGGCCAATACCCGTGTCAAACGCAGATGGTAAAATGCTGGGTGCGATGGTTGTACTGCTATTATTCGATAATACCGTGCTCGATGGAGCAACAGTTGTCGTAGCTAAAGCCGTCGTTGTAGTATTCTCGTAAAATGCTCCTTTTCGCATGCTATTCATTTGTCCACCAAGATATTGTGCGTCCGAAGTTCGTATTAGCAGTGCCAGAGACAGCAAAATTGCTGCAATGCTTGCGCCAGATAGAGACCACCGTTCAACGTGCGAATGGTAAGTGAATGCTCTCATATTTCCAATTATCTAGATGGCCTCTTCTTTCTTATCGATGAATGCTTTGGTCTTGCGTCTTGATGCTAGTGTCTACCGGTCATATTCAGTATTTTGACTCTTAATATGCAGAATATGACACAAAATGACAGTAACAATTCGCTTGCTCGCTAAGCTGTCACTCTCTAAATATCAGTTTCTCTATAGCACGACCAAACTGTATATAAGTTTCGAGACTCTCCGATAGATTAGATTTTCTCGTCGTCAGCTCGACAGCTGAATGTGACTTTGAACTAACTAGTGTTCTAGAGACCACATTAGAAAAGTGCTGACTTTTCTCTTGAACCGATGAACTAACTGTGTGGCATAATCTGCTTCGATTTTGGTATTCACAGAACGCTAATCCGAGAATAGAAAGACGCGATGCCAATTTATGCAGAACTAATTTAGTACAAAATTAATATTCACCACAGTGCTAATTCAACGCTGACTATCGTTTAGCATAAAAAGGTCGTAGAAGAGAATAAGCCCTTAGAGCTGCTGACATGGAGAATCTCATATACTTGCTCAAAGAAGTGAAAAATTCAAGCAGATATCACATAACTATAGTAACCTAGCTGTTCTAGTATGGTAAGCTGTATGAGAACAAAGAGCAAGTCTATAACCTGGATAGGCAACTAATGCATCTCTAGCTACGCGAGAATGGAAGCTAGTATTCACATGTAATAATCAGACTGCCGATCGTAATAGCTGTCGTACATGCTGACGATGGTATGGATATGTTGAGATCCAAGGGCCGGAGATCTTTACAATATATTGACGAATATAATATTTTTTATTGGAGAAATCTAAGGAAAACTCTCTACTTGCGATGCTGAGAAGAGATAAAATTACTTACTATAATCGAGTGAACTGAAAGATGATAGAGAAGTTATCTCGTAGTTGTCGTCTCAACCTTCTATCCTCGCACGTCAAACAGAGAATGTCCGGAATTAGTTCCACAGCATATGCCACAGAAGCGATCGTAAGTATTCCTTCGAAACTAGCAGTAGAATGAAACAAGGACTGGCCAGACACCAATGTACGAGTTTCTATCGGCCTATGCTACAAGAAAGTATGCTCAAACTGAGTACTTCTATTTTGCTCGTTGCAAGTTGGTTATTTTGATAAGATTAATTTAGTTACGGCAACACCCGAGAATGTACGCGCTGCGAATAAATACTAAGAATTGAGAGCAATCAGTATACTATTTAGAACATCAAAGTTGAGCTATCGTGGGCTATTACTGAGTAGTTGAATGAGCATGATTGACTACTATGACTGGCTTTATGAGCAAGAAACATCGCATCGCGTGAACAGGTTCTAATATACCTTATAGTGAGAACTCCAATTGATATATTCTTATGCTCCAGTGACCGTATCTCTCCTGACTTGCTGGCTAATTTCCTTTAATTAATAACCGGCTTTATGTGCTGTTGGAGATCTATATTACAATTCTAATGCTACTTAGTCACCTACGTAGGATAATGAATGCTCCAGAACGGCGCTGTAAAAAACTAGCCTCATTTATTGCGGCGTCATTAAATTTCTCTACCTCGTTTCGAATAAATTGATGGACTTCGACGTCAGAGCAAGATTTGAATAGATACAGCAACGTGTAAGAAATTTTTTTAGCAGTATTCGTAATAATATTATACCTAATAATACAGTAAAAAGTATGAAAACCAAATAAAGCATTCATTGAATACCACATCACTGTGATATCCATGAACAGTCAAATGAACAAACGAAAATATTATGTAGTTCAATCTATATGTAACGGTAACAAAAACAATAGTTTGATATGTCAATTACAAGTCCAAGGTCTGTAAAAATGATAGCAGATAGGACAACTAGATGCCAAAGAGAACCAATTAACTAACGCAAAACCCAACTTAATTCCATCCTGCAGACTTTCATGACATTACTAACCACCCTTAATCAAAAGCACTCATATATGCATAAAATTATTCTCCTTCCTGGTTTCGAATTTATATTATCTATGGAGAACTAAGAAATCAAAATATCGCAACTCAAATGTAATGCAGCAAAACATTTTCTCTTTCTTTCAAACTTAGACCTAATTTAGCGAAAACAAGATTTCTCTTTTAATCACTAGTATTATCTAAACTGTAACTGCGTCTTCGTAGACAAGTATTTTCATGGATCGGTGGGCGACCACGATCATCAGCACTTCTACCTCGCGACCTATGTCGAGTGGACTTCGAGCGCTTGGATTTGCAAATTTTCTCCCATCCCCAGCCGTATTTAAATCCTGCTGGAAGCTCCACTGGAGAATTACCAGACGACTTGGTGACTCGGCTTACTGAGCGAGAACGGTGATTACCAGCATTGTGGCGGCTCCTATGTCTGTCTAAACGGCCACGTCTTCTAGCATCTCCAAGAGCTGTGTTCTTGGTGTATTCTCGAAGCTGCTCAACAATATCTTCTATATCTCTCTGACTTAAGCCGGCCTGCTGCTCAGTCTGCAACAAATCTGGTATCCTGCTCATATCACCCGCAGACGGTTGTTTAGCAAATGAGGACATTCTACTAATGCTGAGAGAGCTAAATGAATTGACACATGACAAGATCGAGTCTCGTCTGAAATAATCTGCTCTGTTCATCTCGACAAGCGAAGGGTCCTGATCGAGGACGGCAGGTGATGTCGCTGTATGGGCAGAATCTTCTAAGCTATGAGGAGAGATATTTCCAGTGTAAGATGATATGAACATGGCCATTCGTCCTGGAGTATTTATTTGTAGCCGCAAACAGATAGTGTGCGAGAGATGACGATGATGATTCTGATTCGGCTTTAAGTGAGGCTATGCTAAGATGTTTATATATACAAGAGCTGAAACACTGATAGCCAATAGTGAGATCTGAACGTTTATACTAAAATCAAATCCAAACGTTGCAAATATCCGAAAATAACAAAAAAGAATATTAACGGATAAAAATAATCTAGAGAAACAAAGGGGGGTAATAGAGAAGCAAGAATAAAACAGCTGACGAGATCTGCCACGATATATACTGGTTTTAAACTGAATTTATGTTTTAAGGCACGTATAGCGCTTCCAACATCGCCTCTCGGAAAAATTTGCAAACCTAACCCTATATATTAAATTCCGCCTCCCATATGTAGCGGAATTAACTATACCATTATTAGTTTAGTTCCTGGCGTTTCGGATTATATTTTCACCGTTATAACTTTATTGATAACTGCCATTTTTACTTGTAATTTGTCATAATCTCTATTTAGCTCAGGTCCTGTGATATGGAACTACACTTTCTAGCAAGAGAAGAAAGAGCAAAAGCTCGGTTATAATTTTATTACGGTGTCTTCAGGAGACGAGGATAGGGTGCAATTAATCGTCGCTTTGAGTCAGGTCCGACTTCCGTGCATATGTCAAAGAAACTTCTGATATTTTGACTTTTTTTATGATTGCGCCGTCGTAAACATAATTCCAGTGCTCTTAGATGATAGAAGTACTACGCCAAGCCCGTTAGAGACTCTGGGGATTTGAAGCACTTCTGGGTGCGTCGGGGGCGGTTATGGATCTCTGCTGCTTGATTCTGATATAGTTTAAACGCTGACCTCACGTTCAAGTACTTCTGATTTTTTTTGGCCACTGCAAAGAGACAATAACAATCTCTCCTGCAGAAGAGAGAAATATCACAAAACGATGCATGCGTATGATGTTGCTATATTAGTTCGTAATGTATTCCACTCATATCAATTGTGGGCAGGATTAATTGAAGCTATACTGGTTGTCGGCAAAGCAAAAATAGGTGCCAACGCCTTATATTTTTAAGTCTAATATGACTGCTGTCGATATAGCATATATAGCAGACAATTAAGACGAATCACCAGGAGATTCGTTTATAATTTGTATAGCTGTTGACTTCCTTGTATATTTTCATCCTACGTATCTCATAAAATGTATACATTGTGGAACACTAAACATTCTCAAGTTGAGCTATATCCTCAGTGACCTCAGAAAACACTAGAGTACTATTGTCGACAGTAAGCTTGCAGACTTTTTATAGTATAACGACGAAGTTCTCAGTGTTTATGTCTTGGATAGCCAAATTAGATATGGTTGGTTCCAATATTCATAGCTACACAGTGTAAGATCCCGCGTAGGTAGTTCTAACTACTTTCATGGCACAAATGCAACTGTTTTATTCATATAAGGCATTTTGGAAACCTTTTTCAGGATTTATGGAGTAACTCTCATTATTCTAAGTTATCAGCTCTGGCAATGTGGCGACCGTCATTCTTATCATAACTTGGAATACGATATACGGCCATATGTCACGATCACGACTGATTAATCGTATACGCTTTCGATGACTAATATTTTGGACCATTTGTTAGGAAACGCTGCGTCGTTTCCTTCCTCCTGAATTATAGCCGTCGTGGAGGTTTGGGATATTGCAGTACATGTCCCAACTCGAACTTAATAAACACAATAGTTCGTAGCTTGTTTCCTGACATATAAAACCTTTAGCGCTGTCCTTTTCCATACTCATCAAACAAGATATTTATTTATAAAGACAAAACGAAATCAAGAATACTTTTAGCCCAGACATTCACACACAGACTGAAGTCTAATAGTAGTTGTTTAATGGAATTCTGTCTATCTTGTCGGCAGACATTAAATGCAGTATAAGATGTCTTCTACAAACTCTGATAACAGTCGCTTCGTATATTATCCTCGACGAACTAGGGAACAGAGTCGACAGCTTGGTGGTCGCTCTACCCTTGGGCTTACTTCACTACCTCCCGAAATAATCGCGCAAATCTTTAAGTTACTTGAGCCGAGCGATTTAACTGTACTTTTCCGCGTATCCAAAAGCATACGACTTGCTGCCTCCTCAAGCTACATCTGGCAGCCGTTGACCTTATCAAACACATTCAATGAGTCTGAAGATTATGTCACTAGATACAAGTTTCTCGAGGCGCCGTTTCGTATTCGACCGCTGAAGATACCCAATGCAGCCAAGTATTACTTTCATGAGCTTGAAAGTGATGATGTGTGGCGTGATATATCTGACCTGGACGAGTCTTCTTCAATCTCGAAAGAAAAGCGGTTCATCATAGCAAGGAACAAAAGGAGCTCTACCGCGGGAAGTGGTATGCTAAAGCCAATTTCTGACGAAAGCTTCAGTATCTACAATATTGACGTAGTAGATCAAGCTGTGGGCCTCATTATGGGTACTGTTGATGATGGATCTATTCGTATCTGGAATGTTAAGGACCGCACAGGAAGAATCAACTTTGCAAAGACCAGATGTCCTGAGTTGGATGGCACTACCTTGAGTGACATCAAGATAGATAGGCAGAGTCAGAGGTTTTGGATTTCTGCAGACAATTATTTGCAAGAATGGGATCTTTCAACACTGCAGAAGATTGCGCAAGTGCCATTTAAGCGACCTATATCAACTTTGAGCTTTGATTCTAATTTCTCATCGAGTTCTTTGTTTGTGGCAACTCAGTCCACTCTTAATTACATAGACTCTCGTCTTCCTTCAAATTCTTCTAGTGCAGTTTCAGTTAATGCGTACAGTACTGCTTCTATGCCTGCGTACCCACTGTCAGTTTTGTCCGGAAGCTTTTCTCCGCAAACGGTGTCAGTAAGCGGTAGATTTCCTTCCATTTTGACATATGACATACGCCGCTTTCCTTCAATCGTCCACTCAGCATATTCTGGCGCTCATTCTCTATCCTCCCTCTTGGCCCTGCCTAATAGAAGAGGAATTATCGCTGCTGGTGAATACAATGGTCGTGGTACTATCGAGCTGTATAGAAATCCTTTTATAGAACAGAGCGACGTCAACTCTTCGTTTGCTAGTAGTGGCAATGCCACCCCATCTATGGGTCCATTTTCAGCTTCATCGAGTCCGCCTCCGAATCATGAATCAAGATCTTGGGTAAATAGATATTCAGCTTCAAGATCATGTATACTTTCTCTTTGTCAACCATCTTGGACTAGTGAGTTGATATTGGCTGGTACCGCAGATGGCTCAATTCATTGCTTTGATACAACACTAGAGGGTAAATGTTATCGTCAGATTATAGACACCAGTAAGACGGAAATGGAAGCCGATAATTCTATCATGATTACTCGAATGCTGCCGCTGGCCGATAGCTCGGCTGCCATACTTACAGATGGACAAGTTAGGGTGTTCGAATGTGGACGACCAGAGGAAATGGATTCCTCTTATGCTGAGGACGAAGAAGAAAGGCGTAATAGCGTTCATGAAGAAACAATGTTTCGCGCAATGAATGAGTATGCGCGTCAAGCTGTTCGGTTTGAGATGTTTGGAATGCATAACTTAAATGCCATCTTCGCTTCCTTTTAATTTATTTAGCCCACAGTTGCTTGTATTTTTTATTGCTTTTTTTAGTTTTTTATTCTTTTACATGGGTTTGCTTAATTTAAACATATTCGTAGTTATTTTTAGTTTTTATATAGACATATATATTAGATTTCTCAGCCATTAATTGAGATGAATTTTCACTAGAAAATTAGTGATTGCTTATTATTAAATAGTGTCAGTAATTCACAAATATCAGAAAATAATAATTACTATTACACCAATAACGATTCTAAGTCTTTTAGGTACAATTTGAAAAGATCAATGCCGTTAGGATCCAAACTGATCAAAAACAGAACATAACAAAAAGATATATCCAAAGATCCAGTAATAATCTTCGATACTCGTATTATAATACATTCAAGCATAATACTTCTCATAATTCTCAATATTGCAGAAAAATAATGAGATATGAAGAACATACGAAATTGAAACATCAGCATCACTTCACTTCTCATCAGTTCCTAATAAATGTTCTTTAACATCATCACCACCGGACGTCTTTTTGGACTCCGGATTGGCATCATGTACCCCGCTATTTGAGCTGCTTCCTGTTCCCGCTCTCATAGGCGAAGTCTCATCCTCTTCTTCGTCAGAAGTCAAGAGATCTTCTACTCCAAATGCATCATCTTCGTCTATATTCTCAAAAGCATTATATAAATCACGTGTCTTACGTCGTGACCCTCCACCATTTCCTTGTCGCTCTAGGTCATTACGACTTCTCAATATCTGAAACTCATAAGACTCGGTACCATTCCCCCTAATTTGCCTTCGTCGTCTTCGCTGAACACATAAATATATTCCAATAGCTATAATAAATACTGCTATCAAAAAGGCCGCTCCATACACCCAAAGAACTACATCTCGAGACATTCCAAACGATGGAAGCCATCCGGTAAGAAGAGAAGTCATATCATGTGAATTGTCATCGCCAACACTAGATGTAGGTTCAGTAGAACTGGTTGGATATACTGTCGTAGCTGTCGCCGTTGTTGTAGTGGTACTAGTATGCGATGGAACACTAACTGCAGTAGTTGTAGAAGTAGGCTTATCATCCTTTGGCATTGGGAAAGGCTTCGCCTTATCAGCGTCGATAGAAACACCCCATATTCTCATTCTCCAATTCTCGAATGTACCAGTATATTTTGGAAAGACTTCGTCAGTGACGGTTAAAGTCCAATTTCCAATACCATCCTCACCCCAATGAGCAACACTCATGAATGTCCATTCAATCATACCATCCTTCGAAGCATCATTATTTCTTCTAGTGGCCAGAATAGATTTTACGCCGAAGGGACTTGTTAAAACTACTGAAATGTCACCGCGATGCTGGTGTTTTATATTAACAGTCACTTGGACATGTTCAAGCTTCTCCAAATTAGCTTTCTCAAGTTCTTCTTTAGTAACTACTAAAGTAGACGAAACACCTATTTTGTCTTGTGCAATATCTGTATTCACTTCCGCTTGAGCTGTGTCAAACCAGGCTTGCGGTTTAATACGAGTCCATCCCTTAGCTGCTTCAACTATAGCATAAGAATCTAGTTTACCATAACCGTATCTATGAGAGAAGTTTTTTCCGTTTGCAGTCATCTGAGACTCGGCATCATTATTAGTTATCTCAACCGCTGTCTGCAACGCGAGATATTGTAAGTCTCTCCAAGTCAAGTCAGGACGAGCAGACAACGCAAGAGCAAAGATTCCTGCCGCGAGCGGTGCAGCGGCAGATGTACCACCATGTGCAGATGTGCAAGCCTGTTTGCCAACGTCAGTTGTGTGAATATGATCATTACTTCCTGAAGAATAAGTAACTACTAGTTGGGCCGAGCAATCTTCTGCATAAGATGGATGTAGACCACGTCTATCTATAGCACCGACAGTAATAGAATAAATGCTATTAGTATAGCCATCAAAATTGCAGTTATCGCCGTTCATAGCTCCATTTCCTGTGGCAAAAACAAAAATGCTCCCTAAGCCATTTCGTCCTTTTTGTACACCACTTATGAAAGCACGTTTAATAAGAATTCCAGGAGCATCCATGGATTTACCATCATCAGGAGGGCCCCAACTACAGGAGTATATATGATTGCTATGATAGGCATAATTCAGAGCAGCAGCTTCATCGACATCCGAAATCTCTTTGGAGAGTATACGAATACCGGCCACCTTTGCCTTAAAAGCAGCACCAACACCACAAACATTATTTCTCACTGCAGCAACCTCTCCCGCACATCTAGTACCATGTCGATCATCTTGAAGTCTGGGCTTCGGGTTTGGACCGTGATCATTGAAATCAAAAGAACCTTTCGCGAAATAGTTTGCTTTCAAATCGTCGCTCTCGAAGTCTAGACCATCATCTACAATTGCGACAACAGACCCTTCTCCGGTAATATTTTGAAGCCAAACATCTGTGACATTTATATCATGACCATGCTGTATAGGATTAATTAGATGCCATTGTCTCTCAAACTCAGGATCATGAATGTTCATTGCCTCTTCGATCTTTTTGACTGGAGCCATATCAGAATCGACTTGACGCTTATTTACGACATGTCGCTTGTACAGACGCTTCAGTTTCATTTTCTCAAAATATTTCACAGGCCCAAGTGAATCGATAATTCCATCTTTGCTGTCTGAGATGTAGCGCTTAATTAGTCTTTGTTCAGATGCTTCATTTGACTTCAAAGACGAAAACAAATAATGATTGTCAAGTTCACCAATTGGTTCCTCGAACTCCAGCTCATGTTCAGCGGAAAATTTGGCGAGTTGGCACGATTCATCACATTTCGATAATTCATTAGGATCCCAATGTAGCTCGACTGCAAAATAGTTTCGTAAGTTATAGTCACGAGAACGAACCAGGCTACGACGTTGAAGGCCACTTTCAGCAGATAAAATGGTTGATATATTTCCGCCTTCAACCGCTAAATCTGCAAGCACGCCTATTCGTAACCAGAGCAAGGCTGCTATAAATGCCCATTGAAAATTGCAATTCCATGATCTAGACTGTCTCCTATCGACGTAACTGGACAAAACATGCATATTAAATAGCATGCTCTCCATTCACACACTTCTCAGCGTCGTTCTAAACCAAACTGATGAATTGTTTCCTACCAGCACTTGAATCCACACCTTCAAACTAATCGCTTTCTGCTACCAAATCAGTTACCATTAGTTTCCAGCAAGTTATCATTAGCTGCTTCGCTGCGACAATTCTAACAATCAGTTCGATATAATAGCGAAAAAAAACAGCTTTATACTTGATCTGCTACACCTACTCTGTTGCCTGCTAATTTATATAAAGATCACCTCGAGGCAAGCAGACGATGTGCTATAATACTACTTCGGATAAATAGATATCTTTTGACAATAATCTATATCGTAATGGTAGTAAGCAATCCGCATATAAATATAAACAATCTTCAAGAAAGTGATATACAATCTAATGAAGCAAATCTAAAAGAACAGATACCTGAAGTCTAGAGAAAGCGTACAGGGACAAGTGAAATTAAATTATATAGCCATATCCAGCCTGAAATGTACAGCTACAGATGGGGCCCAAATCCATGTCATCAGCATATGTAAAATAATAAATATATATAATTATTTAACACCATAAATGAAAAACACTATTACTATTACACCATAAAAAGGAATGTCACAAAATAATATTATTAAAACACCAAAGAAAATAACAGCAATAGGTTAACTACTGGATAAATTAATATCAGAACCATACAACAGCAATCAACCGCATTCCCATAGAAGCAAAACATGCGCGTGCAAAAGCAAGAATAAAATATTAAGAACCAAAACAAAACAGCTAAGATTACCGAAACAGATCTCTTCAATAGAGGAGTAAAAACGGGTATTACAGTCTGTAAAACTTGTCTTAAAAGAAAATAAATAACTTAAGTAAACTCGAGAACCATACAATCTTTCAGAATTTACTTTGGAAATCACGTCGAGGAGGTTGCCTTGGAAGTCTCCTCCATATTCTTGCTATCAATCTCAAGACCTTCAACTCTCTTATATAAATCATCTACCTCGTCAACTGAATCTTCATTGGCAGTAGTAAATGTATCATTTCCAATATCCGCATCTGATCCAACTTCTGAAGTAACGGCTCCATGAGTCCTTTCCTCTGCATCCGCTCCCTTATTGATAGCAGCTAAAACCTCCTTTTGCGACATCTCACCAAGGGCTTCTTCTTCCTCGATAGTCTTGACGGTTGCCGTCTTGCTCCATAGCTTATTCAACTGTGGAAGCCATCCACATTTTTCAGCCAGGTCACGTATACCTTCGTCACATGGGCTAAGACAAATTACATCCGTCTTACGCCGACCAATATCACCAACAGCTTCCAAATTAAAAAGGATTCTAGGACATGAGACTTGAGAAGGTAAGCTGGCGAACGGGTGCACCTGCAAGCTAGTGCCTGCCACAATAACTAAATCTGCAGCCTGGAGGTCACCACTCATCAGCTTGAAGAAGCGAGCAGGCAGGTTTTCTCCAAAAAAAACTTTATATCAATATTAGTATTCTGCATTACACGGATATAGAAATGCAGAGTCGTGAAGCAAATCATACTACTTACCAATATCTGGCTTTACTAAGCCATTGCATCGTTTACATCTAGGGATCTCATTCTTCCTCATTTTACTTTCGAGATCCGCTTTGCTCATTTCTTCACTGCAGTCAATACAGTGATTTTCAGCAAAGGAGCCATGTGCTTCAACTATTTTTTCAGAGGACACGCCTGCTATACGTTCAAGTGTATCGATATTCTGAGTATATACTCGTCTAAGCGTACCTTTGTCTTCTAATAATTTCAAGAATGAATGAAATAAAGTAGGCCGAAATTTCCCAGGATAGAGCTCATCGGCTAGCGTATAAAACGCTTCGGGACGTTTACGAAAATAATCTATATCAAAAACTGCCTCCGCATATGGTAAATTTAGCCTCGAAAGATTATGATACAAGCCTGTTTTTGGTGATCGGAAGTCGGGAATACCGGCCGCGGTAGATATGCCTGCGCCTACCATGACAACCACATTTTTCACAATCCCTGATGTAAGATACTTAGCAATAGAGCTCACATCTGGTTTTCCATTAGGCCCGTTCACGAGTTTGACTTTTGCTCTCTGCATGACGTCTAATTTGGGACCGAATAAAAATTGACGTATACTACTCTTGAATTTCTTTGAGGCCAGTTTTAACAATAAACAGAATTATCTTGAAAACCATATGTTAGTTACGATCGTAAACCATACTGCTAAACAGAAACGCAACTGCAATATATTAACGATTCGAGCAGCCAATATTAAGAATACCTGTATATTTACTGTATAATTTGTGTACGCCGAAGTCTATCGTAAATTGTTGATAATCGACGTAAATTTGATGAAAACTTGGAAATGGGACAAACAGCATCGAATAGAGACATCATTTATTCGTATATTGTTTGTAGCTATGATCTGACATTCGCATAAAAGCATTAAGCATTTCACCTTGTAAATACTCTTTATAAGATTCAAAGCAAAATAATCCCTAAATATAATACAGAATACTTAAGATCCATTGCCCTGATTAACTATGCTATATAAGTATAAGTTATACAAAGGCACATCAGTCATTGATCACTACTAAAATGCAACTTCATGAAAATGTAGATGTCATATCGCTTTCAGAGACATATGCATATAAGCACAAAATTATATATATTATGGGACTTATACAGGACATGAGATGATATGTACACACAAATGTATATATTCGTAAAAGCTTCACATATATACAACAACACATTCGAACCAGATCACGATATCCAAGTAATGACCCCACAGAGCATTCTCTCAAAATAACAGCAATACTAATTATAAATAAATGAATGGAAGGCAATATTCTTCTGAAATACAGAAATTAGAAAATAGTTACGAGGCACAACTCAAATGATTGGCAACTTCAAATAAAACAGCAATACACCTATCCAGAATGAAAAAAGAAAAGAAAATGTAATAAGGGAATATAATGACAATAAACACCGGCCCAATATGAAATGGCAATGGATATTTATAGAGAACTGATAAACATTAGAGCCTGATAAATGTTACCCGTAAGCGTTAAAAGAACAAATTTGAGAACGAATCATCAGTGAAGAACATTAGAATGAGAAATACGTATGATAAACCAGAATGAATAAGAAGGAAATGAGGAAAACATTGACTCTCCAAAACGATTAGAAACGATTATTTTGCACAAAAAAATAAAAAAAATGCAGACTATACATTATTCAAAATAAATATTCTAGAGAGACTTATTACAGTCATTTGAAAGCACATGAATGCGTTGAATTAAATTTTAGAGCATTCTTTCGCGATCTGGTCAAGCTCCTCCAGCACATCTTCTTGAATTCCAATTATCTGAGGCCGTTGCGAAACATTAGCAATATCACGATAATCAACATCAGCAAGGACCCAAAAAAATCGTCGTCCAATCTCATAACTGGCACCGTGATTGATTCCATCTTTGTCGACAATAGCCAAGCTGGGAGCTCCGATGTATACTCTCTTCACATTCGGATTTCCCACAACAAACTTCACGCTTTCATTCAATTTTCTAACATTTTCGAATCCACCGCAAATCCTCAGCTGAGACAATGTTATATAAAGATTGTCAATTTGTAGATCTTTGAACAACTCGGGACAGAGAGAGCACCCTCCGGTAATATGTAATTTGTGCAGCGTACCTTTCAGACTAGGGGCTAAAAATGCGCATATATGATGACTAGGTGAGAGAATTCGCGAAGGACAATCCATTTTAAGAGCCTCAAGGCTTTTAAACATCGGAAGCATAGGATGATATGGCGTCGAGGGAGAAGGAAATATCTTGATAGCCTTTAGTTCCAGCGAACGCACTTTGGGAAATAGTGGAACAAAATTTTCGATGTCTTTAATAGACCAGCAAATGTTGTCCAATACCAGCCCTTCAACGCCAGAAAACACACCGTGCGGTACGTCTTCCACAGACAAGGCATCTACTAGACAATTAGCAATCCGGACATGCTGTAGAGATTGGAAGCAGGTGAGATACTTCCAATATATTCTGGATGAATTGCTTCCGCGTCTCCATCCTGCATAATAAGACCACGAAAATCTCTTTATCTTCTTTATAGCAGCAGCAGACTTGGGAAACAAGTGCGACCAATCCTTCATTTTAAGATCATTAAAATTCTCGAGCGAAAGTGCCTCCAAGTTCGGACAGATGTGGAGAATTGTTGGCATATGTGTTAAGACAGGCGTGAGATCACTGGGAAGATATCCCGAAGGTGCTCTGGCTGTAAATTCACCTGGTGCGATGTAAGAAAACGACTGTATCATTGGAGCTATTATGTCTGGCGACGTCAGTAAAGTTGATACCAACTTGTCGACAGACTTAGCAGAAACTAGTTCTATGTCTTTATATAAATATCTGTTGACCTCAAAAGAAAGCTTTGAGCATGTACGTCCAAGGGCAAGAAGACGTCGTTTGCGAATCTCATGTCTACTTGCCACAACTTCGTCAAATATAGCAGAGAGAATTTCAGATGGAAGATCTATCAAAGATCTCTTTCCTTGTTTTGTAGAAGAATTTGTTTCTGACAAACGTGGCGATAGATCGCCGTCAATTTTATTTGCCAGGGGAAGTGATAGTTTTCCGTTCATCCCAGAAGACGTAGAAGACGGCGAATTTGACGACGCCGATAGTAAAATTGAGGTTGGAGCAGCATTAGCAGTAGTTGCCATCATCCTCTGCTGATGAGGAGCATAACGGTACGACTCTGCAAGAGACATCGCTGACGCCTACCAGCCACGTACAAATTATAACAGTATCAACAGAATCTATATAGCAGTTCTTTTCCTTAAATTGGCTGAATAATAGTATATGAAAGTGAAGTTAATAAAAAATATAACAGGATTGAAATATTGCAGTATACACTATCCCAGCAAATTTAGTGTAAAATGGAACGCGATATTAAATTGATGTCGACTTCTGTTACTTCCGCCGATGGTCGTATCTGATATTTAGTATATTATCTGGAGAACCGACTAACAAGATCGCCCGATTTTACTTTGTATCCGCTTTGCAAATTACACCAGCTTGACAAAAATTAAGAGGGCTATTTTTGCTGGTAACCCCGCGATTGAGAGAAGCCTTTCAAAAATTTTCGTTATTGATCGCCCTTTTGCCAGTATATCAAGGTTACGATTTGTATACGGGTGTCGTAAGAAGTCACCGGTAACTGTACTTTCTATCGTTGAAAACAGACTTAACTGAGTACCAATTAAGTAGAATGTGATGTGAGATCTCAAATAAGATCCTTAGATTGCCACTTATAAGATTAAAGATTATTGCTGAATATTGCTTCAAAGCGTGAGTAAAAGCGAAGCACTTGGAACGATAACTTGCAGTTGAAATGGAAGACAGCTCTGAGTGAAGATTACATCCAAGTTCCGGAGCCCTCAAGCCACAACACCAGGTGAAGGGTTCGGTAGATAAATTACCCTATTATGTGTAATGGATCACTATGGCAGAAACTTTATCGCGTCGGAGAAAAAAGTTTATGAGTAGAGGATGCATAAGATGCCTCAACATGTACGTCATAAATGATGATTTTGCATATTACTAATACGGCAATTTATATATGTAAAATTCTTCTCAGTGCACATTCCGCAATTCTATGTTATAAACGAATTTCCTTTATGCACATAGCAGAATACTTGAACTCGTCTATTAATAGTGCCAACATCGTTGGTAACGACTTAACCCATGAGATATATTCGCCACTGTTGCTACGCTGACTTTAGCTTAATAGTACTATTTTTGTTTCGTGGTCTAACGTTCTCATCAGTCTTTGAAACGCTCGCCTACGTAGAGTTGCGCTTCATAGTGGTACAGCTAGAGGCGGTGTCAAAGTATGTGCAAAGAGGATTAAAATAGCCGGTGCATAAGCAGCTGTGCGCTAGCATGGTCTCTTTGATAACAGTTCTGAAGTGCTCTCTAATGTACGTGATTCCAAAGTTTCCCTGTATAATATACACCAGTGGCGTTCAAAATATAGTGTTATATACTTAATTTAGTAGCAAGCTAATGCAGGATTGCAGTCTTGTGCTGACAAATTAAATACTATCCGCACAAGCCCTCTCTCTTGAGAAATTATTATGCACTATATGCTGTGCATATGTGTAAATGTTATTGAGAATACACGGACCGATGCTTTCGTGAACGACGACGACCGCGATTTTCACAGTAACTAATTATTTTTAAACAGGCCCCTGACGGTTTAAATATAGCCGTGATCTACAGAGAATGTGACCTTTTTCAGAACTTATACGTAGAACATGTAAGCAAATCTCTAAAATGTAAGGCAGATGTAGGAAAATCCAGAGTGAATGTTACTCACAGAAAGGCTCTGGCAGCCAAATAATGACCATGGTCGCCGTATAATGATTGGCACGAATGTAAATCGATAGCTGAGCAGAAGTTCCTTTATAGTGCTGTACTCATTTGTTCAGCAGCCTCTAGTTAGGCACGCTCACGAGGTTCCTCTTGAGGTAGTGATACCTCCGTACACCTATTCCTACTTTTAGTGGGCTAAAATCACAATCTGCCAAAACATTCAAGGTAAATTGAAAAAATAGAATCTCAGGATTACGCGGAGTCATCAAAATCGGTTACATTTCCAGTCATAGAGACAGGGCTGCGAGTTGTTGCCTTCCATACTAGTATTATTGCTTTACATCTAGTTCTGTGAATTGTTTGACCCTATACTATTATAATGCGGCTGTTCCTGGCTGTATAATTACATCATACTTCTTTACCTTAGGACATTACGCAGTTTCTGAGAACTCAAGAAGTTCCTATTGCCTTATTTGTAGACCATGACTAGCGAATAACATACCAGAGATAATGATTAGCAGTAATGAGACAGTCAAGTTGTCTTTCCCAAATGCTACCTAGCATGCCCTGATAGACCGAAATTAGTAGAGTAGTATATATTTGAGTGAGTTCTATAACTCGTAATCTTATCTAACATTTGCTGTATCAAGTTACCGAAACAAACAAATATTATAGAGTAAAGATAGCAGGAGCGATCAGCTATGCATATGCAGCAAAATTCTGAGTCAGGGAAACTCCATCAGCAGCCAGACAAGCTTTACCGTAAATGACAAGTTACGCTCAAGAAGCTCATCAAAAGAGCAATCTTCTTTTATGCACAAGAGCATGCTTTACAGTCTACGCATATATAACGCTGTGTACCAATGATATAATAACAACCTACGCCAAGACAGAATGCTATCCCACGTTATTACTCTCGTAATCGACAAAGACTAAAATAGATATCAAGCCTAAGAGATAAACGATGAAGAGCCTGCTTGTCAGGCTATCAGCAGTATCCTGAATTTTGCATACATGCAAAATTCAGAGAGCACTGAATCTTATGCACAAATTCACTACTTATATACTTCAAGTGGTAAAAAGAAATAGAAAATCATAATCATAGTGATACGCTTCAATAAATTTATTTTAATTAATTACCTTAAAACCATTAAAATTTTTTTCTAATCGTCAATTCCAGCTGACAAAAATGCTTTTCTAATCCGGACTATTTCCAGGATGGCCACCTGCGTCCCTCAATACCTCTACACCACTGTTCTGACTGTTAGCATCAGACTCATTATACGAGCTATCATCGTTAGACTCTTCACCGTATACATTCTGCACAATACTAAGCTGCGAGGCATTTGAGGTTGATCTCTGCCTATATCCTTTACGTTCGTTGTGTGATTTACTATCAGCAGGATCAACATTCCCAACAGTAACGATTGGCGATACTGTCAAATAACTTTGATCCTTCTCATCATCTTCCACTTCCTCCACTATAGGACTATGCATCCGCTTGTCCGTATTTCTACGGCTCGCTGGACTTGCTGTAGACTGCTGCTCTTTAACTATGTCTATAGTAGATTCGACATTAGATACCGAAGTATTAAGTTTCGGTAGAGATCTAGTCCTTGGCCTTTGAGTCTTGTTTCCATGCACCGACAATAGGTTAATCGCATCAGGTATCACAGCAGAAGCACTAGTCTTAAGAGGAGTAGAAATAGCTGGCTTAGAAGCCAGAGTGCTCGTCGTATCTTTAACATGAGGTTCAGACTTTGCGGAACCCTGATGCTTGTTCGAAGTAGACTTATGTGGTTGCCTAGGCCATCGCACTGAAGGATCTTCTATCATTTGCTGCAAAATCTTGATTATGTCTGGATATTCCAAATTTGAAAGGCACTCTTCGTAGCTTCCATTATAAACAGGAGCAAGAGGATGGTTATTCTCATTCGACATCCAAAAGATAGAATCGTCATAAGGTACGTGCGACATCACCATGGAAATCTCAACGCTAATTGTTTGACAATATCTATTAAGATCAAGGTCATTTGGGTCAAATCCAAACGGATTCTCAATTTCTAAACCAATGGCAGCCAATCCAAGAATAACATAGCCTGCTACCACAGTAGCTGGAATAGCAACCCATCCGAGAGATAAAACTAGTTGGAAAGGAAGGAGCATGACAAAAATCCAGGCCAGCTGATTACATAAAATGTTGTAAGCTAATGGCAATGGCGTTCTCAGAATTCGCTCGGTGCCAGTTAAAATCTCAGTCAATGAATTGGTTTGTGTGTAGAAAAATGATACCTCTGAGGGATTCAGAGCGCCCTGTTCGTGCTGCATCTCACGGCAATAGTACGCGATGAATTGGAGAATCTCCAATGGTAAATTACCGTGAATAACAGTAGCTCTCGAGATTCGGTCGTTTCTGTCTATGAGATACTCAGACAATTTTGGATCGGTAGGTAACCACTGTCGCATACTCTGATTAATTTTGTCAACAACAGAATACTGATTCAGGGCACTAGCAACACGCTGCAAAGGAGTCATGACTGCAGCATTAGTAAACGTTTGAGCAAGAGGCTCTTCGAGACTTTGAATTTCATTAATTGCACTAGACTGTAGTACTTCATGAGCAGTAGCAGCTTTATCTAGCTCCTCTTGCTGCCGTAGCTGCTCAAGTCTTTTACGCTCATCCTCAAGAGCAGAAAGTTCTGAGCGCTTTCGGGCGTAGGTTGGCAAATATTCAACAAACGGCTTCAAATCTTCGTAGTCAGTGCCCAGCTCTTCACGGAGGTGATGCTTCAGTGCAATGGCAAAACCTGCTAAAAGCTTTAAACAAACAATCTTCTTCATAACAGATTCCTTCTCGTAGCCTTTTTTCATGGGTATCTGTATCCAGACATATCTGGCAAAATCTCGAATAGTACTCTGGAGCTGTGCCCAGAATTTTCGCCCCTCATTGTAGCGTTCGTACGCAGTATTGACTCTGAACGAGAGCGCCAAACTAGTAACGAAACCGAGTATGGTTATCAATATCGATGAGACGCCGAGGCCAGTTTTAAGTTGTGCGACGCAGACAATGATGCTTGCCCAGCCTGCCACTATAAGCAGTTGGGGGAGGAGCTTCCAGAAGATCGAGCCACGAAATCTCAGAGCATACGGGACACGAGTGCGGGCAAAGGGATCATCATGGACTTTGGAATTGAGAAACTGATCGATTTCTGACTCAAAAAGAATTCGTCGACGGAGATTCTTCCATGTTTGTTTGCGTGTGTCATCATTAAGAGGTGTTTGGGAAGACCCGTCACTGACGGAATGCAAACCACTGCGTGTCTTTTCACGATGATGATCGGTTTTTGGATATTTCTTGGAACCATGTTTGTTCAGAAGATTTCGGCTCTTGCCCTTGAGACCCCTACTCTCTTTGGATACGCTAGGGTCAATATCTGCCTCGTCATCATGTCTATAGGCAAACACACCTGCAGCTGATGCTTCCGAGTCATATGTACCCACTGATACTGATCTGAAAAGTCTTCTACTGTCCATGATGGTGGCGCTTGTGTTACACTATTATGGCCCGCAGTAATCAGGGCTCTTCATGCACCAATTATCAACGTCGTGACACGCTTGTGCTATATCTAAATATTAAACGCTAAGTAGAGACAAAATTTTCTCCAGCGGACCAGCTGCTGTATTATCGTATCTAGCAGACTATACAATAGAAGCTTCTCTGTAAACTACGCACTCTCAAGAATAGCATTAAATCAGCACTAGCATAGCGTTAAATCCAGCTCGCTGTAATACGTAACAGGCGTTACCAGATTGACAAATGCTCCTAAAGGGCTCAGAAATTTCTAGGTATTATATCTATATATATTACAGGCACATTAAGATTTCGTTTAGGTTTCCATTTATTTTAACGGAGCTCCTTTCCTGAAGGAAAATATATTTACCCTAGTATTAAGGTTCCTTTATTGTGCGACTGCTGACTTTGAACACAGAACTAATTTTAAATCTTATATTATGAAACTTGTTTCCGACACGGAATCATTAAATACCGATGCCGCAAAAGGAGCAAGCAGCTTCGACCCTGACAACTGGGCAAATGTAGACTCATGCAGGGTGTAGGTTGTGGTGGTTTTTGTAAAAATCATGCTCCTGCTGCTACTCAGTCGACTTCTATAGGATGTTCTTAATAGACGTTTTGAGCGAATTCATAAAATTTTATTTTATTTTTATTTTATCTTGGTTAATCTTAATGAAAACAGTGCATTGTTGCATGATCGCTATATTCACTTTAACTAAAGAGTAGTATAACCGAGCTATATCTGATCACGACCCTGCATCTCAACGTCCACTCTGGCAGTGGATCATGCAAATAGCGGATGTATGGAATATTACGACAGCATTTGGAATAACCAATCCACCTGAAACCACAAATACCAGAGATGCATAAGACTATGTAAATATACGTTGCACATTCTGCGGATCAAATGAATTTCAATTCTACTATTGACGTGCACGCGATCACCATAGCGAAAGCACGCCGAGGACTGGTGAACAGGCGATTCTTTATATAGACGCGTCAGTGACTAGCAGACGTCGTCGCGCTGTCTAAGCACTTATTTATAATTTGCGGAGTACGCGTCATGCCTAGTTTGGAACATGTGAAACGCGGTTTTGGGTTTAGAGTGGAGCGCCGCTTAGATGAGCCTTTTACTCTGCACATTTTGCACTGCTGGCAGTAACTACCAAGCCGATTGACAGATTTGTATAGAGCACCATCGAATACTACTCTAATTTTCTTCTCTAGCAATACGATACAGCCTGCTTTCGCTGGATTAAGAAGATTGCGCGTAACTCAGAATATCTTTCCTCTCACACCTTAAGGATTTTTTGTGACTTTCGTGACCCACTGCCTTTAGGCATGCTAGATAGTACCGGCTGCTCCCTACTATTCGAGAATATGACATCTACTGGGTCAATCATGCGCTTTGTCAGCTGCATCAGCGTGTAGCGGCTCCCTGGTCTTATGCATCACTCCTCTTTAGCTTTAGGTTGCCAAAGTCTGACCGATTCTTGGCTTCCTTGTTCATTCCTTTGCTCCAGACGCTCTATTAAACCCTAGCCCTGATACAGCGCCCGAGCCCACTGCAAATGACACTAGGATAGGTAGAAATAGTAGAAATGGTTATCTGTTACTGCGCCTGAAGAGCATACATAATACCCCTTTCTTGGTGGCTTCGTTCGCTCCTATCCCTTCCCAATATATTTCCGCAAGCAAGCAGACTTCACCAGGCCAAAACAAACTATCTGATATGTGTAGACGCAAATCTCAGGGACATCACGTATGGGTGTATGCGAATACCCTATTGTGCCTTGCTGCACATTGTTGTACGCGGACTCGACACGTGTCCAAGTGCTATCTCCAGCCCTCATGTGTATAGAATGGAGTGGATACGCCAAGCTGGACGTTCTGTAAGCAGCGGGGACTGGCTCTCTCATACATATCAGTTTTTCTTTGGTATCAGGAGCTAAAGACTATATTGTTTATATGGCCTTGCATTATGTTTTTTGGCTGCTCTTCTCGAGGGGAAGTGTACGTAGCACACCATAATGAGGGGAAATGTGTATGCGGAGCACGGAGCAGACAAATGTCAGAGAATGGCCATTTGCCAGCAGACAGGACAGAGCGTGCTTCAGCTGTCACCACTGCTGATGATAATCTGATGCTGTTAATGCCTCCGCTGTTACTCATATTCCCTATGAGGCTGTAAACGATTGTTGCTCCAGACAATTCTAATAATTGCTAGTTGCTAGTGCTAACAGCCACCCTCTATACTAGGTGCTGCTCAGTACTAGAATTACACTAACGACAATAACAACTTTTTAAATATAATTTATGAGCCAATGTAGCTATCTTTCTTTTCGCTCCCCCGCCATCCACGCCGTATATGAGTTGGTTTCTATCGTACAGCTCGCTAAAAGGAACATAAAAATTTTTATTTTTCTACAGCAGATTCGCGTCTCACGGCATAAGCTCTTCTCCTCCTCATAGCCTCTGCCAGTGCTAATACGTACATCGGATAGATGGTGGGACATAGCTGGAAGCTGTTGAGCATTCGTGGTCGTACGACACGTTTTGTAGGTCCCACAGGCTCTGCTTCAGGCGGTGCACCGCTAAGTAGGCATACCTATCTCTAGCTTCAACTACAGGATACTAAATGACTTAAAAAGCTACGCAGGACAAACAAGCAGCTGGGGTGGACAATAAATAAGTATTGAAATTATTGTGTGATTCGGTTGTAATCACTCAGTGCGTTCAGGTCTGAGGAAAGCTCCGTACTGAGTCTATCACCGCCTCGTTCAAGTCACTGTAGTACTTCCGTTATTTCACTGTAGATGCCACAGGCTGAACGAGTAGTCTACTATATTTTCTATAAAAATTCCCTAAATATTTGTTTCTTCTGTTCACTTCTGTGTCGCAAAATAGTAATACTAAAAAAGCAATAAAATCGAGCTGCGTAAATAAATAAATAAATAACCCTTGACATCGTTTTACTTTCCTTGCAGCTAAGTAGGTAAAAAATAATTTTAGAGTATTTTCCTTCTCACCCTCTCTTGCCTTCCAGACATACCTCTCGTAAATATTTGCCCCAGCGAGCGTCATATATATACTTCTACGAAAAAAGAGAGAAGTGAAAATTTATCGGCAAACATCGGTAACTGTTACAGTACTTGAAAGAAAAGGCGGAAGCTGATAAGCATACTAGTAACCAGTGAACGGCACAGCAGTAAAGCAGTCTGCTTTAGTATCATTTTAACAAACTCCCCTACCTAAATATTCATATACTACAATATACATCAATTGTATAGTGGTCGTACACAAACAATCAGAAGGACTATAGCAGCAACGCCAATAGCATTCGCAGCATCAAAAAAGAAGAGAATCGTATTCAATAGGGATCATTCGTATATATTAAAGGCATCTATTTATAGTGGATGCAATACATATTGATTACGAGCTTTTGAACAGAGTACTCACAACGACGCAAAGCGCTGGAGCAACTTTGTATTATTGTACGGTCATCCATATTATCAATAGATTTGACTGCGTGGTTGCTATTACAGGTTTACAGAAACAGGAACTGACAAGGCAGACATCATAGGAATATCAACTTAATTATATTTTGCAAAGGAAAAGCAGGAAGTGTACGTTTGCATATAGTATATGTATATATTGAATATTTCACTTCTTATTTATAGCAATATACATATACTAAAATATATTATACTGTAAAATAATACAGTGTGTTAATTTTAGTATATAATATTTGCTTACTGGTTTATTGGCAGAACAGACAGCAGATAGTCTTTGTAGCAATCTTGGATTTTAGTCCTTTGTGATTTCTTACATATCGGAGAAAGCAGTTTGGAAGAATTAATAGCATATCAACCGTTGGTTTCTTTCAAAAATTTTATTCGACTATTTCAATTTTTGCACTATTCCTTTTGATCGTGGAACTAACGTCTGAAGCAACGGCAAAAAGTAGAAAATATGGCTAAGCAAGCAAGTGATATTAGGAAGAAACTCGTCATCGTTGGTGACGGTGCATGTGGAAAGACCTGTTTGTTGATGTAAGTTTTTATTTTAAGTATAACAACCAACATCAATCATGACAATACCAACATATGGAAACGATTATAATAATTGATTACATATGTTGTAGATGAATGGCTACATCTTCATAGTTTGATGATAAGGCATTGCTGTTGTTGGTTGATTGCTTAGTATGATTCGTAGTTATTGCATTTTGTGAAATATCATTTTATTATATTAAAAGGCTTAGGTGCTAACACTTTTCTCCATAATAGTGTCTTTTCTAAGGGAACTTTTCCAGAAGTGAGTAAATATTTACACACATCTTGGTAATCATATATGTCAGCTGATACTAACAGAGTGTCTCTTCTAGGTTTACGTTCCTACTGTATTTGAGAACTACGTTGCTGATGTCGTCGTCGATGGAAGACACGTTGAGCTGGCTCTATGGGATACCGCAGGTCAGGAAGATTATGATCGTCTCCGACCTTTGTCATATCCTGATTCTAATGTTATCCTGATCTGTTTCTCCATTGATTCTCCAGATTCTCTTGATAACGTCCAGGAGAAGGTATGTAGTCTTGCTTCCTTTCTTGACATTGAAGTGTTTCATTTAATTTGTTCAATTACTTACAGTATTGTTTTTCTTTACGTGTAGTGGATCTCTGAGGTTCTTCACTTCTGCCAGAATTTACCTATCATTCTTGTGGGATGTAAGAAGGATCTTCGCTATGATCAAAAGACTATTGAAGAACTCCAGAAGACATCACAGCGACCACCAGTTACCCCAGAAGAGGTTTGTATATTTTTCTCTTCTAGTTTAGAATAGACTGAGGTTATATATATTATAGTTGAGCTAATTTTGTTTACAGGGTCAAGCCGTCGCTGACAAGATCGGCGCTATAAAGTATTTGGAGTGCTCTGCACGAACTCAGGAAGGTGTTCACGAGGTCTTTGAGCATGCCACAAGAGCTGCTCTTATGGAGAAGGTAAAATCAAAGAAGCCTAGATGCTTAATTTTGTGACGACATATCCAAGTACTACTGTATGAGGGATATTTGACTTTATCTCATTCGTCTACATAATTCCTTTTACTTCTGTTCTTTTTTAACGTGTTTGTGATTTATTGATGTTGTTATGCGATAAATATGTTAGTGCTTTTTTTCTTTTGATCATATTGTGTCTATTCCTTTATATATTCATATTATATATATTTAGTGTTATTAGTTTAATTTTTGATGTTTCCCTGATTTTCCTTTCTTAGTATCAAAGAGGACAAATTTATTCTTATTTACATACTGCAACTTTTCATGGTGCATATCGTATCTTTGCAAGACAAGGAAACTCGACAACTTGGTCAAACATGGAAGAAAAGATAAAAGAGGAGGAAGATAGATGACAAGTGGAAGTTACATTACCTTTAAGTATGCGCATATGTATATATATGTGTATGTGTGTGTATATATTGTCGTATTTTGTCGATTCGGTCTCGTTCTAAGTACATTATATGTTCTCATGTACTTGCAAGCATGAGCAGAATCTACAATAGTCAGTAAATGTCTTTTAAATGCTTTAGTTGATTTATATTTGTCGCCTACAAACTTTTTGCTTTCGTTCATTATAATGCACTTGTCTTTGTCTGGAATATTTGTCAGTTAGCGGTCATAAATATGCACTGCGACCTGCTGATTTCCTCAAGCGCCATCGTGATGATATGTTTTGTATAGATCACTATGAGTCTACTTTTAGGATCTTAAACGGCTTTAACGCCTGCCACTTTGCTCTCTGATTTATGGATTCAACATGTAGTTGATTATTCGATCATCGATGTGAATCGTATTTTTAAAAGAACTGGTTCGTCTTACGATATCATGAATTACTCAATATAACATGTGATGCACTGTATTCTGCATCGTGATCATCATTGCACTATTTTTATATTGGTTCTTGTTTATTTGTCCTTATCTTCTACATGTTACTGATTATCTCTTTTTTGTGATTTCACTTACGTCCATCTCTTCATATTTATTAAGCAACAAATATATCTCTTGTCCTTTGTTCCTTTTTCAAGGTGAACCATAATCTATAGCTATCTAACAGACCATCACTTATAGTTCCTGTCGCGACAGGCTTTTAAGATTAAAAGTATCTTGCGACATCTACATAGTAAATCTTTCCGATTCACTTACAACGCGTTTACGTTGTATCTGACACTTTAAAGTAGTTGCTACCTATAGTGCGATATGGTATAGCGTATCTGTCTTGCATCTATGCAAGTTGCGGCCCACAATGTACTTTGGGCCACTACATTCACTCACACTTGTATCAGCCAGCGCCACTCACAGCAGCAGCCGTCAGAGTTATATGAAAGGTCCGGTCTCTTCAGGAGTCATTGTTACATCTACTATAAAATAAAATAATCTACCCAGCCACTACAAACTGTCCAAAGCATTCAAATAGCCGGTTAGGTTTCAAATATTCCTTCGTAATCGAACTGTCAAGCATCCGTTATACGCGAACAACTACCTCTTTCCAGAATACTTAAGATTCTATTTTAAATGTGAAAAAGGCCCTATGACCTTAGTTTAAGAAGTTTATCGATGATGCATGCTGGTCAGCCTTCATTGAGCAGTAAAGAAAAAGCATGATGTAGCATTAAGGGAAAAAGGTATAATTAACATAGTTGCTGTATCAAGTGTGAAAACAGCCAAGGCATTTCTAATATCTTTACTGTGCTTGACAAGTTAAAGAATTGCTGAAAGAAATCCCCGAGTGTAAAGTAAAAATAAAGTCAAAAAAGGTAAGAAATTAGCCATCAGTGTACTCAGAACTGCATCGCCTCAAATTACCATCGTCATCAAACAATCATTGACATTCCCAATAATATTTTTCATTTTCCAGCGAACTTTTTCCCTTTTTACCTCCTACATTTTTCGAATTTAATATTTATAACTGAGAGATTCTAGCATAATTTGTCTCTCACCTTTTCGTACATTTATTTGGGTACTATTATCGTCTTGTATATTATTATCGAAAAACGTCAGTAGCGATGCCTAGATCAATCAATAGCATTCGTCGCAAACTCGTTGTCGTCGGAGATGGTACCTGTGGTAAAACCTGTTTGCTTATGTGAGTATATTATGGGATAGCTACTTAAATTTTTATGTTTAAGTAAAACATATATAATTAGAGACATGCGATCTGCAAAAGACAGACCTAGTACTCTCTTTATCTTGGTCCTTATGGGTGCTCTGCAAGGTGTAAAGGAGGTATGGGAGAGAGTGAAAATAAGGTCCATTGTCGACGTTACTTGCAAGGAAATAGGCCATGAACTCAGCAAACACAGTCAATAAATCGAAAAGATGACGTACATTCAATATATATGCTAGGTTATTAGTATTCTTTGTTCTCTTGATGCAGCCAATATGCGTACAAGCTCGATAATCGATTGTTCCTTAGACTCTGTCTATTTATCGCACTCTCTTAGAATTAACCTCTTCAGCTGGTATAAGGAATGACAATATAGAACGAGCCAGTCTTTTTGGTTGGTTGAGTGGTAATGATAGAAATTGCTGAGTTTTTAGTGTTACGGAGAGTTTGAGTGCACTTGGAGAGAAAAGCTCTTGTTTATAATTTATTGACAAGTACGCGAAGTATACTATATTTGCATTTGCTAGCTATATTCATCGCTGGCAGATGCTTGACGGCAATATATTTCACTTATAAATTCTCTTTCCTTCTTCACGATGTCATCTTATGAGTCTGACTATATACTTTTGCAGATACCCTCTAATTTTTTTAAATTTTATATAGAATACTTTTTTACTAACGATAATTACCATTATAGTGTCTTTTCTAAGGGAACTTTCCCAGAGGTATTTAAACTGACATTCAAGGCTAATTTCTTTAGTAGTAATATGGACTAATATCACAAATTATTGTACAGGTATATGTTCCAACAGTTTTCGACAACTATGTTGCTGATGTTGTAGTTGACGACAAACACGTAGAGCTGGCATTGTGGGATACTGCTGGTCAAGAGGATTTTGATCGTCTGCGTCCATTGTCTTACGCAGATTCCAACGTTATTTTGATCTGCTTTGCAATTGACTCACCTGAGTCTCTTGAAAATGTTCAAGAGAAATGGATATCTGAAGTTCTTCACTTTTGTCCTAATTTGCCATTTTTGTTGATTGGTTGCAAAAAGGATCTTAGACATGATCCAAAGACCATTGAAGAGCTCCAAAGAACGATTCAGCGCCCTCCTGTGACACCTGAAGAGGTGTGTTAATATTATTTACATTAATTATTTTATTTTATAGTTTGTGGAATAAATCTCTAACTCATATAATAGGGACAATCAGTTGCCGACAAGATCGGTGCCATTAAGTATCTCGAATGCTCGGCTCGAACTCAGGAAGGTGTTCACGAAGTTTTTGAGCACGCTACTAGAGCAGCTCTACTTGTCAGAAACAAGCCCAAGAAGTCAAAGAAGTGCATGATTTTGTAAAATGTGTATATATAAATATGTATTACTGTGTGCATTAAATGATTCTTCACTGTTCTTTCACTTCTACTTGAAGGGAACAAAATGTTTCCATGTTCACTAATTGAAGTAAGGCTCTTACAAGTCTTTCACTATGAGTGCTCCTTATTATATTAATTGTAATATTGATATATGTTATTGTTTTCTTTGAATCATATCATATCATTCTATTCTTCTTTGGTCAAGTTATGCTTGTTCCATGATCAGGCTTGTTCATAATTGTGCGCTTTTGAGATTTTTGTAGTTATGTTCCTGTGACGCTCGTTAGTATGTCTATTTATCTTTTGATTCCACAATATTTCCTGATATGGTTCGATTGTCCTTTTGAGATAATTTTTATATATAATTTTATTATTTTAACTATATAGTCTACTTGGTTATAAATTATGTATAGGGTATTCTATGTAACGGCGAGCTGACAACATAAAACTTTTATTTCGTTTTATCTAGTAGATAGATTTTAGTTACTAGCATAAAGTATTTATTTGGAGTGTCAACTTAATAATACTCCTGTCTGCCTCATAATATTGTACTAACACTAAGACCATGTCTATTACTACAAGATAAATGTTTCACGAAGATAGTATTAGAAGTATCATAAGTAGCTTCATGAAGGCGCTGTCTTTATTCTTTCTTTTTTAAGAACACAATCTCTTGACCAGATAAGAATATTACACTATATGACTAGAATAAATTATATTAAGATCTTGAAAACACACATGAATTAACCGTGATACCAATGATAGTAGCGTGCCGTTAACAAGAATATCAGGCACTCTCAGTTATAAAATTAAATTACTACGAAATATCTGCCACTAGTACGAACCAAATATATAGATTCAAAATTCGCCAAGGTTAGATATGCCCAGCTAGCTAACAGGCTATTATTGCAAGAAAACATTTCGAATCGATACACACCAATGAACGAATACCATCTTAGCTAACCATCAATTTCCATGCTATTAGCATTACTCAGTACAGATCTCTTAGATCTCTTAAAGTCCTCGATTTGTTGCTTGAGCTCATTATTTGGAATAACATCTTCCAATTTTAGTGGCATACGATTGAAGGGATCAGTAGAATCAGACAGTAAATGCGACTTGATGGTCGCTCGATCAAGGGAGACCCTTGAACTTGGTAGGATAACTGGATCCTCCATCAACGTGTACATCAAAGGATCCAGGAATTCATCCGGAATGTCGCCAAGTTCCTCTTCTCCTTGCTCGTTTTGAGTCTTAGCTTGTTCTACCTTGTCGGCAAACGCCTGTAGCGAGTCAATATCCTTCGAAGACTTAACTGCATACTTTGTCAAAATTGAACCTGCTCGCGTGAATATTTCTCTACGGTATGATCTACCATCACGAGCGATTGCTTGTACAAATATATCATGATTTGACAGATTTAAATAGACGTCCGTTATATCTGAGAGAAGTGCTTTTGGATTAAATTGATATTTCTGTGGATCCTTGACCTTAAGCCCGGTACATTTTGGTCCCACTAATGCATCTAGATTGTAATCAAGCATAGCGGCTAGACGATCAACAATCTCCGGTGTCACGAATGCCAGTGGAACCGCTTTCGTAAATAGCTTGAGGATAGACACAGTTTCATTGGCAAGAGACATATAAGAAGTAGCCTGACGCTCAGAAGTAGCCAGACTGGCTTCCCTTTCTGTTCGTTCTTGTTGACTAAGCTCTCCGCCTTTTCCAGCGAGTTCACCTTGTAGTTTATGAATTTCAGCCAACTTCGACAGTGATTCATCCAGTAGGTACGTAACATCGTTCAGTAGTAAGGCAACAAACCTCACAAAGAAATCAACTCTTGTCTTGCTTTCCTGTTCTAATTTGTCCCTATAAATTGGATTGTCCCAAATACACTTAATGATTTGTGAAATATAGTATCGAATATTGAATTTATCATAAAACTGAGAACTAGCTCCTGTCTGCTCGATTTCAATATAGAACTGCATTAGGGTGTGAAATAAATGCTCATGTGACAGAGGAAGCGAATTCAAAGTATCGCCAATAAAACCATATCGCTTCATTGGCTGCTTTACAGTTCCATAAAAGAGTACTTCCACAATTTTAGCTTTTAAATATGGATTCTTTATATATGATGACATGCGAAGAAAAGTCAATGCAAATACAACGAATTCCAAATGCTGACTACCAAACAAAATCTGAGGAATATTTCGTGACATGTAGATCAAAAAAGCAGTCAAATTTTCAACAAAGTATTCTGGGAGATTTTTGAAAGTATCAGGACAGTCGCCATCTATTGGTAGCTTGATCATCTTCTGTGGATGTTGATGCTGTGGATCAACAAGTCGTACCAGCCAAGTTGCGAGAGTTGTGAGAAATGCATATGACCTTGTAAGAAATGCTTGATTATGAAGTGCGGAGGTTAGAGCATGCTGAAATGCTTGAGCTTGATTAACCTGATTTCTAACTCTAGTCAGAGTAGTATTCAACAAAACTGCTTGAGGAGAATTTGCCCATTTTGGCTGCTCGGCTTCAAGCTGATGCATATGCTTCTCCATGTCTTTTATATCATTTGTAAGTCTACCTCGATTGTTGAAAGCACCACATAATCCATAGTGGTGACAAGCCACATTTAAATAAAATACTTCCGAGATAAAATTTGGAACACCTTCAAGTCTCTGAGCATTGTATTGCTCGAATGTTTGCTGATCTACATCAAGCTTAACTTCCTCTCTAATATCAATTCTGTTTGTCTTTCTGTAATAGAGTGGATCTATTTTGTCTATCTTTGAGAAAGTCGCATCCACAAAAGGTTCGCACAGCTTATTAAGAATAGCAGTAATGTTAAGCATGAAGCCATCCGAAGAAACAGTACCAGGCTCAACCTGAATAGCATGTCTCCTGTGATTCAAATTCATGGTGATCGCAAAATATTGGAGCATCCTTTCGCGTGATTCAGCAGATGCACGAACAATTTTATCAACTATAATCGAGAGACTTTCTTGCACATTACTCAGCTCAGCACGTAATCCACTAATTGCACTGTCGATATCTGATTGAGGCCTATCCCGTGAATTAGCAAAATAAGTATTAGCCACCTTACTATCAACCGGAGATAATCTAAAGAAGGGGCCCAAAATCGTAGCACTTTCTAGCAGAGGAGCTGTGATATTTTCCGGGATGAAAGAAGGTAAAGAAGTCAAAACATTGACAACTGGTTTATGAACAACAAGAGATTGCAATAGCTGTAAATAAGGCAGATAATTATCAACCATTGTCATAGATTTCAGACGAAAACTGAGTTGCTCTAATACAGGTCCAATAAAATCAGTAATAGTTTCATCTTCAGTAGCTCTTACTATCATAAGATCCAGGAATTCCACAGGAATTGCATTTGGAGAATCTTGTCTAATTAGAAGAAGACCCACGAAATCTACAGCCTTGTCTAAGCCAAACATATCTGGCATGGTGACACATAATACTGCATAACTAGAGCACAGTCGTCTAGCTTGATTGATAATAGACATCTTCTTAGAATTATCAAGGTCAGTAGATCGGAGTGAACGTCTCACCGAACTTGTTTGGTTCCAAACATTAATCAAATATTCCAGCGGATTGTTGACGTGGTTCTCTACAATATGGCCAACTATTGCCTGATCTAATGTCTCCGTCGAAAGCCGTGCTTCTGGTACATCGTTAATTTTATTCCTTCCCAGAAAAGATAATTATGAAAATCACATACCCGACCCTGAATCCTGTAGTTCTGAAGCCACGTCTTTTAGAAACGCAATTCCAGGTTCTGATGTTTCCTTTTATTGCTCTGTTAGTAACTCTATGCCTTAAGAAAATTGTACATGATATCCCTAAATTACTTCATACCTTTAATGTAAACTTGAATATTTTCTCGAGAGTTGACTCTTCCCATACCTTCAAATCAATATGTTTAGGCGGAGTTGGTGTAGACGTCTTTTTGATCGTATTATTATCGTTAGATGAAGGCTTGCTATTAGTCGACAACTTTTCCGTTGATCCTGTGATTCCTTTGGTAGTTCCATTAGCAGCTAGTGCACCAAAGGGATTTCCTTGAGGTATCGATCCTGATGGTGACATTGTTCCTCCTGGTTGCGATGGAGAACTTCCCCGTGATGACGTTGATGAACGATCTGCAGTGCTACGGTCACCTTGCAGCTTTGCGAGACGCTTGCGACGGATCTAATTTATGTTAGCAAAGCGCTGTCTAGAGCACACGATCGCGAACAAATAACCAAATTATCCCCGAAAATTATTGATCTGATCGTGATATCATAGTGGAGCAATAAAATACTAACCGCTTCAGTATCAATTTCCTCCGACATAGCTGCAAAGCGATGATAACGATTAGTTTCCAACCAAAAACTGCTAGCCCAGAGCTCGACGGTTGATATGGTAAAACTCCTTAACCAGTTGCAATCTAGTATATATTCTGGTATACTTCACACATATAAAAACATATGACAGTATGTCAGTATATGGATGAATCTACAACCGAAATCCTAATTTTCAAGAAGAGATAAACGTTGCGCAAACCAGTTATTTTCTAGAATCTGCCAATTCTACCGAGTATTATTAGAAGAGAAGCGAAGACGGGAACGTAGAAATTATGATGTTGAGTTAAACGATACAATTCTTCATATATGTGGCTTATGGTCGTAACAGGTTGCGAGACTTATGCATTTAGCACATACACGTGGATAATTACTATGCCTTTTCATCCTCTAAATCCATTTGACTTAAATGCCTACGATAAAGCCGTTTAAATATAAGTGTCTCTAAAGGAGGAGTTTGGTGCTCCAAAGCAATCGTCCTTAAACTAGCAGTATGTGACTGCTGAAATAATATTGTACTTCTCAAGGAGGTTAAATCTACGAGTCAAAGGTCTAAAGCATGGCCATTCTGCATTTGATATCATGCTCTTATATAATGACACTTGATAGTGCCAACCTCGCGCATATAATATATTATCCAAAAAGTGATGAAAATCTTCTAAGTAGATATGAGAGAAGGAAAATAAAAGAAGCTATAAGGACCATCCAAGAACAGGCTACATACTCTTAAATACAGGTCCTCGTTTCTCTTACAAACTAGAAATCAAACTTTGGTCAGATTAATGTAGCTTTTATGCACAGAGCGCACATTAAAATCCTGGATGCAAATCAGATCTTCGAATAGTTAAGTAAAAGGTTGTAAATTGTCAAGGGGTAATAAAAAATAAGTCGGTGACTTATGTCTCTATCTATGGAGGTAGGCATTTAGAGCCTCGAAGGAGAAAACACCTCCAAAAGTTAGCGTGTATTATAGTAGTAAATATATTATTTATGTGCAAACGCCTTTTTCTTCAACTCGTAGCTAACTAATCAACTACGATGGAAATCTGCAACATAATGAATGCCTGATTTTTTTATGGGCCGCATTGAGCTTTTATGATAGAAATAGGCTATATTATAATTGCTGTTGGAATCTACGGGGCTGTTTTAAATCCTTGAGACTGGAAAAGTAGCAACATCTGGTAGCGCTGTGTGTCGAGAGTGCTAGTACTTTCAGGAGTTGAAAACAAGATTCACGTAGAAATACTTTATGGGCAGTTTTTTCAGGCCAGCTATCAGTCAATTTATACTACTTAAAAGATAGTTGAACTAAACAAGGTGCCATTTCGGTCACGTCAGTGGAGTGCTGGCAGCAGTAATACTAGCATTACAAGGAAAAAAGCATTCCGCAAAATCAAGGTCAGTCTTCATCGCCATCACCGTCGAGCGTGCAATAGAGATAGTGTGGCTCCTAGACATCATCAATGACACCCTCAAGTAATGGACCGATTAAAATTATGCGGCGAGAAATGCCGATAAACGAGAGTGCGAGTAGCGATGCAAATTCACAGACATCCAGTGTGACCAGCGATTCGATAGCTAGCAAAGTAGATGAATCGGCTAATAGCCGGATAGCTGCAACACTAGAGGAACGCACAGTAGCATATGAGGAGGCACGTCGTCGTATTTTCAAGGACTTTCCAGAATCTGTAGAATCATCAGATGAAGAAGACAACAATGATAAGGATGACCTCGAAAACCGAGGTGCAATTGATGGTAATGGAAAGAAATCAACTGAGCATTTCAGTGAAGATTATGATGATGACGATGATGAAGACTTTCCTCGCAGATCTCATTATGTTCCCATTGGGTCTGGATATTATCAAGCTCCTACAAATCGCTCTTTCAAAGTGCAATCTGTCAGCTATCCGAATATTAATGGTGTCGCATCTACTGGGGTTAATAATATTCCTTATATACAACCACCTAACAACAATCGTATGTTGAACATGGGCTATAATGGAATGCCAAATATACCACCGATAAATCAGCATCTAACGCAAGGATTGCCACATGCTCCACCACAGAGTGGTTTAATGACGAGTACTGGGCAGTATATGCAACAGCAATATTCACAATTTGGTTATTCCATGCATCAGACACAATCTTTACCAAACTGTATCGGACCAAATATGCAGAAAATTAAACCGCAATATCGCTCTCCTTCTACAAATCCATCCCCTCAGGTGTCCCAAAGCAGGGGTTACTTGTATGGCCCTCTCCAAAATACTAATTTTCCCCCGGGGCCCAAGCAGCTTTATTCTCAACAGAACGTTTTTATGACTCCGCAGTCTTATCAACTACAAGTACCATACAGTCAACAACAACAACAACAACAACAACAACAACAACAACAACAACAACAACTTCAACAACAACTTCAACTTCAACAACAGCAGCAGCAGCAACAACAACAACAACAACAACAGCAGCAGCAGCAGCAGCAGCAGCAGCAGCAGCAGCAGAGATTCCAACAAAATGGACTGAATCACTCACCCAATAGCGGAAATAGTTTTCAGTATGGACTTGGCTCGGGTTCTAATAACTCATCTCCTCAATTCCAAAGACCAGCATATAGCGCACCAGATCAAACAACTAATTTTAATACTCGACCAACTATGCGTCAACACTACTATTCACAGCCTAATAATGCATATCTGCAGCAGCCCACTCAGCAACGTCAGCGAAGCTTTAATTCTCAATCAAAGTTTCCGCCAAATCAGCAACAGCTATTTCAGGAGAAGCCCAAGCTGCAATCACCTGTGCGACAGCCCGAACAGTCTGAATCGCAACATATAGAAAAGGATTCCGTTTTAGCTTCTGACGGCTCTTCTCTGCAACCCTCATAGCTACTATATATAATGAACTATATACCGAAGATGCTGATATTATCTATGACAGGGTTCTCGTATGCCAAAATTAAGTAATCCGAGCTACGCATATAGAATTTGAGGTGAATATGTAAGCAGCACTGGTCGGGTTTACGTTTCCAAACTACTATTAGAATATTCAGACGCGTCTATTAAAAGCACAATTCTGTTAATCTGTGTTCTATTTGTTTGCAGTTTCTAATGACTCAATTTTGGCTTTATTTCGTTATATGGTTCTCTAGTTTTCACTATGTTTAGCTTTTCTTCCTGCTTGTTTCAAGTTGGGATTAAATATAGCAGGAGTTTGTTTAAAATGTTATATGTATTTTAATGATTCTATGACTTAATATATTTATCAAGTAACTAAAAGAATATTACTTACTCTTGCTCTAATAGATTCTGTACGAAATATTTCAGCTTAGCAGTAACATGTCCTCTTAATGTTTTGTACAACTATATCTTGCATAGTGTGAAGCCACATATGCGCCACATGTATGTACTTCATGTGGCTGCAGTTGGCGATGCCTTCAATTCTTTACATAGCGTCTCTTTTCTCCGTTATGGTAATCAGCATCAAGGATTTTTGGTTAACGAATTGCAATAGTTACATCACCAGACCAGATATTGATTTATAATTGATAATTGCAGTGATACAGAATACATAATCATAATGGCTCACCCTGACATCACGCTGTACACAGTCAATGCAGTACTGATTTTAGACAGCGATTCACACCGAATTCTAACCAAATACTATCAGCCTCCTCATCCTTATCCTCACCATCAATACGCTAATCCTTATCCCACTATTAAGGAACAGCGAGCTTTTGAAAAGGGTTTATTCGATAAAACCCACAAACAAGGAACAGATATCATTCTATTTGATAACCATGTTGTTGTTTATAAGGAGGTTTTAGATGTCATTATTTTTGTTGTCGGTGGATTGAATGAGAACGAAACTATGCTATATCAAGTTGTCTCTGCTTTACGGGACTCACTAGAAATTTTGCTTAAGTGCGTATTTTTAATAGACGTTATCGAAGGCGTGAGTCTTTCTAGCTACTACTTCATATAGCAGAAGCGAATATTCAGTAGTTTACTTTGAATGCTAACCTAGGCTCATACAATTATAATAGACACTCACTTGACAAGCGAACGATTATCGACAACTATGATCTAGTTTCCCTTGCTGTGGATGAGACTGTTGATGATGGGTAGGTTATTTAAAGAAATGACGTTTCGTGAAGATTTGAAGATTGAGCTACGTAGCATGTACTGATTTATTCGTTTATCATACCAAACAGAATTATCCTCGAGACCGATCCAATTGTCATATCTACTCGAGTATCTAGACCTCCAAATTATGATACGTCTGTCAATAACTTAGACCTAAGTGAACAAGGTGTATGTATTTAGCTGTCTTCAGTATCTACGAAATTTTCTACTAACACTTCTCGATAGATTATGAGTGCCTATCAATTGGCAAAGGAAATGGTCGCGGAAAGATTCAAGCTTTAATAACATCAGAATTCTTTTTTAATCAAATTTTCATGTTTGTGTGTATGCAGAGTGTACTAAAAATGTACAGAGTTGGCAACAGTCGTATCATTTTAGGAATCTTCTGAAGAATTAGATGTAATAATTAGCTGATGTATCTGCAAACATGTAACTACACTCGTAAATATTTGCTGCATTTAGTAAATTTTTTATATTTTTCGTCATGGCAGCATGTACTTATTATTGCAGTTTTCGCTACCAGTACATGGAGTGCTAAGTTTAATAAGATGCTAAATGTATTTCAGCTAAAATATATAAATGATCACAACGCATAGATAGCCAAAATTGAATTTCCAGTATCCGTCTCATTTAATCTGGATTGCGTTTATCGCTTCTTCTTGGATCCTTTTTGTTGGTCCCCTTTTTTTGCTGAGGACGACTGAGATGATTTAGGCGCTTTTTGTGAGCCATTGGGGTTCTTATTTCTTCCTCCAGATGATTTCGATGGGCCAGTGGGTATGACTGAGCGGAATTTCTGAACACCAACAGGAAGTCCTGCTTCTATATCAGTGAGTTTAGCAATCAAATTTAACTCTGAAGGCCAGCAGCGATCGATATCTTGCTCACTTTTATCGATTGGTGAGCCCATTCCTGAGAGCAGAAATTGTAGACATTGCTTTACAGCCTTAGCACGCTTACCGCTGCCAGGAAGAATTTTGACTTTATATTTCAGTTTATGGAGCGCTTGCCAAGGGGCGCACACAGGAACAGCTGAAACAAGAATATCACCTCGAGCAGGTCTTGCAACAAGACGCTCTCTATAAACCACTTCTGCGACTTCGTCCTCATCAAAAGATAGCATGGTATCTGCACTGATGGGCACCCTCTGACTCTCTGTCGCTGCTTTCCTTCGTTCACGGTTCTGTAATTGTGTCTCTCGCTCCAAAGCCTTCTGCTCTGAAATTTGTCTTTCCCTCTCAGCGCGTTTCTCTCGTAGAGCTTGCTCCTGTACAAATCGTTTTTCAGACTTTTCACTGCCTAGAAGCTTCATACGGAGTGCTCTGTCTTCTTCGTCTTGATCAGCATATTTAGTAGAGATTTTTTTTAGTTTTGATCTTTTTCCACGAGGGAGAAGTAGGTTATTATTAGTTGTCGCAGACGCGGTCCCACCATCGGATATCGAGAGCGAAACAGAGTCAGCGTCTGAGCTAGACTCTGAATCTGAATCTGTATCTGATGCACTTTCATTATCAGTTTGCTTCGATTCGTAACCTTCATCATCCTCAATCTTAATATTCGATTCTGTGGGAACGCTACTCTTTTCACCTTGCATTTCATCGCCCTTTTCTTCACCATCTAATACGATACTCTCACACGATGATTCAATCTTTTTAATATTATCATCCTCATGATGGTCGTCCGTTGATGATTCTGTTATTCGCGAATCAATATTGGTAAATGTCCTACGATACTTCTCGGCACTTTTTTCATCAACTTCAAACATAAATCCAAAACCCATTACCATATTAGGTGGCGGAATAGTAGATTTCATATGCTCATTTATGTCGTAGTGGCAGAAAAACTCGACTGGTTCATCGCTATCACTCGTTTTCAGTGACTCTTCGATATTTGTATCAATCTTGACTGCAGAAGCACGACAACTCCATGCATCAGCCAGTCCATTTGTATCCCATACTGTTGACATAGATAACGCAAAGGTAGCAGCTTGCGACAGTGTACTAGGAGGTATAACATTGGCATTCAGATGATTTTTGATAATCACAAGGGGTGCGGTTGATACATTAGAAGACACAACCATGTCGTACTCACCAAGATGACGCTTGAAGAGTAACGCCGTCTGCTGCCCATAACGCCCACCGAGAACCAGATATCCGTCACTAGATAAAAACCATAAGAATTTTTCAAACCAAAATTGTTTTCTAGCTCCACTTAATTCCTTGGCACGTTGCTGCTGGTTAGAGGATTGTTTTCCTGATCGTTCTTGTTTGCTCTTTCTATTGATGTTCCTCTCCTTTCCTCTTCGGTTTCCTTGCTCTATTTGGCTATCTTTCAGGTTGGTCGATTCAGAAACATCTGATAAATTCGAAATCTTATTCCTGGTTTCGTTCTCATAGATTCCGCGTTGTTGTTCTTCAATATCAGTCTTATGTTTGTCAAGCTTGGCCAGGAGCTCTAGTAAAGCCGTTGATATATCAGCTCTCGTCGTCGGTGAAAGTTTGCTCGGAGGAGGCAGGTGATAGTGATACTTTGTAGCCATTGACAATACTTAGTGTCTTCTCTAATAGTTGAAATTAGAATAGATATCAGAATGGTGACTTAATGGCCTGATGATAAAATTTGTAAAAATCCTTGCGTTCTTGTGAAGATCAAATTGAAGGCACATCAAAACTTGCTATTTGCAATTAAGAGTTGGGAAATTTTGGTTAGTTTTCTCATTTGGCATATATAGTATTCAAACCGCTAGAGCGCTCTATAAATATCAAATAGTAACAATTGTTCTTATCACTATTAATTTAAAGGTAACGTGCACAAGAGGATTTTATTAAAAAATCCACAAGGATATCGGCTATATGCTTGAATTAATAAGCTTGAAAATATATGGATAGCAAGAGTGAAGTTTCACTTCAACATCATATAAGGTAGACACTTATATAAGTCGAACTGGAGAAGAAGCATTTTGGTATTGGAATTAAGAATCAGTTTGAATTTATTATAATGTATGGGTTCTTGAAGGCTATAGGCAGATTATCAGACGATCAAGGTACAAAAAGCTAGAGTGTGAGCTATCACGCTATTACAAGATCACAGTTTATAATATTACAATAATGTAGATAGAGGTAGTCTTAAAAGTCTAAACAAACACATTCGACGCAGTCAAATACTTTCTATGACGAAAAAACTGTAATAATGGACTGGTTCGTCGTATATTCTAGGGCTCATTACTAAATATCTCGGGATTGATGATTCTTAGATGGCTATAATCAGTTCCGTGCTGGTAAAACTGCCGGAGAAAGTGGATTAAAGCTAGATAACGGAAATTTAATAAGACCATGGTAATTAAGCGGCAACAGTCGTACGCCCTGCGCAACGTAAATCTATCAATACGTATTATCTGTACCATTGACTATGCAGTCTTGACTAACTTTCGATTTGTTCCCAGTTGCTGTAGCGCAATTATGTCATAAAAAGATGGATAAGCACCAGAAATAAATAATATTCACTCCAATTATCCATCTGGCTTCGATGTTACCTATAATAACTAATTACTACCTGGCTACGTTGTAGAATGGCGTTGTCACACCAGGGACAGGGCAACGTCTGATCTTAATCTGTCGGTCTTACACCTACAAAGCTTGTGACTGTTAACGACCTTTAATTAATATCCTCGAATTTGTAACTGTAAAACCACTATAATACTATAGTTGAGCACATAGCGATTGGTATGTGTCACATAAGCATGGTGAAAGCATCTGTTTGCTATCTATATATCGTGGCCGAGTTGACAGGTCTCATCTGACATGGGGAGCTTAAAATATATTAACGGTACATTAGTTTGCATAAGCGTGAATCTTACAATTTTCTTTCTACATGCGGCTCAAATCGTGCTAGAAATATTGTCAGCTGGAAAGACACATCATACATCATATGTGGAGTCATACGCAATCGAAATGCAAATGAAATACCGCGACATAGTCAGTACGTTCAATTGTGAAAGGCATGTGAGCTATCAGTAAGCAACAGAGGAAGAGTCCGGAATATATCAAAGGCTATCAAGAGCTACTTATCATATATGCTCTCTGCTTAAACAGTCAATATATTACTATTAATGTAAAGATCATAGTATAGGTTTAGGTTGTAGATGAGGGGCTGGTATTGTACGCGTTTTAAGCGCGATGAATATTTTTGTGCAGCCTGGAAAGGGCTATGCCTGTTTCAAAAAGTGGCACTACAAGAGCTATTTTTACATTGAATACTACGGAACAAATAATATTTACGGCATCGTCCTAAGTTCGCGCAAAGTCAGGCATCTTGTATATTTAGAAAAGATATGAGATCATATTAATTGGCGAATTTAATTAATAGTTGATAGACACTGTCATTCCATTCGTTTTCAAAAATTATTGAGGTTTTGTTTATTGATCATTGAATTAAAGAGTTACAGGTTGAAGCTAGGAGGCATACAAATAAATAGTGTAAACAACATTGCACTTACCGAAATTCAAAAATTCTACGTACTGTGGACGTGGTGTAGAAGAAATATTTGCGAGGTTTGGATATTGCTTTCGCTTATAAAAGGGAGCACAAGAATAATATATAGCTGAAGCGTGACTATTGCGGTTGGCTGTATCGTTGGCTGCATAAAAAAGACTTGGAAGCTGCCATAGATAGTATACAAGAATTTACACATATACTATAATTGAAGTCGACGCTCGAAGATGAATAAAAAAGACATCAGTGATAGTTCTGCCATGAATGCCTTAGGAGTGGTTTTAATAGTAATGGTTTTGTTGATGGCAGGACTGGCAGGATTATTGCTGATACTCCGTTTGTACTCGCGCAGGCGCCAGGAAAGGGATGATAATATTGAAAGATTTGGCATGCTAGGTAAAGAGAAGCTACCTGATGAAGAGAACCAGAAGTCAAAACATATTTTGAAAAAAGGAAGCAGATGGTATCGCTGGTTCTCGAGTTTAAGAGCATCTAGAACGAGAGGATCACAAGCCATTCCTGAGATCCGTATTACATTTCCAGAGGATGAAGACGACTGTGATAATTTAAAGGCTGGACAGCCATGTCATCATGAATTAGTCTATGGATCATACTCATCTTATAATACGAATTCAAAGCGGCTGAGCAAACCTCCGAGATGCGTTGTCGTTCAAATATCGGAGTCTGGAGCTGCATATGTGAAAGATATTGATGACGGACATTAGAATCTTGAACACACATAGCATATCTAGATAGTATATACTTATCGATGTACTTTAGTTTAATTAATTGCCAATTTTGGGCCAGGTAGTATGGAATTGTGGATGAGTCGTTTTTATCTGGGATCTATATATTGATTATTTATAATCTTGTTTTCTGTTTTCGTTACTTCATTCACTGCATAAAAAAGTGTCGATATACATCACTCCTTACTGATTTTGATGCTATTATGGATATTAATAGCAAAAATTGTGAATGTTTACGAAAGTAATGTTTTGTCGGTTTCTTTATGTTCTCACTTCCATTATCTTATTTATATTTCAAGACTAGAGGTCCAAGACTGTGTCGCGTTGAGTATGGGTTGGTCACTCCTTTGATTCAGTCACTCTTTTGTTATAACTACTCATATTCATTTGGAACTTTCATACGAATTTGTTAATTTTCTGCTGTACTTGCTTTTTGGATGTATGCTATATAACTAGATGCTATATAACTAAATATCTTTTTTGATAGCAATTTCAATATACAAATAATAAAAGTTATATGATTCAAACTCATGATTGAAAAATCGCTTTTTAATATTAGAAAGGACCAATAGTAAATCTATTTTGGAAACGATAAGAGTTGATTTAAGATTTAAGAACCATAGAAAAGATAGAAGTTTAAACCCAATATACTAATACACATTCGCACTTTAAAAAGTCGAAAAAAGTTCATAAAACTGTTGAAAGGTATGTCTCTTCTCATTATTTGAGTCTTTATGACGATGCTGTTGAAGATGTAGTTTGTCTTGTAAATTCCAATACTGTTGAAAGATAGTTTATCTGTAGCCATATCACGACAATGATAAAACTTAAAAGAGTAATAATGCTGTTGAATGCAGATAGTTGTTAATAAAGAATAATGCAATTGTATGCTTTTTAACTCCTGTCAAAAGACTCATAATTTCCTTGAAAATCGTTTCATGTATCTATCTAGACTTAAAGACACATCCCAAGACGTTGCAAAACAACCTTGGTGGATTTCTCAAGGTTCATAGTGTAGAAATGAAGGTGACGGATACCTCCACGCTCAATAATAGTGCGGCACATGTCAGCAACAAGCTCAGCTCCGACTTCACGGCAAGCAGCTTCATCGTCCTTAACGCACTCCATAGCTGCCATAAAATCGGGAGGAACCTGGACCTCGCACCATCTGACTCGGCGAAGGAAACTAGCATAGTTGGTAATAGGCATGATACCTGGAATTATAGGACACTCGATACCGCTCTCTCTGCATCTATCCACCCATCGAATAAAGTTATCAGCATCATAAAACATTTGAGTGATAACAAATGAAGCACCAGAATCGACCTTGTCTTTCAAGATGGCGATAAGTTTCTCCTCATTATGCTCTTCGGGATGTCCTTCTGGGTAGCCTGCAACACCGATCTCGAAGTAGTCATCATACTTCTCTTTGATATGCTTTACTAAATCTCTAGCGTAGCTGAAATCTCCCTTAGTCAACTCAACCTTTTCTTCATTTGGAGGCATATCACCTCTTAACGCCAGAATAGTTTTACATCCTCCATCGTAAGCTTCCTACAGTAAAAAAACCCATTATGTTAGCAAATAACCGCTCCATGGCTTCCTTACATTTACTCATACCTGCAAAGCATTGTCGATTTGCTCTCGTGACATTCCAACACACGTTAGATGCATGCATGTATCCATTCCCAATCCGTTAGATGCCTTGGATATCAACTCTGTAGTGCTCGGACCGTCAGTCTTCATAACACCGCCTGCGTTCCAGGTAACATCAACAAAAAGAGGATTCAAATCCTTCATGCGCTCAATTCTGTCATATAAATTTTGCGCACCCTAGCGAAACATTCATAACCGTTAGTTTCTACTAAACAAGGTAACATAGCATGCTACTATTTAATAACATTAGTCTCATACCTGCGAGGTCTTAGGCACGAAATACTCGAACGAGAATGAGGACTGGCCATTTTCCAGGTTCGTCTGCAACACTTCTGACACTCTCATTTTTATTCTTTTCAGTCAGCTCAATTAAACCGATAATACCGATCTCTACTTAGCCATTATGTCAGTCTTATTACTCAAAAATACAAGCATAATTTCTGTCGGAGTCAGACTTCGCTTGTATACGATGATGACTGCTAGGGAAAGCTTCATTTAGCTAGCTCTAGTTTATCGTCTCTTCGCATCGCAGCCCGTCGTGCCTCTAGTAAGACAGTCAAAAGTTCCGAAAGCATTTACTCACATCTCAAATATTCTAAATATAGTTAGCTAATAATGCAAACAGGCTCCGTTGTAGATGGAGAGAATAATATATTTCTTAAACTAATAGATATAATACGTGGTCGAATTATTTTCTCATATAACAATACTATATCCAGTTTTAATTTTTTTCCTCCTCTAGTAGCTTGTTGCCGACTGCTGGCAATTTTAGTGGGCTCCGCTGGCGCAACAAAGTTACAGTAAAGTTTTTTAATTATTTACCCTACCTAAATTTTCTCAGAATACATTTCGCCAAATATCACATGAATAAGGGATTTGTACAAATATAAGAAATTTTGGTTGGGATGATAAGAAAAAAATTGAATTGGATATTTCAATACGGGATTATGTCTATTAGAGAGTACAAAGAACTATTAGTTTAACTCGACATTTGAAGATATTTAGGTAAATAATTTGAGTCAAGCAACGTTCTTTGAAACGAGCTGCATCTGGAAGAAATAAACAGTGAAAATGAAAGATTATCAGCAGAAGTTAATTGAAATCTCTTACGAGAACAAAATTCTCACATTCGGAGACTATACATTGAAGTCCGGTCGCAAGTCCCCCTACTTCTTCAACTCTGGATTCTTCTGTAGAGGCGATGCAATTGCAGCTGTAGCTTCAGCGTATGCGCAGACTATTATAGAGTCTGAGCTTGAGTTTGACATTATCTTTGGGCCCGCATACAAGGGAATTCCTTTGGCGGCTGTCACCTTAGTTAAGCTTGCTGAACTGTGTCCCGAGAAGTATTCAACCATGGAGTACGCATACAACCGTAAGGTACGCAGATTCAATCTTAGTTTCGCTAATTATTTGTCTCAAAAGAATACTAAATTTTCACAATTTTTGCGTTCTATAGGAAAAGAAGGATCATGGTGAAGGTGGTCTAACCGTCGGTGGTTCCTTAAAGGGAAAGCGAGTCCTCGTCTTGGATGATGTCATGACTGCTGGAACTGCAATTCGAGAATCTTTAACTATTATAGATGCAGAAGGTGGTAAGCTTGGTGGAGTAATTCTTATCCTTGATCGTCAGGAACGCATGGTTGAGTATCCTCATTCCATGATTTCTCAGGTCCAGAAGGAGTTCGGTGTCCCAGTCAAAAGCATCTTCACTCTTGAGCATATTCTTCAGTTTGCCCGAGGCAAGCTCCCTGCAAGCCAAGTCAAAATCATTGAAGAATACATTGCTAAGTACAAAGCGCTTCCATACGCTGAATAATTTCTATTTGATGGGTATTATATAGATTGAGATATCCAATAAACTATGAGGTCCTTCACTTCGAGAGGCACAGTTTATTTCCATGCTTCTGTTGTCTTGATTCTACGGAAAAATTTGCATATTTATATGCGAACTTTGAATCTTACTTCTACACCCAAATATTATTTATAAGGAGTATTTTCGTACCTCTATCTCTTATAAATCTAAATATCAAGGATTAAATATCTGGACCTGTAAGCAAGTTCTATATATACACACTCTTCTTTCGACGCTAGTCTTGCATGCTTTGGAAGGAAACCCTAATACACAATGCTTTACCTCTAAAATCTGGGTAATTAATCATATCCTCGGTATTTTGTCACGTGACTGTATATGACGTGCGTCCCCGCGCCTAAAGCGATCATGAGGGTCGTTTTTTCCGGCATATGACACAGAACACATAAATTAAGGCAGAAATAGAAAATTGAAGCCACCACGATAAAGATCGTTGAGAGAGCATAGGAAAAAGATAAATAAGACTGTTTAATAGTAACACGCTGATAAGTGCTACTGTTCTTGATAGTTTAGTTCGCCAGCATCTTCATAATGTCGTCTTTGATGGGCTCAGGAGCAGATTGCTCAGTAGGTAGCAATCCGCTTTCCCAGCTTGTGAAGCATGTGGGTGTCGGTAAGTCACATCAGCAAGACAAGTTCTCAGAAGGATCATCATCACAAGGTATGATGGAGCCCAGTATGAGAGTTGTATCGAATCAGGGAATGGGAATAGTAGAAGAGCGTGCAATGGAACAATTTTTGTCATCAAATGGCCATAGTGGTCTGACAGAACTTCCGGAAGAACGAATATTTGACTATAATCTTATGAGGAATGAACTAATGGGGATTCAAACAAATGTGGCCAGGCAGCATCCCACTGTGAGCTATTCTTTGGCCACGTCAACTATGAATGTTCCAGTTACTGGTGGTGGTCAGTGGTCCAAAGAATTTGCCACGTCGTCTTCAGTAAATGATACCCAACATCATTCTTCGAGCTCAGTTGGACAGAACCATCAATATCAATATCACCACCAGAGTGCAAACTTCCCAACGTTCAATAGATATTCCAATTATGATTCTATAAATCAGCCGATGTCCTACATGAATGGAATGATGCAATTCGAGCGACCATTTATGGGTGGCATGGAGTATATGCATCATCAGCAACCTACGTATGAGCCGTCTGTAAACCAGAAATCCAACGGGAAGGAGAGATTGGTCGAGCTGGACTCGACGGATTGGGAGAGCCAGTTTAGCTCTATAGAGGCGGATAATGAGACAGTCACTCCTTTAAGTGATAATCTTCATGACAGATATTCTGGAGAGACTTTGGACGAGACTTTCCATGGTGATTTTGAAAATATATGGAGAGGGATTCAAGAACAGAACTTGGAGAATGGCACTGCTAAAATTGTTGGAGGAGAGAATAATATTGATCTGACCTATGAAAATCTCTTTGAAGGTGACAGAGGGCTAGGTGGAGTGGAAAACCATGATGAATTGAAAATGCCTTGGGATCGCGACTTTGAAGAATATGCTACATCACGACCGGACTCTGGTGATTACCATTTTGAGCCAGAAAATAAGTTTATCCAGGAAGATTTCTCAGATCCATTTGCTGAAGGTGTTAGAATTATGGAGACCGGAGGGAATTTGTCGGAAGCTGCGCTTGCTTTTGAAGCTGCAGTTCAGAAGAATCCTGAACATATTGAGGCATGGAGTCGATTAGGTGAAGTGCAGGCACAAAATGAAAAAGAAGACCCAGCTATCAGAGCATTTGAGAGAACTCTACAGTTGGATCCGAGCAACCAAATTGCTCTCCAAAACTTAGCAGTGTCTTATATAAATGAGGGATTTGAAAATGCTGCTTATGCTACGTTGGAAAGATGGATTGCCACTAAGTATCCTAGAATAATTGCCCAAGCACGTAGACAGGAACCTGAACTGGCCGATGCTGATCAGTTCAGGCTCCACGAGCGCGTTACTGAGCTGTATCTCAGAGCTGCTCAACTATCACCTGAAGGCATGTCTATGGATCCGGATGTTCAAGTTGGTCTGGGAATTCTGTTTTATGGTAGTGAGGAGTATGACAAGGCTATTGATTGTTTCAATGCTGCTCTCAGTGTGCGTCCTGATGATCATCTTCTTTGGAACCGCCTAGGAGCTACTTTGGCTAATTCTCAGCGATCTGAGGAAGCTATTGAGGCATATTATAAGGCTCTTGAAATTCGTCCGTCATTCGTCCGTGCGCGCTATAATCTCGGAGTATCGTGCATCAACATCGGCTGCTATAAGGAGGCTGCGCAACATATCATTAACGGACTAGAGATGCACCGTGTCCCCATTGACGATGGTGTAGCTAATCGAGAAGATATTCTTGCCAACCAATCAACAGTACTATATGAGACTCTTCGTAGAATTTTTTTTGCCATGGATCGTCGTGATCTTGCGGACAAGGTGGTTACTGGTGTTGATCCCATGGTCTTCAAAGACGCATTCTAAGTGTGCACGTCACACCTTCACACCTTGCGGTCGTCACCAATCAGTTTCATTGCTTAGTAGTCGCGTCTATGACTAACTTGTACGTTTTTGTTTGCAAATTTTCGGGTCCTTGGCTGAGTTATCATTGTTATGTCATTCATTTTGTTTTGCTTCTAGCATTTATACTATGTTAGGTTTACTGTTTCTCAGCGACATTTGTGCCACTGTATATTAGATCACATACATATTTTTTCTTTCCATATTAACTTGTGGGTATCATTCAAAAGTCCAAAAGGATACGCGATGGCTACGAGTCCCACTAATGGACTATATAAATTTTTTGTATTGGCTACTCATAAGAAACCCTTAACAGAAAATTTTAGTGAACAACATCGTCATCGTGAATTTTCGTGAAGTACTACGCCTAATATTATTTTAAAACATATTCATCTTCTTGCATATTCTCAATTTATTTGTCTCGCTTACGGTGATATACTGTAGTAGAGCTGTCATTAAAGGCAATTTGAACGAGTTTTTTTAAATTATTGCTATTGGTGCCCTTATTTTTCCACTTGAATAGCGAATAGACGGTTAAGTTTAGTATTTATTTATTTATGTTTTAGTTGGTCTACTAAATTTCTCCATAAATCTATTTATAAGTCCATCTCTTCATTTAGCATAAGATTCTATCGCCTCCGATAGACTCGCTACATTCTTAAATGAAATAAATTTGAATAGGCAGAAGTATTGAATTATTGTTTTAAAGGCAAGTTGCCTTGAGCGCATATCGGAGCATAGAGAGAGAAGGAAGGAGCAAAATTACTTTATTGAATTCCATTCATTATACATATCGATAGAATTAGGACGCTTTTCGAAGACAATCAATATAATAGAGGATCTCTACTACTGAAACGCTCAGAATTACAAAATGAAAGACAAAGAAGATTACTATTTTACACCGTCGTCGAGAGCGTCAAGACTATTTCAAAGACTGAGTCGGTCCCCGGTTAGACTAAAGCAGGTTTTGTTGCGGCGCCGAATTCTTGCATTTATGGTATTCACATTTATTCTCATATGGATAGTCAACGGAGAGATGCCACTTTTACCTAGATTGTGGTTCAGGTCATCTAAGTTCGTTATCATTCTTGCTGTCAACCAAGGAGGTGGGGTGATGCAATGGAAGGGTCCGAATGAGTGGGCAGTTGAGAAGAAAAGTATAGCAAATAAGAAGGCCTATGCTAAGAGACATGGTAAGTTGAGATAAATGAATAATTTATCTATTTGCTGAGATATACGTCCTATGTATCAAAGTATCATTGTTGGATAAATTTTGGAGATTGCTACTTGAAAATATTGATTAATTTGGTACTAATAACATTAGGTTATGATTTGGCAATCCAAGACATGTCCATCAAGAAGCGATATGCTCATGTTAGTATATATTTTCTAGACTATTACTATACATGATATTTAGGTGCTAACCAAAAACTGTGACAGGAATGGCGAGAATCATGGGAAAAGGTCGACGTGATACGTCAGACAATGAAGCAGTATCCAAAGGCTGAGTGGTTTTGGTGGCTGGATCTTCACACTTACATCATGGAGCCTCAGGTCTCTTTGGAAAAGCAGGTATTTAATAGACTTGACAATAACACATACAAAAGTTTGAAAACATACAACCCGCTGAATTTGCCAGTGGAAATTCCTTACGTGGATAACCGCCACCAGATAAACCTGATAGTACCTCAAGACTGTGGCGGATTCAATCTCGGAAGCTTTTTTATTCGCCGAAGTGAATGGACGGATTTTCTTCTTGATATATGGTGGGATCCAGTTTTCTACGAACAGAGACATATGCAGTGGGAGCATAAAGAGCAGGATGCTCTGGAGCACATGTATTCCAATCAAGCCTGGATTCGAAGCGGAGTAGCTTTCATACCGCAAAGACTGATTAATTCATTTCCGGAGGGCGCATGTGCTGAACAGGCGGGCGACCCTCGTATCTTTTATAACGAAAAAGATCGCGATTTTGTTGTTAATATGGCAGGCTGCGAATGGGGCCGTGACTGCTTTGGTGAAATGGAAAGATTTGATCAGCTCAGTAGATCTCTTCAAAAGAAATCTCGCAGCGGCTGGTTTTCAAGAAATTAACTTGTGAATATCAGGTTGGCGATGAAATATGACTTCATATTGACTGCAGTTAAAGCTTCCATTGCTAATCGTTCAAAATAACCGTTTTATAGTATTATCCTCATTAGTCTCAAGATCTCTCTAGTATCCTCAAGTGAGTTTTTTTATAAGATAAGCAGTGCTGTTTATATGTATAACTTTTAATTTTTGTTCCATTTTTGTCAACTTATTTCAAGTGCTATCATTTATTTTGATATTTTAGTTTTGCAAGAGATCAGCTTTTGTGGCAGTTTTTTACTCTTCATGACATGACCTTATTTGTATTACTAGTCGTTATTCTCTTTTGTCTTTTCTTCTTGTTCTTGCATGTCTATACCTCAATTGTCCTATATTACTTCTGATAAGCAAGAGTCAGAATAACAGAAGTTATACAATAGTAATATTGAAAATATATATACTTGGTGATGGTGAAAGTTTACGATCAATGCTGGTGGTTATGACTAATGATGTTGTTGATAATCGTTGTTTTCTGGTTTCCTTGATCCCCTAAATTCTCTCCTGTTTCCTGTTTCCAAGCTCACAACAGACGTGCGCTCATTCCTGAATAGTGACATCTTATATATAAATGTAAATTCGAGTGACTTCATTTTACAAAGTTTAATATTGTTTGGTTTGTTAATCGTTCTGTATAATAACACAATATGTAGGTAAACAAGTATAAATCAAATACTATTACTATATTAGGAAAAATGTTGCTCCAATATATAACATTGAACCAAATTTATGATCTATAGCATCTAACATCTAATTAAAATCAACAGCCATTCAAAAATAAATCTATACAATACAAATGTCCTAAGCTAACAATTTACTCGTCGAAATTACTACTAATACGACCATAAAGGCCATAAGAAGATGAGCTCATAGAACAGCTCTCATTAATTTTCTTTTCAGATTTGATTTCCTTACTGATCTGAATAGAATTTCTAATTGCAAGCTTTAACTTCTCAATTGAGCTAGGAGTGATCTGGTAATGAATGGCAATTCTTGCGCCTGCAATCGTGATACCAAGACGTTTACCTTCGGAAACCAAGACCTCAGAATCAATCGAAGCTGCCTCTAAGTCAAGGAAAATGAAGTTGGTCTGAACCGGTATTTGAAAAGTAATGCCAAATTCCGATTCTAATTCAGCTGCCAGCTTCTTTGTGACCATATGAGTTTCCTTCAGCTTTCCAGGAAAGTTCTCGGTAATAGCAACATCCGCTGCCGCTGCGAGTAAACCAGCTTGACGTATACCACCACCTACTTGCTTTCGGAACCAGTTCGCCTTCTTAATAAAGTCAGCCTCACCGACGATAACAGTTCCGACAGGAGCTCCTAGACCCTTTGAAATGCAAAGAGACACAGAATCAAAGTATTTACCATACTCTTCTAACGGGATACCTGTCTCTGCCGATGCATTCCATATACGAGCACCATCAAGGTGCATCTTAATGTCGTGTTTTCGTGCAATCTCACAAATCTTTGCAATCTCTTCAATTGGCATGATTGTACCACCAAGAGTATTTTCAAGTGAAATAACCTTAGTAGGAGCTGTATGGATATCGTCGCCCACTATTAAATCACATTAGTACATATATCTAGAAGTAAAATAAAATGCACCTACAGATTAGATTTGAAGCAACATCTTCTGCGGTCAAATAAACCTTGTTCTTTGGATGAACTGGGATTACCATTGCCTGAGAGAGGGTAGCTAGTCCACCAGCTTCGTGTGTATACACATGAGCTCTGTAATCACAGAGAATAGTGTATGGAGGCTGCTGCAAGTGCGTGCGTAGACAGATCTGATTTCCCATAGTGCCAGAGACTACAAATAAGGCCGCTTCCTTTCCCGTCATCTTGGCCACGCGATCCTGTAATTTGTTTGTGGTCTCATCCTCCATATAAACGTCATCTCCATGAGTTGCCGTGAGCATCGCTTGTAGCATACTAGGAGTTGGCGTCGTCACCGTGTCACCTAATTATAGAGGTCTAGAATCAGCAAACAAATGTCGCATACGTTGAAGTCACTGTTCCAGTATATTTAAAAGTCGCTGGTGATGAATAGATTGACTGCAATGATCTACTTACTTTTGAAGTCCCCCTCAGCAATACTCTTGTAGGCCGTCATATTCAAAAACTTGCTTGCCGCTTTCGGTTTAATACTTTTAATGACCACAGTAGTTCGATGTCGTAATAAAGCGCTTAGGAAATTCAACAACATGGGATGCTTTTGACGCAGTAAATTTTCTAAAAGAGACTACTAGTCAAACGATTCGGAGATTGTGTCCATCAAAGTACGCATCGTAACAATAAATTTTTACCTAGCTTATTCCGTGGCGTTAACTCTGCAGATGTTTAAGTTTTGCTTTATTACTAAAATTTTACATATATTGGATTCGGAAGTTTTGTCCCAAATCACTAGTCACAAACGTCACTTCATGAGTCACAAATGGTTGTCATGGAAACAAGGAACACGTAAACGACTCTTGAAATCAGCAGCTCTCGAAGTCACCTAGTAAAATAACGCGGACCATTGTATAATCGTGAGCCAAAAAATCAATGGCGTCAAGAGCAAGCCATAAAAGGAAGAGCAGACCATGCAGCCGTTCTTAATAGATAGAGAGTTCCTGAATAAACGTTTGCAGGCTCAAGAGGCCAGAAAAGGCTTCGTACATAAGACACAATATTTGGTACTCTTATCGTGAAGCGAGTACAGCAAGAGTCGGAACACGGATATTGGTCAACTGATAGGAAGCCGAGAGATAAGTAAAATATAGTATAGTAAAAATAATAATATACTCGTCGATTATGATGCAAGACAGCATGAAATTGGCGAAATTAATGCCAAAATTCTCGTCATGTGGTCATCCACCTTCATGTGACTACTAGAGGGTGGTCAAGATAGAAACGAGACGCTACATTGCTAAGCAAAGTGGGACTCGTCGGTACTGATTCACTATTGAAAAAGCGTGTAGCAGATAAAAAATCAGCCTGTAGATTACTACGTAGACTTCAGAGAACATGTGTAAGGGAAATGAAAATCTGTGTTAAGCTACACGCTGTTCGAACTTGTCTTGATCACTCTGCTTGTCACTCTTCCTAGTGGTAGATTGGTTCTAAATAGCAGATTACACATAAAACAAAGCCAATAAATCATTGTAACAAAAATGATCGTACTACAATTTAGAAAAAATATATCAATAGAGAAATGAACCGCAATGGAAAATCTGAATGACAGCAATTAATTGAAAGAAACACATATAGTTAACGAACTTATGACGTTTCAAGAACCAGCACATAACATTTATGAACAACAGTGCAAAGACGGCTCTGCACAAGTTTCACTCATTCGAAAATGAATAAGATCAAGTTATGAAACAGATTTTGATCAAACAATACGAGTAAAGACGTAACAGCCACTAATAGTTATGGCTATAACGACTATAATTGTGATCTTTATGAAAGTGAATAAAAGTTGAAGTAATCTGTTTATAAAGGTGATAATTGCAATAATAATACATAATCAATAATGCCAATTCCAATATCATAAGAAAGAGAGAGAAAGCAAAGACTTGCTAGAGAATAATATAAACGACAGAATTCACAAAATCCTCACTGAATAGATAGACAGTTGATGAACAACACACAAATTCCACTCAGCATCGAATCGTCTACTTAAATAACCATGTCAAATCAAAATAGAAGAGACCAAACGAATGCTGATATAAAAGAGCGACACAGCTAATATTAGAATCAGCGCCATATGAATATACTTATGGAATTAGTCATATCTGCATGCTTCAAAATAAGAGATACCAGTGTCTAGACCATCACAGTGCGCAGACGAGCACGACGATCGTGCATTAAAGCGCGCTCTCTTTGACGGCTCCTGTCATACTTGCGGTCGTTCACAAGACCATCAGCACCAAAATCATAGTTGTCGTCGCAGTCTTCGGAAACATTGCTTCGACGAACGCTAACATTGCGCTTGGATCGCTGGTTTAAGCGGCCCAAAGCAACCATCTTAGAGTTTCCTGCCAGTACTGCATCAAGCGCGTCATTAGCAGGCGCAGACGCACCGCTATTGGCGCTTTGTTGTAACGTCTGGATTCCATTTGCAACAACCTCTGCATAAGTGAGAGGACGTACGTAGACGTCGACAAAAGCATTATCGTCTGTACTTGCGGAAGTTCGGACTGATTTTTCAGATACTTTCTGATAGCTACTACTGGGCAAAGCAGCAGTAGCTTCGATAATAGCAGAAGTACTGGCAGGCTTAGCGACAGGCTGGATAGAATCATTGCTTCTAACAGCTGCGCGATTAACGCTGGCGGTCGCGGTAGTGCTTGTATCGATAGTACGATTGTTGCGCAAAAGGAAGACGTCGCCGTCTACATGGTCAATAATCTCATAATCATCTTCCCAGGTGTCGGAGGTACAAGACTTGATCAGAATAGAACTTCGCAGAGCTTCATGGTCCGTACCAGACTGCTGGGCAGAAGGTGGAAAGAATCGTCGTAAAATGAAGGACATTTTGACAGTCGTCGGGTGTAGATAAGAGTTGTAGATATGAAAGACGCAGAAGCGGGTCCAGCACAGAGAGACAAGCAGAGCGCAACCGCAGCACAAAGCAAAAAGTCAACCTAGGCCAGTGCAGCTATATTCAATCGATTCAACAATCACTTCCTTCTAATGCAGTAAGACAATAAGCCTTGTATTCAGGCCAGAATACAAAACTAACGATTGTAAAGCTGAGGATAGGCGGTGAATCAGCGACTAATACGGTAGAGATAGTGTTGATAGGAATGTATGATTATGACTGACTATGACGACAGCGACGACAATAGACGGCAGACTTAAACGACAAGCAAAGAGTTGCTTCGACCTTGGAAGACTCCTATAAATTTGAACGTGCCTACTATGAGTAATATAATGTGCCGATATCTCTGATATAAACTGGACTATTTACTAGCTAGATTCTATTGGTGGGAAGAAGAGAAAAAAGCATGGGAATATGCAATAACGTGGAAGAAATGGTGATAAACAAGTAATATTTCTAGCCCAAAACAATTTAAATGTGCTATCCAGGGAAAGGAACTTTCAAGAAGAGTAAGTTTGTTAAGGCTATCGGGCTGCGGTGGTATCAAAATGCCATGCCAGATGGCTAAAAGCGGACTCGGCCTGGTCACCGCGACCTTGGTAATTCTGGGGAAGATGGTCGAAGGCGGCGCGGCCCGGGCTCTGGCTAAACAGCCAAAACTCCCAACGGCTTCATTTAAGCTGTCAAATGCATGACGCTTATGCAATTTTGCATTAGTGCGGATTCAGGGACCCTGGTTTATCACCCGGCCAATGTCGGTGGAATAACAGCAGGTATGTAAACAAATCAGATCTATATGCTACGCTTCGAGACACATTTTTGTGCATATATCATAGTGAAGATCAATGGAGATGCGTGGGTCGATCCATAGGACAGGTTGCGAACGATAAAGGACATCAGGGTTGGGGAGAATTGAAGAATTGCTCATATGATACGGGATATTTCGGGATGAGATTCTGAGATAGATGTACCTTTGGAAAGGCATGGTAAACCTAAGATATAATAATAACCTTAAGTGCCTATTACTATAATTACACATAGAGAAGCACAACTCCATCGCTCAGATAGTATTAGTATTCTGAGGAGAAGGATCTTGAACCACGTAGTTAGCATATCAGTTACTCTGACCTACAAGAGAGGCAGATAGAGAGATCCCGTAATAGTATTAGCGCAGTTATGTGAAAATTTCGTCATTGAAACAGGAGACGGGATTGCGGTCAAGCGCCCGCTAGTAGGACTGCAAAGAGTAAAAACAAAACATATACATATACATAAAGTAAAGATATAGTCAGAATTAGAAGTACCAGAAAAAATCTTAGATCTGATCGGGATAGGAAATAGACTTGCTGCATCGATATCCAGATAAATGGCCTTCTATCCTAGATAACAGTGCGATCTCGAGGGTAAACTACGTCAGACACTGAACCCGATTTGTCTGTTTGATCTGTCTGCACAGTGTACGAACAGCAATACTATGGCCAGGTTGGGTCGTGAAAGAAATACATTACTTACTAGAGCAATGTGATAAGTACCAGACAAGATTTCCAGTGCTTGGCCAATAAATGTGAAATCCAAGGAGCACGAGTAGTTGAGAAAGACGATCCGCGTGTTAATCCTACTAGCTATGACGAAATGACTACAGAAGTAAACAAACGCACGTAAAGCGAGACAATAACCTTCGAGCATATGTCTGCTGCGAAAGAAGTACCAATATCATTTGCATAGCAATAGTGCGGCATGCGTATCATCTACCAAAATTGGATCGAACCTAAGATGAAGGCGGCGCTTGCTACCTCAGAAACCTAAAGAAGGCACACGCATATATTTAGCGGAGAGATGAGGTCGAACACTGCGAGCAAGATAGACAAGATGGGTATTGGATGGATGGATGAAGGGTACGGAGAAAAGAGAGAACAAATGCATAATTTCTATTACTCTCACAACCTTCTTAACTTCTGGAAAAGCATGCTAGTGCAAAGTGCGAACCAAATAATGAGGGGAAGTAATGACAGCTGTCAATCACTACGCACTTCTGTATACATTCAGGTAATGTTGGCTAACTCATTATTCATCTAAATTACTATATATACATTCAAAAATAAAGTCAAATCTTTTCTTGCTGATATAGTATAGACAGTATGATTAGCGTCTATTGAGTGATCAGGCAGACTCTTCAACTGTATTATCAGCATACTGGCTTGTCATCCAGCGGAGGAAAATATCGATATCATTAATTAGTAGTGCAGGCAATTTCATACTCTGAAGCCATCGAGGAATATTGCCTCTCATATCGCTCTATAACAATAATAAATTAGCATCTATATGAATAGTATTTCTATACGCTTTGTAATAGTTCCTTACGGTAGATGCGCTGATCCACTCAATCGAGCCATCTTCTAGTTTTCTGACGACTTGGAAAAATGAGTACACTCCACGGGTCGCCTCTGGACTCAATTCATAGTCTGCTGGAACAGAGAAGATATAGAACTGCTCGCCCTCGTCTCCACTTGTATCTTTTATTGTTAGCCATTGTGTTATTTCACGTTTTGTAAATGGCGGAGGTAAGGCGTAGTCCAGCTTGTATCCTTGCCACTCGCCACGAGATTCGTGCAGAGAACAGCTTTGAGCAACATCGTAATATTCGACTAAATTCTCAAAATGGTTTTCATACAATGCCTTACGAAACCACTCCATCGGATAAGTCTCTCCATCAAAAACTGATTTTCTAACAAACCAAGGCTCGCCTTCAAAAGTTCCTGTGTACACTTTCGCCTGGTAGTCATCTAGACTTTTTGCGACGCTCCAGTTATCTAATGCCCCTAATATAGCGTTCATTGAATCAACTGCATCATCAAAGGCTGGTGGGTCCGTATGTAAGTCTAAATTAAGTGCGCTCATCGTGTATACTATCTTGAAGTTGGTCTTATGTACTCCATTCTCTAATTGCTACGAAATTTCGAGGAACACTTATCTTATCGACGACTAATCCATGCGGCTGATTAGAGAGACGACCTTCACTATAGGCTGTTTATACTTACAAAAAAGAAATATCGGAGAATATTACCTGGACTTCTTAAAACTCACTAGAAATATATGTGCATTATAATCCAGTTAAGCAACTGGCAGAGAAAAACAGATAAATACAAATAATCAACGAATGTATGATATAGAATAGAGCAAACTAGCACTTAATTAGATGCAGTATTAATACAAAGCTCAAGACGAGATGGATTTTTGATATTCGTCACAAGCACTAAAAAAATTGTCCATAAATGACCCTATAACACAAAAGACAAATCAGATAGCACAGGCTATTAAAGCAAAAAAGCTTGTCGATTCAGATAAAGAAATAGTGGATATAAAGCTATGCATTAATTATTGAGAAAGATGCAATAGTGGTGAAATGTGAAGTCAATGTTAAATATCTTTTCCAAGTTCCAGAAACTTTCGATTCTTCAAAAACTTGGGTACTGAATCAGTAGCCATTAGCCGAAATACCTGGGTGCGAACTTCATCCAAAAGATCCACGATGTCTTTCAGCCTATTAGCTGAACGGGAAATAGTTTGATAATCGCTGCGGCCAGTGTTTTCTATAATAGATCCTTTTGTCATGAGCTCTCGAACACGATTCCGTAGTAAATGGTCAATATTGACTTCTGATGCAGAACCTGGCGCGAGGTAGGACTGGTATAATACCCATGCCTCTGAAATACATACATTGACTTTTTGCAGAGACAAATGTTTCTGCTGCATGAGCTCACGATATTGTGTTATGATCTTTTCTGATTCGAAATAAAATTGAAGGTTCTCTTCACAGAAATTCTCAGCCAGATGTTCTCTAAACAGTAATCGAAGGGCTGGATCGGATAGAATCATTTCAAGTCTGGACAATTTATTATCTGTACTGTCAAAGCCACTAACCAATGTTGATCCGGTTGATGGTGTAGCCTTTGGAACTGCTCGAATTGTGGCATTCTGATTGTTAGCAAATGCAGACAGCTTTGAGATTTTTAGTCCCATACCTGACGGATTGGGCAGCAGATCGTTATTTGTGGTGGCTGATGATATCGAAACTTGTCCAACTGATGCTACACTTGAGTGTGATATAGTTGTGGTTAACTGTGTGCTACTATTTTGCGAGTTTTGAGGTGTGGGCCATCCGGCTATTCGCCGACCCTTGTCAGTCAAGATATAGATGACAGTTTTCTCTGATACGAATCGTTTGCGATCTTCAGAATTCAAAAGAGACGAAGAAGACGTAGATACTAGTAATCCATAATCCAAGAAAGAGTTAAGAATCTTTAGAGCTTCAGTATTGTCCATAGCAGTGGTACAATTCAAAATCCACTTTTTAGCCTCCCGCCCCGAAAAACAGTTTCTGATTTCACGTAAATGTACTCGCTTCGACTCGTGTACACGAATTCCGTTTATTGAATCACAAGCGTCTCGAAAATGCTCAGTAGCAACGTTTAGCGACGTTCCAGATGGTTGTGGTAAAGATGACGAAGCCGTAGAACCAATTACGAAAGTAGACGAGCCACTAGTACCTGTAAATGGAATATATTTATTAGAGGTAAAATCATTTGACTGCAAAGATGTCGAATAATTAGAAACAGAGGAGGAAGCTGCTGCCATTGCTGCTGCTTGTGTAGCATTAGTAGCAAAAGTATTCGTATTAGGCCGTGGTCCGGCGAATCGCTTGAATATGATTTCAATGAAATCAGGAATTGTTGAGATCTCATCAGTGGTAGAGTCTCGCTCAAGATAGACAAGCCGAGCAATATTCAGAGCGCTCTTAGTCAGAGATATTACTCCAGGAGAAATAATTCCATTCCGCTGTGAGAAGCTGTCTATAATTGAGATTCCTTTCGCAGTTAGCTGTAATAGCATTTCCTGGCTAAATTTCATGCGATCTGGTTCGGTTGCACATCGAATGAGGCACGCGTTGAGGAAGAGCTGGATCATGGCCATACATGAGTGTGTTGACAGTTGGTAAGTAGTAATAGTGGTCGAAGTTATTTGTCTACCATTTGAATCAACTGTCTTATTCTGCTGTTGTAATTTGAGCTCTTTCAAGTTTGCCAAGGCCTCTTCTGAAGTGAACGAGAAGTCGTATTTTGCGTGAAATAAGCCTACCTCGTGTGTCTCCAAAGGCAGGGATGACATTAAAGTCGCAAAAACCGCAATCAGCTCATCAAAAAAGGGCCGTCCTTCATCCGTAAATCGGAGAAGACGAGTAGCCTGTAGAAGCATCTTCGATGGCTTTTGAGGAGCCGAGTCTCTAAGAAATTCCAGCAAACTGATCTTTGGTCTAGCTATCTGGCGGTCCTCTTCGGATGAGCTTTCGTCTACTTCAGATCCCTGTTTTTTACGCACTCGACCTGCGGGCTTTGCCACGCCAATTTTTGCAATCGTTGACATTCTGTGCTCAGGAATGTCAGCTGTTGTGTCCTTTGCGCTCACATCAAGATTCAGACTCGAATTCAAGCTGAGATTCAGGTTCAATTCGGTAGGCGGTCGCAGGTCGTCACTTCGATCACTGGCCTCACTTCGATCACTACCATCACTGTGCGAACTGTGGCCACTCTGAAAGCTTTGTATACTTCGCCAGCTACGAATGCTTCTCACACTAGGCTCGCTCTCTGACATGTTTCTTTCTCTCGTTAGGTCAACATGCGTATGCTATCAAAGCGAAAACCTGTCAGCAAGCTGAAAGTCCAGTGCTAAACTGCCCGAGTGCTCTATCGACATTTCTCACGTTCTAAAACCGGACCTCAAAAAGCTTTTGTCCTTCTAAGCCCCGGCCTGCTTGTTCTTTTTTTTTTTGGGGTTATTAAGCACAGGAACAAAGGCACTCTACTCTATTGTATTGCTAGTTCACCAGTTGTAACCTGCGGCCCCAAATCGATATTTGTTATGGACAATCACCACATCAAAATAAACCTTCTGCCGAAATTCTGTCGCAAAGCCTATGGGTGGAACTTCACCAAACTGCGTCACAGTAGCCTCACGGCAACATCCGTTATGTAAAGAGTTCGGTCGTTCCAATTTCATGGGTTCTGCTATCATCATTTGGACATAGCACTTGTAAGGTTACAATGGAGGGCTAGGGAACGCTCAACTGTTGGAGAGGAAGGTTGATCAAATATTGCACTTTATTTCTATATCTAGCTACTTGTTAGACGTAATCTTTTGTTAGATTATGTCGTGCTCCTCTCTTCGTCTCTGTTCTTGTGCCTTGCAGAAGTCTTTGTTTCCTGACCATCAAGTTTTAGTCTAGGGCTGCCGTAGCCAAGTAACCATGTGGCGCACACGTGTAGTCCCTTGTAGACGCCGCCAATGACAAGTACGTAGTTGGAATGACCCTAAATACCACTAAATTAGAAGTCAGCCTAATATACCGTAATATGTGCTTAGCAGCGGAATGAAAATTTACTGAGGAAATTCAGGGCGGACTTACAGATTACAAAAAAAGGTGAAATAGATGTTAGTGAATATACATATTCATGTTCTCTCTCTAAAGCCGAGTCCATTCTCGAGGTATTCCGTCAACAAGATCACGCAGCTCGTGGAGTTCTAACTCCACTGAACCATTGACCACAAGATGAGAATGAAGAAGGCGTTCCCACGCTTCCTCCGCTAAGTCTGTAGACCAGACTCGAAAACGCATGGCAATAGCGCCCGAAGCAGAGTCAGCTAACCGTGCTTTGCCCACAAGGGTCATATACTCTTCGTAGACTTGGGGAAAAGCTATTTGTGCAGGAGTGTCAGTAGCAGTGCGAGCATCAATACGAGCTGCACATACCAGCATCATCGCTGACAATTCGGGAAGCTCGTGAGCACGATCTGCAGCAGTCGCGCCATCTTCGGTCACCACAAATAAACCACTTCTCTTATCTTTAGCCCGAAATCGTGTAAGACCTGAATCTAGCCCGCGCTCAAAGTCATTATTTTCTTTGTTAAAATCTAGATCATCACAGACATCGACGCTATCCAATATAGCATAGGGCCACGTAGACCCTGCTCTTCGTACAGGGGCAATCAGTGAAATGTTGACACTTCGGGGATCGCGGGTTGTGTTATAAGCACGCTCTATCGCACTTCGCAGCGTTATATTTCGAGTAAACAAGTCTTCCATTGCTTTGTTCCAGTTTGCTACAACCGCATCTGCAACACTATTAAGAGGAGAATTAACCTGCGCAGATGACAAACATATGATATGAAAGTCATGAAGTGATGCAGCTGTATGTGTTTGGATAATTCGATGGCTAAATCGACTACGAACACGCTTCTCTAGTGTCTCTGCCACATTCATTAAACTGCTAATACCAACTACACATATAGCAGCAGCAGTAGCTCTTCTTGGATGGGCCGCAACATCGTAAAGATTATAGAGTAGAGTCTGACGCGGTCGCTTGGTGAACTGTTCAAACTCATTGAGCACTAAGATCACACTGACTGTCTCTCGGCTTGGACATAAATCATCATCCTCGCCCCCCCCTTCATTACCGTCATGTCTTTCTCCAGAAAACAGTTTCAGAAGTCTGGAAAGTATCGTACCAGTTCCAGTACGTCGTACACCACTGAACCTTTGTAATTGAACGCCGATTTCATGCAGTGCTTGACTATCGTCCGTTTGGGCCCTGCCATCTAGTCGAACAACCAAAAACTCTCCTGGATATGCATTCTGCATCTCTTCTAGTGCAAATTCTACCAGCGCACTTTTCCCCGAGCCTCTTGGGCCAAGTACTAGACATGAGTTACTTTCCCTACCTTTCACTGTTTGTTCAAGAAGGTTCCTCATTTTTCTGAATCGCCAGTAGATTTTGTTAGTTTTGTGACTTTTCTTATTAGATGAAGTTGATCCCAAGTTCTCACCTATGTTCGCTCTCCATTCCAATAAGCTTAGGATATCTTCTATTATTAAGCTGGCTAAGAACCCTTCTTTGAATTGCCATTAGATTTTTCTCTCTTATGTCGGGCAGTTTTTCTGAGACTGGTTGTCTTTGTAGTTTCTTGTGCAAGGACTGGTGTCCCTCTTCATCATCAGGAGCACGTTTCCTACCAGAGCCTGTTAGCACTAAATCAGTACTATCTGTGAAATCAGCAGCATCATGGAACACGTCGCTGTCTTCCTTCCCCATCATGTATCGAATGTCAGCTTTGTATTTCTGATATTCAGCTTTTCTTCTAAATTTAATTACTTTCAAGTCTTTTAACATGCTGAAGGTCCATCAAAAGTCATGAAGAAGGGTTTGGGTATCGATTACAACACTTTTAATGCTAAGGGAGATCGTCCAAACAGACTTGACTCGACATCGTAACAGTGACCATATACACCACGACAATTTTGCTTGGAATTATTAATAATTTTCTCTGAAAGGGACTGTATATTATTTTGGCTCTAAGAAGGAGAGTTCAGCCCGCTACAGATCTCAAGGTTTATGCATAATGCCAATACTAGAGCCAACCGAAGGATTTAGCCACCAGGATGATGACCTGGAGTCAGCACTACCCTCAGACGTGATTCAATGTCTACAGTCCGCTAGATTTGTAAGTATAGCTATAAACACGATCTAGTGATACAAGATTATTCTATATCTTGGGCTCAATGGAGATGGTGGTCTCAGAAAGTAGGAGCGTAAACTAACTTGACACTGAGTGACATAGCTTCAGCTAGGTACATCTTATCGTGACTACCCTCATGTTTCGTTAATGAATTATACCTATATTCCTAAAGGTGAAGCGGAGCCTTATGAATCGGATGCCGTTATCGTGATGACTACGGAGAGACAAACGAAAAAGTTTTTCAATATGACTGCGAATCCACGAGTATCTATCCTCGTGCATGACTGGGTATCAAAGCAAGCTCATGCTGATGATCCATCAAGTGCACCGCAAGGACTAACGCAGTTTCTTTTATCTATGAACCAAGCAGAGCTTTCAAGTATTTCAGCTACACTTAACGGTCAAGCTCGTATAGTAACGGATGACGGAGAGGAGAAGTTCTTTAAAGAAAAACACCTCAACTCGAATCCCTCGGATGCTCGAAGGTTTATTGATGCTGCTAATGTAGCAGTGGTCATCGTTAAAGTCTCTTCAGCTCGTGTGGCTGATATGGAGAATAATGTTTTTAGTTGGAAAGAGCCAGGTGCTGAAGCTACTCCAGTACCGAGTATGTCAAATGGTATGGCAAATGGTATCTAGTTATCGTCAATAGCTATATGTATAAATGTATTTCACTATCCATCGTTGTTATCTATAGCTTGAGCATATGATTCATCCATTTCCATTTCTTCATCTTCTTCACTATCGTTGCTTGTCTGAATATTTGCAGGAGCTGCAGATCTGGGTCTTCGATCTGCCAAAGTGTCATTACCAAACTTCTCTAAATTTTTGGTCTCCATTGTCACTGTATTGCTGTCTGTAATTTTCTCGTCATCGTCATCAGTTTCATTGTCTTCGTCAGATTCCTCGTCATCCTCCACATCACCAACTGCTTGTCGTATACTTCGTAACTGATTCATCGTAAAAGTGACAAAGGGCCTGGCCTCGTTCAGTTCCATGGCGCCTACATGATCCAATTGAATGTACATATCATTGAGATCTCGCACACCTGCACGTATTTTAGCTTGCCGTATTTCTCTCACGTCTCTCATTAGATTTCGAATTACATGAGGCGGACTTGTAAGATCATCCGGAGCGCTAGCTAGAATAGTTTCTCCAATTTCGATCCATTCCCATGGAAGTGCATTTGAAAACCGACTCATATTTTGGGCCTCCATTTCGTATGTTTTCTTCAGCGCACTTTCCGATAGCCACTCAGGAGGCACAATATTGCATCTTCCTTGTTTCTTTAATAATAAGGCTATCCACAAAGGCACCGAATTCCGCCTCATTGCTTGGAGGGCTGGCAATTCACCCTGCAATGGTTAATCGTATATTAATAAACGTTATTACTCAAGAGCATCTCTACATGTAACATCTCACCTCTATCAAATCAATTTTCTCATTCGTTTGTCGCGGAATAATTGATATAGATGTATTCTCTGCGATAAAGGCGATTTCTGCCGCCGTGAACGTTCCTATATAGCTCGGCGCAAGAGCCATCTGTGCTATATTATTTGACAGATCTATGCCATTCGAGTTGTTAAGTCGCGGATGAACGCGTTAAGGCTATGAGGCTCTCAATGACGTAATATACTTAATGCATAATACATTGAGTAGTTTAAGGCACGGAATACCAGTGGGAACTTTTACCTTGAAACTTAAAAATTTAAAATAAGTCGAGATATTAGGATCTTAAAATGCGTCGACTTCTGTTTAACTAATAGTACGAAAGCGATTTACGCGAAAGTCTGGAAGACTGACATATCGAATAATGGAGGAATGCTGACAGTTACTGCATTCTATTGATACTTATTCTAGTACTGTTTGGTGTAGAAAAGCTAAGGCTTATTACACAACTTACGAGTTCTGTCTTCCGACACAGGAACCAATGTCTTTCATACAAATCTTTAAGGCGAGCCCGCGACCGCGGCTGCAAGCGCTGCTGTTACCGATAGCTGGCAATTTTCATCAAGTCACAGCATGCAAAGTCTCGACAAAGCCGGAGATAGAAAATGTTGAGAACGACCGTTCGGAGAGTATGGTAAGTTTTAGTGATGTAGCTGTTGAGTGCTACACCACATCTTTCCCCTCTCTATATTTCATCGATTCGACTATCCTACAATATAGAACGACTAATGTAAGTCTGAATTTTAAACAGGAATTAATACTCTCGATCCTTAGATCGAATGCTACGAAGCGTGACGCAAAAGCTTATATTTCACGATACCAAAGTGATGTTGCTGGTCCGGAAGTCCGAAAGAGACGGGAAGCATTTGCCGACAAAGTACTTCACTCAGTACGTGAACTATCATCAGGTTTCGATTCATGTGGTTCTACTCCTATAGAAATTAAAGAATTCATCCGTGTAGCTGTCATAAAGATTCGAGCTCCAGAAAAATTGTCTACTAATACCATTAGAGGAATTGGCTTGACCTTGGCTCGACTCAAGAAGCTTGGACTCTACCCGTTAATTGTGCTAGATCCTTCAATCGAGACTCAGCAAAAAGATACTTCCATAACCGGTTCAGAGAGACCGGAAATAGTGTTTAAGAGAGTAAATAGACTGGCGGATAAGGTAGCCACAGCTCTGGAGGTTCCACCATCCAGTACAACTTCTCTTGCGATTGACGAGACAGACGACCATTCTCCGTCTTTACGATCTGGCTTAGTTACTAGAATTATGCCAACATTGTTTGTTCAGGATTCAAGTTCTAGCACATTATCATTTCTCTCTACTCGAGTTTTGGTTATGGCCCTGACTGCAGGTGTTGTACCTATTATCACGCCTCTTGTTTACAATGAAGAAACTTGTCGAACAACGCTTGTACAGGCGGACGATATTGTGTATGAGATAGTTCGTCAAATTGGCGAGACAGGTGCTGAAGACGTCATGGAATTAGACAAAATTATTTATATAGATCCTCTCGGTGGTATTCCCTCGCTTGAAAGAAACTCCGGAGCACATGTTTTGGTTAATTTGGAGCAGGAATACGATGATATTATAGAAGAACTGTGTGCTTCTAATATGCTTGATGAACAGGGAGAAAATGCCATTGGTATCCATATCAGAAATTTAATCGCTTTTGAAAAAGTGTTGGAGATTGCATCGACGTCGGTGTCTGGCTTAATAACTACGCCTGAAGTGGCAGCATCTAAATCTACTCGCAATCCCTTGATATATAACTTGCTAACAGATCGTCCTATAATTTCCTCGTCATTACCAGTGGAATCTAGACCAGAAACTGTTCAGATGACTACACTTCTGCGGAAAGGACTTCCCGTAATGACACTTTACAGCCAAGAGGGTATGTGGGTGCCACATCCCGGAAGGGAGCCCAACGGAAAAGAGGTAGCGATTGATATACGGAAGCTTGTTGCTCTCATAGAAGACTCGTTTGGATGGAAGCTTGATGTTGATCATTATCTTGATAGAGTGAATGGAAAAATTGCAGGATTGGTAATCGTTGGAGATTATGAAGGGGCGGCCATAATAACTTGGGAGTCTTTTTCGGGTGATTCGAGCAAGAGAGTGGCATATCTTGATAAGTTGGCAGTTCTGAAACGGAGCCAAGGTGCTGCTGGTGTTGCGGATATTGTTTTCAAAGCTATGGTTATGCAGCTCTTTCCAGAAGAATTAATCTGGCGCTCACGTACTGCTAATCCTGTAAATAAGTGGTATTTCGATCGCTCACATGGCTGCATTCGGCTCCTACCTGAACGAAAGTGGACTTTATTTTGGACTGGTAGAAACACACGGGAGCTGGATCACCTTCAAGATTATATGGACATTTGCAGGCGAATAGAGCCTTCATTTAGATAAATATTCAGAGCCATAAAATGCTCTTAATGATTTCTTGCTCTTGCTCTTGCTCTTGCAGACTTGGCTGTTCAGACATCATAATGTAAATATAAATACATATTGAAAGTAATCGTAATCGCAAATATCCTGCTTTTTCTCGCAAAAAATGATTAATAGATCAGAGCTGTTATCAATGACCAGCAGATTGAATTTTAGAAGAAATAATTTAGTACGAAGTATGATATGGCTAGATTCCTTAAACACAAAATGAATCCGCAGAGAAGTGAGACAACATAACTATAAGAACACAGTAACTATCATAATTAAATAGATATCGAAGCTATTTTCAATTTTCTTGTTCAAAAACGTAACAATAAAATGCTTTAGTGGAAACCTATTATGCAGTCCTTTTGAATTTTTGAAACTAATCAATATAGCTTTCATAAAAAGTTCTTTTGATCATGAAACTATCATTAACAGACGAACGAGACAGCTATCAAAAAAACTTTAAGCTCGTTTATATATCGCGACTCTCGCATATATTACGCGTATCTGCAAATGCAAGAAGCAAGTATTTCACAATAAAAAACCTATAAATCGTATTAACGTCGTCTCTCAAATATCATAGATAGCGATATTCTGAGAAGAAAAATTAAACAAAATAATTCATTCGAGATTTTAAGAAATTTCAAAAACTTATATGAGTAAATGGCAAATGCCGATCAGTAGTCAACCGCCCAGCCATTATCTTCCAAAAATTTCTCACAAGCAGCTCTAAGAGCAATATTTGGAATCAGATCATTCACTGAAAGGTGCTCTCTAGTGAAAGGATCAAACTGGTGAGTCTTTAAATGCTCTAATATTACAGACCGCTCAAATGACTGGCCTGATTTTCCTATAACTGGATCTATGTTATGAAAGACGTTAATCCAATTAGAAAATATGGCATAAACGAGAATAGATGACATACCATAAAAAATATTAAAAGATATAGGATCAATTAGATAATCAGGAACTTCACGGACGCGAAACCTCTCGTCCGCTCTTTTAAAAATTTCCTCCAGAAGATTAATCTTCTCTTGATATTCAAATTCAATTGCTTCCCTTTCATCCGCAAAATCTTCGTAGGTAGCATAGTTCTCTTGCGCTTCCATGAGTTTTCTTCGACATTCATTTCGAAGAATGTCAGTCATTTCGTGCATAACCGCTGCTTCCTTCTCGATACGACGATGTTCTCGTACTTCCCACTGTCTTTTTTTCGCTTGCATTATATTTTGGCAAATGCTCGAACTAGATGGTGATTTTTGATCTAAAGCAATTCGATAAGCGATCGTTAGAGAACGAAGCGACTCGTTTGGTCTGTCCAGTTCTAAAAGAGACTGTCCTTTCTGTATACAATAATGTATTTGTTAGACCCGAACTAGTAGAATTTTCTTTTCTTCTCAAGTTTCTATTTATCATCCTGTTTGGTACAAACTTTGATCCGTAACATATCAATTATACTTACATAGAAGTGCGCTTTCACTATAATAATTCATGTTAGTATGAAATCTATACATGTGACAGATATAAATATAAAGAGAAGAGATATATGACAAAATGTAGAATCTTGTATCACCAAGCCGTATCATACATCTGGGTTTTAATCATACTGATCTCGATCACAAAAATAATAAGAAATGACCATCACATACTTAGCCTATCATTGAGTTCGAGCGCCTTTTGAGCATCCTCGAGAGCCTCTCCATATCGCTTAAGCTTGAGCCGACATAAAGCACGCTATTACAGTGTTCAGTTAGCTGTGAAAACAAGAAACACAACCATATTTGCAAGATATGTGAGAGATTCCAAGAAACCATGAATCTTTTTTAAATTTGAATAAATTAGAAATTGCATCGTACATTTGTAAAATATGCCGGATTCGAGTTATCTTGAATGATTCTGTGTTGTTTCGGTATGTCAGCAAACCTGGGTAACTAATTTTTGACCTATGTTCACCTTCCCACCAAATTGATTCCTTCCATCAAATCTAATTCAGAGCTCATCCGATCCTCGCAAAATCTGCTCCGATATTCCTTTGACATTCATGTATCCAATACACATCCATATCAATATGAGAAATAACGATGGATATTATATATGCGCGATAAAAAGTTCTATACATACGCTCTAGTATATTCCTAATATTTACCATCCAGTTAGTGTCTTCTCTTCTCAAGTATCCATCAAATCACCGGTTACAACTTGCACCGACTATTTTAAATATTGAGACTACGATTATGCCAACATACCTTTATAGCACCTTCATAATCCTCCTGACTGAACAGAGCATTGCCAGCCTATAAAAAACGTTATCAGCTACCGTCATAGACTCGTCAAGCAGGTAGAATGACACAGAGCTATCATATAGACTTAAAAGTTCAACACGGCACTTGTATGCTACCATGTTTTATCTTTCGATAGTTATATAAAAGAATGATGTGCGTCATCTTATTTCAGAATAAATATAAATACCTCTCTGTGAACCTCGGCAGGCTGCATATGATAGATTAGGTTCTATAACGGTACTGGTAATGCCAGTTACAACTAACAAAAACAAGCAAAAAAATCTGGAAAAGAGCAAGGCTTTTATAATTACTGGGTGTGCTTTGATATCGACAGTCTTGTGAGCCTACTTAATACTTCATATTCATTTATATATAATAAAAGGTAGTGAATATTTCGTATATGTAGTAGGCTTATGGATAGTGAAATTTGCAGTTACAGAATCTTATTTTGCACTGATCAATAACGAAAGATATTATTAGTCTGCACTGCTTCTTCTATTCCCTTTCTGTTCTCTGTTCTCTGCCTGTTAGTTTTATTACCGCCGACATGAAATTAAAGTATCTTCTATCCTGAGCTTGGATAATTGGAACGCTCAAGGTATGTGTATGTGAACACCAATATTGGATGGCTGTGGGTTACTTCTATTATTTTCCAGAGCCCAGTTAATGGAAATATATACGAAGTATATATTATACTACCTCTAGAAATTAGAGCTCACTTAATAAGTGGTTAGTTCTGAAGTATCAAGCCAAAGAAGTTTTCGTCTGCCTTCTGTGTTTGTTATATGAATAGCTAATGTCCAAATATTTCGAAGGGTCTTCAGTAGCAGTCAGACACGTTGTTTGATACCTATTTGTTTATCAAAATGCTAGTGCGTACAAATCTATATAGGTATATCTGATGAAATATGCATATATAGATAGAGATTTAGATAAAAATATAGATAAGAGTCTTCTTAATTCTAAAAAGTAGGTGGATCCTCAAATATTAGTTCTTTCTGCAAAGTATTCGATCACTTTATGATCTATAGCTTACTTATTATGGCTCAAAAGTGCAGTTCACGTATACGTATATAAAAAGAGGCAAATTATAGTGATGTTCTGCAGTCAGTGGCCGACTTTCGCGAAAATTCGACACCCATCAAAATAGTCTATCTTTGGCTGCTACTAAAACACACACCAAAGCACTAGCTAGCTAATTAGAAGAATACATATATAGAGGCACAGCCTATACCAAATTGTGAATAATTAATATTGGAATTTAAGTTGTTTTGGTCTCCAATGCAGATGGACGTTGAGCAAATACAGATTATAATATACTAAAGTAAAGAATTCGGGAGAAAATCGCACATTTAAATAAAAAAAATCAATCGTGCATCTTTTGATACCTTCTAATAATGAAGCAATAAAGTGGAATTTGACCTATAGCAGCTACAATATATGCTTTCAGTTGTTAGCGATTTAAGAATGAAGTAGAATACAGAAGATGTTTACGATGCTAACTGGAAACCAGTTCAAACTGCTTCCAGTCGACATTTGTCGACTTGCTAACAAATAAAGTTTTGGCACAACTTCTGCGAGCTTCGAGTCGAGTGGTACTTGGTGGGTACGGGATGATAGTATGTAAGCACACATTTGTTTTAGGTATCACTATTGTACCGAACCTATTCCCATAGAAGTTCCCCACGATTCGATCGCAGGTAATTGTCAGTAGGGATCGCGGTAAAAGAATAAAAAGCACCATGAGGACCTCAAAAATCAGAATTTTGTGCTAGACATTGCTTTCATAGAACTAAATACATATTATAGGCCGCACATTTCACATAAACGGACTAGATCTTTTAAACATATATACTATATGATGTTTATAGATATGCTATAAATATTTTTTTCAAAAAAATATTTTCGTATCTGTGAAGTAGTACTGGAGTGGCCAGTAAATGAGATACGGAATTACTGTGTGCGTTCCCGTGTTTATTAGGGGAGCGGGTCCTGATGTCATAATAGCCCGGGAATGATCTCAAGTCATTTGCAACGTAACAGATGAAACGAGTAACACCATAGTAATACAAGCTCGTCACACTACAAAGTATGACGGCGTCTGCCATGGTACGATTTACTGCGCATTATATACGAAAAGTAGAAATTTTCTGATAAGCCTGTATAAAATAATACCATAAAATTCAGTAATGCTGGCTCGTCTGTCTATGGGATACGAAGTGCAGTGAGGCACAATCAAAGCACATACGATTTAGCACCAACACTGCGAATAAGTTGATTATATATATATATATGTACAGGTGTATAGTTAATTTCTTTGTACAAGAAGGTAGTTTATTTTTTAGAATCTATTTCTATATCAACATGAGGCACATGAAAGAGTGTATTTAGGGCATAAAAGAAGGTATTTTATCACGATGATAGCTCGAAAGTGATTTGAACAGATAGGCTCATCCATTTTTTCTGAGAGGAAAGCTTGTTTTAGGTGTAGTGTATGGTTGTTATTATGATATAATCTGTCTGTAGCTGTGTTATTGTAGGTTGTCATGATGTGTGTTAAATCATCTCAACGTCTGGAGAGTCAATTCTGCACACATGCATACATGCATGCGCACAAATCTATATATATATGGTACGTATTCATGTGCCCATTTTCTGAAGAATAGATTTTCAGTGCCCATTGTTTATCTACAGTGTTGTTTTGAGTGCGGTCTTGTTTTGTGGAGAATAGGGTCTCATAGTATGGCCATTTTAGTGAATAGTCCTCGTCTGCTTGAATATGTCGCCTCAAGCAAGTTGATTTTACTTGTTCATGCTACCTTGGCTAAACTTACCTGTTCTTCGCTAGTCGTCAGTTCACTTGCTTAGTTTCTCAACTAGGGAATACTAGCACGTACTCCCAATAGAATACTTTCTTCGATACTCATGTGATCGTATTGAAAGTCCGAGAACTGAATTATGTTTTTTGATCACAAAAGAAACACGGTGGCATATAGCGAGATGATTTCATTTACAAGTTTACATTTGACTTCAATTTGCGACAAGTACGAAAGATTAGTTGAGAGGCTACGAATATGGAGCAGAACTAAGACTTGGGCGAAGCTGTCAAAATATTTTGAGTCCTGCGCCTGCGCAATGCCTTTTTAAAAAAGCAACAACTGGACCCCTCATCGAGATGCATGCTCGTCATAGGACTGTTTGATATACTGCTTTTTTTTGCCAGCAGACTAGAATCATACGGACTTAGATACCATGAAAAAGCACCAGGAAAAAAGCACAGAATAGATTTTATGCGATTTCTGTCTAATTAACATACCTCTCTGATTGTCATACTGTGTATTCCAAATATAACTGTTTTCAGTTTTTTAATTCTTGCGTAGTCTTGCAATTTTTTTCTAGTTCATATGCCAGGATTTTACGATTTTTTTATGTTCTTATGAACCTTCTCCTATCTGATATTTGGGATGCATTCATGTCAGCTATGGTCAATATCGCACGTTTAAAGCCGTGATATCTTCAACGATAGCATATATATTCTCTTCCTCCGATGATATAATCCGTACGAAGTAGTTATATAATGTTGGAATCAGTTATAAAGGATAATCTTGTATTCAGGTAACTCTTTAAATTGAATAGTATATGGATGAATAAGAATAGCTAAGAGTAAATTAAATAAATTGCTTATGGGTTGAATTCTAAACTCAAATATTGATCATCAACTGTGGGTGTATGTTTGCGTAACGGTTGTACTGAACGCATAGTCTTACGCACATATATAACTTCAGGATGTCGCTAGAAAATATTTTAGAAGAATAGACGACAAGACCATTAGGAGCGCCATCACCAATAGAAAGGAAAACAAGTTTCCAGAGCTACTAGAGTCTGAAAATCAGAGTCTGAAGTTGTAGTACATACTCTCCTCCCCTTTAGTAACAGCAACAACGCCATTTTCAACAGAATTTATCAGGTTACGAGCCCAGATCAAGTCCGTCCGTTTTTTGGATCCCCCCTGATCCAGGCGTTTGCCCAGTGACGTTTCCTCCTGTTCGAGTGTTTTTACTAGCTCGTTGTCCCATACATGCCTAGCCATTTTTCCGTTCTAGGTCTTCTGAATCGTGTGTATCATCTAATACACACACTATTCTCCAAGTACTCGATACCAGGTCTACCTTCAACTCGACTTGATTCCCGCGTGATGTATAATCCGCTACAATATCTGTATATATGGTAATATAGTATTCGGTGGTTCACTGCAGTTACTAAATCGGCCACGATATATGTATGTCTTATCTCACTATAACCATCTAAGCTTGAACCAACTCTTACGTCCGATCACTTATCCACGATACCAACTTCACATGTATAAGGGGTCAATAGCTCAATTGTCCTGCTATTGTCCTGTTATTGTTCATCCAGCAAGCCAAATATTATACTATATTATCGGTAATGGCCCCGCTTATAGCAACTAAGAGGCACGCAGAAAAATTGCTGATGTCTGACCGAAAGGTGATGTCTTCAAAGTTAGGTTTCCGTAGATAGATACATCCGCCGACTACATGCGGTCACATTCTTCCTAGCGGCTCTGCCGTTCCGAAGCTGGGAAAACAAGATCTTTGTAGTGCAAACAATCAGCCATAGCTTCGTTGGTGCAACTAAAGCTACGCAGACAAGTGCTGTCACTGCCTGACCGAATGATCGTGTTACGAAGTTTATGTCAACTGAAAATAAAAGTCTGATGAAGCAGAGCGGAATTATAATTTAATATAAAACGTTTATTCTGTCGTAAAAAATACCTTAATCCGGGTAAAAAAGATTTTTTGATGCAGTTTGGCAGGAAAAAAAGGGCTCAATAAAATCTTCGAAATAAAAATTTCTATTGATATGCAGCGCATCTGAGGTACAACTGGTTTCCAATCTACTTTTTTCAAAATAGAAATTTACGCAGCAGTTGATATATAATGGGAAAGGCGAAGAAAACAAGGAAGTTTGCCGCAGTGAAGAGAGTAATCTCTAGCAAAGAAGCAAAGCAGTATGTTCAACTTGAGCAAGCTCTCACTTGATCCTATGGCTCACAAGACCAAAGGCAGTACGTACAGCTTGTCTAACAAAATAATTATAGGAGCAGCAAGGAAAAGCCGCAAGTCCAAAAGAAAGATGAAGAATTGGTGAAAGAAATGTAAGTAATAATTATACTGGCCAGCATAATGAGATCAGACTATGGTCATGGATTATCTCCTCTGTTTGTATGCTGATCTGTGTTCCAAAACTCCTGCAGACCTCAAATGTCCTCGGCACTATTTTTTCAGTTTAATCAGTCTTTAGCACCCCCATATCAGATTCTGATTGATACAAATTTTATCAATTTCAGCATACAGCGAAAAGTAGATCTTTTTAGAGGGCTACTAGACTCTCTGTATGCAAAATGTAAGTTGGCAAGGATTTTTTGAGGGCCATTGCTAGTCGCATTGATCAATTAGCTAGAATCAAACTACTGACATTATTTTAGGTATACCACTGATTACTGACTGTGTAATGGCGGAGTTGGAGAAGCTGGGTCCAAAATACAGAATTGCATTAAGGTAAGAATGATTGTGTTTTGTTATTAAATTGTATTTCATGGCCAGGAAGACTGATGCAGTTGTCTTAATCTAGAATAGCAAGAGACCCCCAAGTTGAGAGACTGAAATGCAGTCATAAAGGAATATATGCAGATGATTGCTTAGTTCAAAGAGTGATTCAGGTTGGTTTCAATCTTAGAATTTATGATGACGTGTTTGATACTGACATGACTTTAAACTAGCATCGATGTTACATTGTTGCCACAAATGATGCTGACTTAAAACGAAGAATAAGAAAAATACCTGGAGTACCCATCTTAAGTGTGGGATCACACTCATTTGTTGTTGAGCGACTTCCTGACAATTTTTAATCCGAGGGATAGTTAATGATCTTAACTGTATTATAATCATAGTATCGATGTGCTTGGTTCAACACGTAATTAGTGCTTGAATATATATAATATTGACCATATTGGACACATGATACACATGATACTCTAGAAAAGCCGAGTTTTTTGTTAACAGAGAATGTTCAGTTGATGTAGGATTCTTCTACGTTCCAAATTATTATTATTATCTAGTGTTAGTCATTGTATAATATTACGCGTTCGGAGGGGGAAAAATCGATATGACGGCACAACGGTGCCTGAGAAATATAGTAGCATTGGTATTATTATATTAAACAGATATAATTTTATTTTAGCAGCAAATAGTCCTGGCAGTATTTGGATTGCTGGCTTTAACAAGACAAATGACTGATCTATCGAATTAAAGAATACCGACTACCAAGATTAATTAAACGAACATGGATAATAAACAACAAGTCAATTGAATAATAGAGATCTTTAATATATCAGTTATAATTTCTGCTATCTCTCCTTTGTACACGCTCTATACAAAGGAATTACTCTTCGAGCCACTTGTTTCCAGTCTCTGGCTCAGGAACGTGAAGACCAAACTGATGAGGAACATCCTCGATTCTGTGGTAGGAATTTAAGTTCTTGCGCAATACAATCTGGAAACAAGTGGCAGATCCCTGACGCGAGATGATAGTAGAATATGCAAGAAAGAATTCCCAGATTCTAAACCATCTTTCGCCATACTTGTTAAGAACTTTGTCCTTGTTAGCGATCCAGTTTCTGTACCAACGCCAAAGTGTAGCAGAGTAGTGAACTCCGATATTATCAACAGAAACAACTTCGAAACCTGCACCTTCCAAATTATCAATGACGAATCCAAGAGGAGTAGAAGCGTCTGCACCAGGGAAAATATACTTGTTCATGAATAGACCCCAAATCAAATCCTCGTATTGCCACGACTTTCTTAAACCAGCAATCTGGAGTATGAAAATACCGTCATCTTCAAGCAAATCATAGACTTGTCTAAGGAAGGCAGAGAACTTTCGGATACCAACATGCTCAGCCATCTCAAGACAGGAGATCTTGTCATATTTGCCAGATTCAGGGGCAGGAGTGTCACGGTAGTCCATGCAAAGAATTCTGCTCTGAGAAGAAGAAATACCAGCATCCTGAAGTCCCTTATTGCCCCATTGAGTCTGGTTCTTACCAAGAGTAATACCAGTTACATGAGCGCCATACTGAGTAGAGGCAAATTTGGCAAGAGTACCCCAACCACAGCCCAAATCAAGAAGCTTCTCGCCCTTCTTCAATTGAAGCTTTTCACACACAACGCGAAGCTTGTTATCCTGAAGCTCCTCAAGTGTCTCCTCTGTATTGATGTCGCTGATAATACCTGAAGTGTAAATCATTCTTGGCCCTAAAAACCAACTATACTATAGCAATTAAATCAATTGTCATTAGTACAAGTACACGATGTTGATATATAGATAGTTAACAAACTTACGAAATCATCACCTCGATCATAGTGATCGCGAACTTGCTCCTCATCCTGAGATCTGCTGTGCATGATAACCTCCGGAATCATACCAGTAAGGAAAAACCTATAGAGAGAGATGGTAAATCTGAAAGAAGCCCAGTCATGACGATACTCCAGAATATCGAGGCAGTCGCCCTTGAAGGAGACTTTACCATCGAAGTACATCTCGTGGAACGTTTCCATAGGAATCTTGTTTGATCCACTGTACTTAACCTTATCTTGCTCATCGTGGAAATCCAAGTAATGCTCGACACCCTTGCCAGGAAACTTAGCTTTCTGATTCAAGCGCGGAGAGAATGAGGACATAACAGACCAGTAAGATGCCAATACCGGGATAGCGAGCAGCGTAAAGAACAGAAAAAATGTCTTTATTCCACCATGCACAAGCGAGCTTGCGTAGTATGGAACAAAAAAAATTAGCGAGAAAAGGATATAGTTATTGAAGTGTTTAGAGCCAGGGCCATCAGCCGGTAAAGGTGCGTTTTTGATAGCAGGCGAGCAAGTAGTCCGCACACCACAGTCATCATTTGGTGCTGGTTGCTCTTGTGCAGCAGGTGTCTTGATGAAGGCTATCTGGGACTGCACGGCCATTATGCGAGCTTTAACTGGTTATGAGTCTGGATTTCCGTTCAATTTCAGGCTCTTTATCTCCTGAGCCTTGGTATTTCTGTCTATTACGCGGTTACTAGTAATTATCGGCAAGTTGATCAGCATTGGGTTTCTATTAGAAATTTTCAAGTATAGATACTGTACTTTTCAGAAGGCCCATTATTGATCCGTTCTAAGTATATTTCCACGACATGCTCCACCAATTGTATGACATCCATCTAGCCAAGTAACTTACCTTTACTTTTAGTATTATCTACTGGTTGAGAGAAAAATATCTGTAAAAATGAAGTGCGCCGACTACACAGTTAATATAAGAAAATACCTAAAAAAAATTACAGCCAGTGTGGAAAGTAGCAACATTTATTGCTGTTACTGGTCTACTATATGGCGAGCACTCTATTTTGCCCTCCACTCTAGCTAGTTTTTACACTATTGGCGCCTGTGCTCCGTATTAACAGCAAATGCAGTAATTTGAGACTGTCCCCTTTCTGAATTCCAGCTTTTACCCGCCCCAGTTGTCCTGCTCTGTGTTAGCAGTTAATGCGAAAGGCCCGTCCATAACGGACCTGCTCTAACTCTTTTAAGCCGGGGTTGCCAAGGCAGCAGTACTGCATAGCCATAATCTAGGGAAGCACATGCGCGATACCAGGACGCCTCAAATGCACAACATTACGCACAGTTATGCACTGGCAGCAAATACCAGAGCGAGTTAGGGTTATGCTTTGCAAAATACAAAGTCTAACTAGGTTTCTTTTAGGGAGGACAAAATCTATTTTTACTCAAAGGGTATGCATGATATAATAATAGAAATATATTTTGTGGACTCCTTACTGTGAAGTAACGAGCGTTCCTTTAAACAGGGGAATTTTGTTTACACACGTTTTACTCGTTTATTTTCTACATAGCTACAGTCATAATAGCTCGGGAGGATCAGGTTTTTTCCTAGTATCACAATCTCTCAGAGCAGGCGACTTTTATTGCTAATTTTTTTTTCAAGAACCACTTGAAATAATTACTGCTTCAGAGTGTTAGCTGTGCTGGCGTCTAGAGATCCTTCAGAGGCAAGAAAATTATATCAAGTTGCAAAGAGGTTTAATTTAGTATAGCCACAGGTGTTTGCACAGCAGTCGAATCCACACGCATTTTGGACATTTATTTATCTGGACCTCTCGCGAGCTTGTTGTCGGTAGATACGGAACATAGATAGTCAGAGACTGGACCAGAGGCCCTTTTTGGTGGATCTAAGGTAAAGTGTGGAGATGGTGTAAATGGTTCAAGGCATACTCAAACGTGGCCGAACAGCTACCCATTTGGCTCAAGAACATTCAGTTCGGGTTCTTCTGGTCTGAATATTGAGTACTAAATACTAACGGAATGCAGCAGACTATAGGAATAGCAAACTGGGAGTTCAAGGTTTAATATGTATATAGCAATGAAAAATTTACGTCTACTTTCGTTGGTCGTAATGACCCTCTCTCTACTGGGGACATTTTCTAATGGAGACGCTCTTGTAAGAGCTGATGACTCGTCAACGTCAACAATTACATCTTCAGCAAGTGCTACATCCAAAACAACTACTGTTATCGTGATCACAGCAAGCAATACTTATAACGATGGCTCTAGTAGCACTAGTATGTATGTTCTTCCAACATACTCGTCATCGATGATTGCTCATCCTACTCCAACGATTCCATACACGGCAGACAATCCATTCATTCACCAGTCCAGTGCGCCTGAGGGAACTGTATTTATTGCGGTTGGATCTATCATTGGCGGTATTGTGCTGGCAGTTCTAGGCTGGCGTGCTCTGGTTGCATATAGTCTACATAAGTCTATTTCACAGGCATCTAGAGTCCCATACTCAATTGAGCACAAGTCGGGAGCGAACAATCGTGTTGGAACATCTTTCTTCGGCGGAAACAAGAATCACAGACGAAGCCAGAGCAACATGGCTTTTGTTGGCAGAAACTCTACGTCATTCTATGCTGGCGGTGCTGGCAGTGCAGTTTCTTTAGATCAATTAACATCTACTGGTAGAACTGTTACTGATAATCGACCGCTTACCGCATCATATGACGACCATTCTGCAATGCCGACCACAGCTCCATTGTTTCACGGCTCAACATTTTACTCTCCAACTGCTGGAGCAATTGGAATGGCTGCTCATGGTGGTGCTACTCTTGGCGCATCACTTAGCCCAGCTGCTGGATCTAACAGAAGCTCCACTTACTTGCCTGCTGGGTTCTACGGTGCTCAGTCATCTGGTGGGGCAGCATCGTCTACTGCTAGTTTAACTGCGCGATATTCAAACCTCACGCCAAGTCATGGACGATCCCCAAGTCCAGCTCATATACCTTCCAGAGCATCTGCACTAAACGTTCCACCAGTACAAGGTCAGCGTGTTCCAAGTGCTTATTTGGATGATTTTTTAGACACTGACAAAATTTAAGGAGTCTGAAAATGTCATGAATGTCTATTGCCTGCATTTATTTAATCTATAGTTTTCTTTGTTTGTTTTGTGAATCTTTGATGTTCAATGGATATATTGTTTCATATCAGGCGGCTGCTGATTTTGTCATTAATGTCAATGCGGAGATTTTATTATGCCCACGTAATGCCTTCTTTTCAAGTTACTTGTTCATAAATAGTGTTGTCTTATAAATGTGGAATATCGTTACTATTATATTTATTGGTCTATTTCTGAAAATTCTTCAGCTAAGTTACTTTATAACAGTAACTGTTGTTCGGGCTTTTGGTTTGTTATTAAAAGAAGATTGGTCTTATACTTTGTTACTAGGTGGTAAAACCGATTAAGGTCAAAAGCATTTCTAATATCTCCTGTCACAAAAATTACTTGGGCACATGGGAATAAATATATATTGGACCACTAATGGCCATGATAATTGATATTCTAAATTCCTTTTTATTTTTCTTTATGAACAGATAAATCGACAATTACAGAGCATTTCTAGCTTAACTGTAATACTATGCGCCTATTCATTGATAAGTATATAAGCGTATGCATATACATAATGCCTTCGGCCATTTCTTTTGGCGGCAATACATATAGTCGATGAAAATTGATATAAGTGAATTAAAAAAATTAGAGTCGAAAGAATCCATACTATGTCAATAGAAGGAATTGCATGTCATACAGTAAATCAAAATAGAATTCAAATAACAGTAATCGATAGTAGTTGAGACTACTATCAAAGAGACATACATAATGAACAATACGTTAATATTCAAAATAACAATTATAATGATAATAATATTATTAATACGGAAAGACAAAGACAATAAATACTTTAGCCATCAACGGATGACAGCATACTTAGATTCATGATCCACACAGGTTTTACATAGACTCAAGCTGCTTGTTAATTTCTTCAAGTTCTGCCTGAGCCTGGGCGTATTTGCCAGACATCTCTTCGTATTTCTTTTCCCAAGAGTCACACTCGGCCTCCAATGTAGAGACCTTGCGCTCATACTGCTCTGCTCGAACATCGGTTTGACGCAATCTACATGCAATCAGTTAGCAAGGGGATCTAAGGCCATCTGCACTCTACAAATATAAATGAAGAGGCAGCATGCAATTATTACAAATAAAATGCAATCACAAAGGTGTTGATTATATACTTACTTCTCCGTAGTTTCTCTCAAGTTCTTATCTGCCTCCTCAAGTTCTTCCTCAAGAGTGTTGATCTTTCTGGTCAAGGTTTCGTTGGCAGAGCCGTGGGCTGCGCCATCTTCAGCTGCAGCCTTAGCCTCAGACAGCTTGCCCTCTAGTTTCTCAACTTCTTCCTCAAGAAGAGTATTTTTGTGAGTTAGCGATGAGATTTCCTGCTCCTTGGTGAGAAGCTCCTGTTCCAGGGACTTGACCTTGGACTGAGCGTCATCTGCCTTGTCCTGAGCAGCCTCCGCTTCCAATCGGAGAGTATTGATTCTCTGTAAATATTACGTACACAGTTAGCCGTCGATCTCTCCTAGAAACAAATTCAACATCTCATTATGTATTCTGGAATCATTTCAGGTGTCCATATACCCTCATTAACGATTCCATGTTGCATGTTACTACTCATATGCTAAATTACCACGCGTCTAGCAAATTCTGTAGTGATATCCTCCCGCCAGACATCATCTGTCTCCTTCGCGCACAGTATTAATCAATCTATCAATCCAGACTTACCTCCTTCAACTTATCCATCATAGACATTTTGAAATATAGTATGCGAGGGGTTGAATATATTAGAAAAAAATCTTGAATAGGAAAAAAGGTCCTAAATATTCAGAAATAAAAAATTGCAGTTGGAAAACGTTGTAGAAAGAGTAGTTATCCAAAATTTAATGGTTTAGTTAATAGAAAATAGTTATAACAGTAATTAGAATAGTTATATAATACTTAGCTACCCAGTAACTAAGCACCACATGCTTTGCGGCCGCTAAATAAACAAATAGCCTTCTAAACATAAATAGCTCTGCGCGTTCCAAATAAAAGGGGTTGCTGGGTAGAGGAGAGGAATATTGGTTGCTGTGACAACACAAATCTAGCTGGACATGGTATTTTGTGTATTGATTTCTGTTTTTGAGTTCATTTACCACTCTGTAAATTCATGCTCTTTTTAGATTCATAACTTCATTTACAATAAAGTCTTCCTTCTCTTTCGTGAATGCCAGTGAGATCAAGTCGTGTGGTCAATAAGAATTGCATAATAACATATTTACAGCGGATTTAGAAGTGCCTTATATATTAATTGTGATAAAAGTTCTATTTCTGAAGGCGTTTGAGCGCACTGCAGTCACTGAATAGAGCGAAGTGTAGTGCAGTTTACTTCACCTCACTACTGAGATGTCTTCGATTTTCCAGGATAAGGAAAATATCAGAATAGGTCTGCCTGCACCTCATAAGGGTGGGGTGGTACCTAAAACACCATTTGGACGATCTGGAGATATCGGCAATTCTCATCATACGACTAAAACACCGTTTGGAAAGTCGAAGACAAGTACCAACATCCTTCTTGCTGGCGGCGACAAAACTACGAAATTTGACAAATCAAAGTTTGTCACGCCTACGGGTTAGTAGCTGGCTAATAATAGACGTGCCTATACATAAATGAAAGTAGGGAGTGATCTATTTGATTGATACTAATACTATATATCGTCATCTTCTTATTCAGGCAAACGAGTTCCTTTAGGTGGAAAAGATACAAATGTAGGCACGTCTATGACCATAGCTCTCAAGCAGAAGCAGCAGCTTAATCATGACTTACTTCAGCCAAAATCCAGTTCTAAACAATCCAGTTCTGGAAGATCACGCCAGCGCCATACGCAATCATCTCTAAAGTTTGACAATGTACTGTCCAACAAGCAGAAAGCCGAATATGCTGTATTAGCAGACGACATTCCTGATATAGAATATATGGCGCCCAAAGCAGATGGTAAGGTTTCTACATATAGTCTTTTCCGTATTTTTAGTATCAATGTACGATGACTGACTGTGCTATTAGAGCTTCCATTTATACCAGATGGGTTTGATGCGTTGAATATGGATGTACTACGAGAATCTTTGAACTCAAATATTATTGCCCAGTATCATAAGCCAAACAATACGGCGCACACATATGAAGACAGATTAGAAAAGCTTTTTGATCCGATGGCCGATGGATATCAACTTAATCTCCCAGATGACGATTTTTTGAAAGATCCTGAGTTCGAGGAAGAGCTTGCACTTTAAGGGGAAGTTACTAAATTATTGGATGGAGTATACTTAAAAATATCAATGCACCGGCCACCATAGCGGTTAGTATATTTGGCTTTATAGTTATTTACTAGCTAATTAATGTGTATAGTGTTCAAAGAGGGAATCGGTAGAGTTATCTACTATTCACGACACTGATAATTCTTACCTCCTGCTGATATCGAGATATCTCCTAGCGCCTTTTATTTGGCAGCAGCTCTTTCTTCCACCACTCTCTGAAATCAACCGAACTACAGTCAATTCCGATGTCTTTTAAAAGCTGAACCGAGAGTTGAGTATTATACGGGCGAACAATACCGGAAGGCGTCCTGGATACTTCAGGATAAGAGTCGATTCGCTTCAAATGACCTATTGGAACTCCAAGAATTTCTCCAAAAATCTGACAAATTTCGTATCTAATGATATATTAGAATAAATCAAGATTAAGTGTGCTATGATACACAATATAATTATATGAATAAATGTACAGCTTACTTTGTGAATCTTTCGTCCGAGCTAAAGTGTAAGATATTCGGGATCATTGTCCCTTGCATTGCTAAATCTTTTATAGTCGTAACGATATCTCTATTAGTATCATCTCTACCTATTTGAAGTCCTAATAAAGATCTATCTACCTGAGATCGACTTTATAACACGAGCAACATCAGAAGTATTCCTATTGTTATAGTTGATTAGATATGTTCTTCACGTTGATCTGATAAATCTCAATTGATTCCATACGTTGGATATCTAATTTGCCAGTTGTCCATTCCAACGGATTCTGCTGGCTTTTGGTCCTCATTCTGTAAAGTTTCAATCTTAATCAATAATTCGCAAAGTATTAACGAACGAACAACTAGCATAATTACCAAGGTCACATCTATAAGGACATTTATTGCCGATTCTTCATTAACTTCGGTATTCCCGTAGCTGATTCCAGTCAGCAGTGAAGTATAAAATATCATACCACAGTCATGATGTACTTACAGTACCTAATAGTCGAATGGTGGATAGTCACATTAGATTACTAGTTATAGACGAGGGCGTTCACTTTACAGTGATTAGATCTAGATCATTATAACTTACAGGAACTCTCAAAACGATTGTCTTTTTACATTCCTCTAACGCGACTTTCTCGCCGGCCAACTTCGTTTCACCATAGAAATTCGTAGGACTAAATTGAGCGCAGCATGCGTACCTTGTTAACAAGAATATAACTCTTTCCAAACAAGCCACTGATGACTTACTTTGGTGTATCGCCTGGTTCATAAGGCGCTTTAGTTCCGTCGAATACGTAATCTGCAAACGTCTCGTTAAATTATTTTGCTTAAAATAGTCTGTTAAAACTCTTCAAACATGTTTTTGGGATGTTACCAGTAGACAAGTATAGAAACGGGATATTTAAATCAGATGCTAAAGATGCTAAGTATCTAGTAGCTTCTATGTTGAGCTCCTTTACTTGCTCAGGTCTCTGCGCCGCTATATCTGGACGTCGTTCAGCTGCTGTGTGAACTATTACTGATGGTCTATTATTGAGCATTAATACTTGTCATGTATAATAGAACATCTATCAAATTTCTTGAGCATTACTCACCTTTTCTCCAACAATAGTTTCTTAACGCTCCTTTTATCTTGTAAGTCCAATCTGATGATCGATCCTGTGCATCTTGTGAATCCTAAGAGTGAGTGGCCATATTAGGAAACGAACAAGAAATCAATCTACAGCGATTCTGCATCTCACCTGTACCGACAACATTCCATTTATCATGATCCGTAGCAAACTGCTTTAAGACTTGACGACCCAAAATACCAGTAGCTCCAGTGATTAAAACTGTAAATGAAGCCATTTCTACATATAATTGAGCCAGGGAGGGTGTTAAATCTATGTTTATCCCAGGACCACTAACCTAACTCTCCATAATTATTGTGACTTCCTGTCCCTTTCTACAGGGGATATATTCTCCCACCCTCTTACGAACTAGAAAATATCTACAATAATATAATAAGATATATAATAGTATAAGAACTAATGAACGACAAAAAATTATTTAGAAAATATTATTTTTTTTACTTCTAGAATAAAGCAAACAATACAAAAAACGAAACAAAATATAATAATCGTTAAAGTAATAACAATATAATAAATGTTAAAAACAATATTCATACAAACTCAATATAACGTTGATTACAAAACCGGTTAACACTTTAAAATGTCACCATCCTTTTTTACACATCCGTTAAAAAAGTTCCTTCATAATAAATAAATGTCTTCGGTCACAATTTCTAGACCGACATAAACTACGCTTATGAATGAACATATGCAGTTGATGCGTGTGCAAGAGAAGAAGCACTGGAAAACGACGCCAAAACAGATGATGGTGCATTTGGTCCAGTGTCATTGTTATCCTGTCCAGTTGGCTGTACTAGTCCACTGAAACTACTTGGAAGATTGTCGGCAAAATTATCAGGGACATACTTACCAGCAACAGCAGGAGCAATAATCAATGCCAAGAAAACAACAAACAAAACGAAGTAAAGTGTAGCATACTTTTTAACCATACGCTTTCTCAGCTTAGTTTGCTTCAAGGAGAAAATTGGAGGACGAATTTGACGACTTGGACGAAGCCAGAACAACATCATTGAATGACATCTATCAGCCCATGGAAGACACAAGAAAGGAAATTGGACGAAGAGAATAATATGTCCCAGAATGAAATCACCACTGAACATACTTAACTCAACAATCTTACAGATATATTCTCGTCCAGGTTGAGTCCACGAATGCCAGCCAAGACCTTCACCATACCATTTACCAGACCACCAAGCACGATTCGCATGATCATGCTTGAATTCTCTTGTCAAGAAAAGAATAGTCATAAGCTTGAAGATAAGTCTTTGAACTGCTAAAGCAGCACACATTCCCAACAAAGCCTTACTGAATTCCCAGCCCTGTAAGAGCCACATGACCTCGAAAAAGACGATCTGAACAACAACGGCAATACCATGAGCAATTGCCGCAATAACAGCACTAGTCTTCTTGCAGCACAGACCAATAATAGGACCTGCACAGCACGCTAATCCAAAGAGACCTCCAAGGACACCGGCATCAATAACAATAGGACCAAAAGTAATAATGGCAAGTCGAAGAACAGAATTAACTTCAGAAGCATTCTTCACACCAGTCTGTGCATTAATGTAGAAGTAAGGAATCACAGCACAAACAGCGACAATCAAAGGACCAACAATTTCAGAAAAGAAAACGTTTGTGAAATGCGCTCGAGGAACATCACTAATACTAGTCTCGGACTCATCTCCAAGTGTCTTTCTCTTATAACCAGTAATTCTGGTTCGAATGAGTCTGCAGTATCCAATCCACGAATTTTTGTGCCACTTAGTATTACCTCTAGAGAGCCATCTAACAAAGTCTCTATAATCAATGAAGAAATCTGTCCAGGCAAACTGATGAGGGTTATATAAAAATGGCGACTCGCACAATGCAAATAAGGAAATCCAGAACCAAATCAAAGCTGCGTTCCAGATAGTCAACGTAGCAAACAAAAGCATCATAAATGAACGTGCACCGAAGTAGATTGCTGGTCCAGCAAAACGAGAATATAAAACCGAGAAAGGAATACGAGTAAAAGCAAATCCACGACCGGTACCGATGTATCGAGCTCCACCATAAGACATATCAGTTAACAAAGAGTTGGCATAAATTTGACAAACGAACACTTCAAACAACGGAGAGGTAGATAGGAAATGCTTTGCGAGACGCTTGGCTGAATGCCAGACACCGCGCTCCATAATTTCTTGAACAACCAAGGGAATGAACGAAAAGAAGAAGACAATAAAGATAGACAAGATACAGCGCTCAACCCAGTTAATAACAGGATGCAAATTGTAACAACCAATAGGAACTTCGGGATCCGTAATAGGAGTATGCTTGTTATACCAACAGAGAATAGTCTCATGAGCCAAAGAACCAATGTTGAGCAAAACCAACATGAAAAACTGCACAGAGAGAATAATGAACAAGTTGTTGATATGGAAACCAGGATGAGCATAAAAAAAGGACAAGAAACGATCAAGAGGTAACTGCGTACCAAGATAGTAGTATTCACGAGACAAAAACTGTTCACCCATACCGGTACCAATCTTGGTGGTAAAATTCAAAATGGAGCCAAAACCAAGATCACGACCTTTACCACACTGATAGTACTCACAATGTTTAATACGACCACCACGCATAAGCGCATTCATACCAGCATAAATATCTTCATTCAAATGTAAACCTTTCTGAGCCTTCGAAACACCGCCACGAGTGGTCATAAAAACGGCATTGAGGAAATCTGGATGACCGTAATGAAGCTTTCCACCGATCTGAGCAAGGGTTCTGGCAAACAAAGTACCGAAAGTCTGTTCCTTTCCAGCAGCAACGTCACCAAGGACACCAATGTTCTCGGAGAAGATGTATTCACGAGCACCCAAAATAGCAACTGGAAAATTGTCTGACGATGGCACGCCTGGTGAATATGGGTTGGCATTTTCAACGGTCATCTCCTCAAATTCGGCCAAAACGCTTCGAATCTTCAAGCACTCCTCGAGATAATTATCCTGATTAGCATCAATAAGTTGGATATATTCACCACGATAGAAAATCAAAGCATGGTTCTGATTATCAGATTTTCCATCTCCGAGAATTGGATTTCCAGACAGCTGTACACGGAATTTAGGACGACGGCGTCCATTCTCCATAATTTCGCAGTGACCATCAATTAGAGCAGAGTATATTCTAGGTTCATCATCCTCATTCAAAGGAGGTTCCTCGTCAAGATAAGCAATCTGAAGATCAGGATAAGCACGCAATAAAAATTCTGTGTTCTCCATTTCATCGGGTTTGAATTTAGTCAAACGCTGCATAGAAACCAAGAACTTGAACTTCCTACGAGCCATACGCTCTAATTCTCTCTCCAGTTTATCAGTATTGCCTCCAAACATCTGAACAACTTCAGGATTCTCCACACGATATAAAAGCTTAATTGCCCGGCTATAGTTCATAAAACCAGAAATTGTACGATACAAAGTCTGATACCTAAGAGACGCCCAGATACGAGTTCGAAGAGTATATTCAGGCGCCGCAGACTTGAAACCAATGCAATAGAAAGGAAGATCATCAATCTTGCTCTTAACTGTTTCATCATCCTTTTCGAGATTAACTGAACTGCCATTGTAGCCACCAGTCTCCTCCGCCAAAATCTTAGTATCCTTAACGAAGCAATCCCATTCTGTTGGATGGAGATGCTTCAAGTATTCCAAAAGGGTAACACGAGCAAATTGATCATCCTCGCGAATGATCTCACGAAGTGACAAAAGAATCTTCTCAGCATAATGAGGAACCATGACAGTGAAAGTGGGCATATTGTCAACTGGGAGAGGTTCTGGAATTGGTGTAGACAAAGATTGAGCAAAGAAAGAAATACGACGTTCCGCTTCACTACCAGCCGGGAAAAATTCAGCATTAAATGAATGGTCCTCCTGGGCAACAAAAAAAGTTGGAGCACGAAGAGTACGCTTTCCTTCCTGTTCAGAAGGTACCTGATGATAAAGAAGCCTCTGAACATGATCAATCGCGAGTAAATGCTCTCGATACATTGAGATAACGATAGCATTCCAGATTTGTGAAATTAAAACTTTCGGTTTATACTTGATCTCCATATCAGTAGTAGCCAAGACCTTTGAGTAAATTCGCTTTGGTAAACGAGAGAAGATATTTCTCCAAGGTGTCAAAATAGAGACACCCAAGTAGAACGAGCGGGCGACAGAGAAAATAACGTTCCAAATAATATACCATAAATAAGTATCGAGGAAGAAGAGAACCAAATCAGTGATATACATCATAATCAAAACAATATGGGGTTGCTGTTTGCAAAGAATATTTCCGAAATATTTCTCACCGACACATCGATCAACCGTGAGAGTACTCAAAATACGAATTGGATCACGAAGTGACAGAGTCAAGAAGAAGTAAGACTCGATGAATTTAGATGCGAAAACAGCGACCCATAAACCGTAAGACAGCCACATATCATTCCCCTTCAACTTAGGGAAACTAGCGGTGAAAGTCTGGTTAGCAACATATCTTCTACTATTCTTGGTGGTAATGTTTCCAAACAGTGAACCAAGAGGCATAATGGAAAAGAAAAGGAATGTAGGGAGAGCAATAAAGAATTGAACAATTCCAAGAATATGCGCACCCTTGTTCTTCTCATCAAGCTTGACAAAACCAAAGATGTAAACCGAAGGAGCGAAATTAATAATAAAGATCACGATAATAAACATTAAACGACGAGTCAAATGCTGTGCGCCAGCCCAGTTTCTGGGAACAAAAACCCATTCACCAATTGTGGCAATAATATTAATCAGCGCAGCTACAGCACCACCAAGGGCAACGGCAGACCAACGCGACTGAGGCTGAGGTTGGTTATTGAGCATCTGCACGTAATCTTTAGTGTAAAGAGTTGGAGAATTAAACGCGTTGTAAAACCAAAACATAGTGACGTGGATAACCCAAACACGATTGAAATTAACAGCCAAATGATACCAGGATCGAGATTCCCTGTAAGTCTTGAAAAAGACTTTCTTCCATTCAACTTCACCAAGCTTTGGATAACGATCACTAGCAGGAATATCAACAATTCTTGTACCATCCTCTAAGACTATGCGCTCTATACCCTCTGGGTACCAGAAAAGCTGATTGATATCATCATAACCAATAACCTTGTTATGGTCCCGCTCACGGCGAACATACTTTCCATTAACAATCTCGTATCCTTGGTCACGAATAAACATGTAGATAGGAGTTATAACATTGGTAAGGAATGAGCCTTCCTCAACAGGTTCAACACGATTCTGACACTCTTGTGACTGAAGATAGTCATCAGCACATTTGAAGATGAAGCAGAGAGCCTCAGGACAAAAGCGAACCTGATTAGCCTCACCCCAGCAAAGGAGATAAAGAACAATTTGACGAGTTCGGTCATGCTGAGACATTTGATTCATGCGGGTCTTCCATCTGTATTCAGCGGCTTCCAAACTATTATCGCCCTCTAGTTCTTCCAGGGTTTGTTCCGGATTGTCAAGAGGAAGAACCTGTGGGTTTTTAGCATCTTTCTTCTTAGAAAAAATGCCCTTTTTAGATTTCTTTGTCTGCTTGCCAATCTTCATATTTCTAAAACCAATCTCATCATCAAGATCAAGATGAGCAGCAAAATACCACTTACGGTAGTTTGCATTATCACCTCCAATATAATCAGAATGCAAAGACAATAAGGCTTGGTTTGGAGTCATACGAGAAGCACGAGAGTCAAGAAGAACCATGAAATGGTCAAACATGTTTCGCATACTATCACGCTGAAAACCGAATTTATTTGTCAGATCAATGAAAATATCCTCAATTTCTTCCTTTGACAGCGGAATTTGATTATCAGCAGTCCATGTAGGATAAGGTTCATGCGAAAGTGCATGTATATTCATGCCATTTTGATAATCGAGACCATATACTGGAGTGGAAGCTCCAGAAGAGCGATTACCATTGAAAGAGGCCTGCGAAGACGACTCACGATAGGCACGCTGGTTACCATTAAATTCACCCTGGACACCGTAAGCCTGTTGGTAACGAGATTCATCACCACGACCATAATAATCCATCTCGGCAGCACGAGCCATGTCAGATCTCATAGTGAAATCAGAAAATGTCTCTGATTCCTGGTCAGAGTCGCGACCTCGGCGCTTGCCCTTGTTTCTAGGATCTCCGTACGCCATATTCTTAGCATTAGCAACTGGCGCTTCTAAAATATGAAACAAAATTCAATTAGCCAAATTTGTTTGATAGAAAAAATGGATCCACATCTTCACTTACCATATATGTCTCCTGCGCCTGCAGCATAACCATCTGCTGAGTATTCACCGGCATATTGTTCGTTACCGTAGTATTCGCCGTTACCATTGTCTGCAGGATACCCACCTTGCTGCGGATAATAGCCTTGTGCATAATTTGGGTCCTCTGGATCATAGTATTGTCCCTCATGGTACGCACCTTGATCATAAGCAGGATATTGGTCATAAGTATCGTATGGCTGTTCATAGGCAGCTTGTTCGTAAGCATCATCGTAATATTGATCACCGTCAGGAGCATGACCTCCTTCAGGGGCAGCCTCGTACTGCTGCTGTTGAGGACGAGACGACATAGCAGATCAATATTTTAAACACTAAAATACTGCAATTAGTAACAACACAGCATTTATAAGTGGTGTTATATATATTGAAAAGATATTGAAAAGCTGGAGATTCCAGGATACCAAAACAAATCCAAACAGTACTAAAAATTCTTTTGGCCCTTCTATAGTTTAAAAACCGACCAAAGGGGCATATATCAAATTCCTAATGACTGATACCCAAACCACGACCCCTTTTCTTGAGCCTTTTATTACCCGTCTGTAGCCAACCATCAATATTCACAACAAATAATGATTTTATGACTGTATTTTTAGATTTTTGTTGTTGTTTCCTACTCTCGTTATGCTATGATCCCTTTTTTTGTTTCATGCACATCCCTCTACCACAGCTAAAGAACACGCAATTAATCCACAAAAAATTATTATTAAACCATTTTAAGGCGGCTAATAGTTTAAATGCGGTCAAGATATTACGAACATCATTCTGTAATCGGTATCTGCAAGTCTCCGGCTATTCAATGATCTCCTGGATAAAAAAATACTTACAAAAGAGTGACTGATATATCGAGAAACAATAAAAAAAATCGATACGTCCTGTAGCAAATATCTCAAAAAACTGACTATAGATATCTAAGTGCTCATTTAATTCGAAATATGAGTTAAGATATAATGTATACAAAGTTACTTTAATTAAACCGGAATAACTCGATACTTGTACACTTGTACAATATGATTGCAGCAAACGAGCGCAACTCCGAAAATATCGCAGGATCCCTATGAATCATAAGACATCAATACATGAAATCGTTATCAAAATATAGTAACCGTAATCCACAGCTGTTATGAAGAGCAGTAACCGCCGAACCAGATGAAAACGACATATATATTCCACAAACTCCTCCATAGCATTGAACACAGTAAAAAAAATTGACAGAAATCATGCCAGACGATCTTCCTTCGAAAGCTGACATTACTGCATTTATTCTATAAAATATCCCGCTCGAAATATTTGCGGAAGCGTATACTCATTACTTGGTGCACGGAACGATCCCAGAAACCAAAGCAAATGAACATTCTCCTCACACAAATCTTTCGCAACCATTCAATTCCACGGTATAAATCTTACAGCATCTGTTTCTTCTTGCACAACTCTTCCCAGTACGAAACATGATATACATCACGTCGTAAAAAGCTGCTGAACACGGACATATAGGTTGTCAATTGAGCATACATACCTTAATGAAAAGCGACCTCTACCACAACGAGAGTTTCAACAGCGTTCACTATTCCGTTGGAATATATTTTATATATAAAATATATAACAGGATTCTCTTCCTCTTTATATCGATAACTACCGGTCTTACAGATACTATCAATAATAAGAAGCCGTGTAGATAGACAAGAAATCCTCCTTCAACGAAAAAAAGAGAGAAGAAAAAGGTAGGGAAGGAAGGATAAAAAAGAGGCGAAATAGAATTATAAGAAATCTAGCAAAAAGAAAAGGGCAATATCAAATCTTAAAATGGATATATATTTTTAAATAGATACAGTAAATTGAAGTATATATAGAAAATTTACTGCATACACATCTATTATTTAAATATAAATTTAGTTTATGTATAAGTGAGAGCGCCGTCTCATTTTTAGCTTAACGGAGAATTAAATAATTAAAAGATGGCAGTGTAAGCAGGATATGGTAAACCCTCCTCAACTTCCTCGTCTTCTTTTGCTTATGGAATATTCTCTTTACAGAAAAAAGACTAAGCACAGCGACAACTAGTACAAGGAGAGAACGAGAGACTGCAGGCAAGTGGTACACGCGTCTGACAGTAAACTTTAAAATAAGTTTTACACATAGTAGATATAAGAGTATAGAGTTTGTGTTTAAATTTAGAAATGCAAAGCATTCTTGGTTTGCACACTTTACAGTACATAAAACCAAGTAGATAGATATATGTGTATATTCCTGAGCAGTTTAAATAAGTTCCAGTGAGGTATGGGTTGGGCCGAATACAAGCTCTTCTCGACACCAGTAAAGGGCGAGACTGCATAATTGAGGTAAAACGGTAGCAAGTGATCCTTTCTGTACATATAGGAGCATGCACATGTGGTGAGAGATGTCTCCAGAGAACAGCGGTCCGAAGATTGATACGCAGCATTTAGAGGCTCGTTGCTGTACACATACATATGCGACAGAAACGTCTCTGAGAAGGCGACTTATCCAGGAGACGTCGTATACGCATATATATTAATTGCAGAGATGAAACCTAATGCAGAGCACAAAAGATCACTCACAACCAAAATGCCTAAGCCGGGTTAGCAAATCCAGGCACACAGGTACAGCGAGGCGCGACAAACAAGTAGTGTTGTGAACGTTAGAGGCTTAATCGCGCAGTCGTTAGACATTTGCTCAATGAGGGCCATGCAGACCAAATTCTATTTACCTTTGACTATTATTCTTACTAAAAGCATGCTACTTTAATTCTGGCTAGAGTGTGGCCTCTTCAAACTTTACATAATACTTCAACCTAATAATTTTAAAGAATAAATTAATCGCTGCAAATTCTTCAAGACTTGTTGTCGTACAGTGGCTCCTTTCTAAGAGGGATCGCTAGTTGTTATCGTGAAATGGCAGCGTGTACTGGACTAGCAGCACAGGATAGGAGTGTAGATTAGATGCCTGTTCGTCTTCGTTAGGGTAAATAGAATGAGAGGAGGTCTACTTGGCCTGGTCAACGAGCTTTCACTGTCTCCCGGGGGTAGTAGTTATATCTAAGAGCAAAGACTATATAACTTTCAGCCTTAATGTGCTCAAAAGTAGCAAGCATTATGGTTCCTCGTAGATACTGTTATCGCCATTTGCTCTATTGGCGATACAGATGTTTTAGAATTTGTAGATCGCGCTTGTAGTTTGTACCACCACATCTACGGACTTTGGCTGCTGCTGCCTCTAAGTCCCTGCTTTCGATGGCTCTTGTGTCCGAGAGATGGCGAATAAATTTTCACTTTCTAAATTGGTTTCCTCCAGTCGGGCTCATCCTCACATTCGGTCTGTCAGTAAGATTCAGCACTACTGTAAACATAGCTAGTCTGGCGCACATGGTCTACGACCAAAATATGACTATTGATGAACCAGTTTTAGGATAAGATCACCGGAAATCTACACTATGCTGCAAAGGCGCACGAGAAGTTCACTTTAGGTTATTTTATGTTCATATATGGCTAATCAGATTACCCAGTCTATATGCTAGATCCAAAGTCTAGTTCCCTTATGTATGACTACACGAAAATACAATATATCTAGAACAGGCTAATCCATTTAACGCTAGTGCAGTTTATCGAGACTTTTTCATTCTGAAAACCCTACAGCTGCTGTGATGATGATCGCTGAGTGCCTAGGTTTCAGTATGACCAGAGGAACCGCCATCGCCATGCCATAGTTTCTTGTTTTCTTTTAGAGCGTAGGTCTATGCGTGGTGCCGCTCTGCCAAGTAGCAGCGGTGATCGCCTGTGAAAACTCGCCACAAAATGCCCTTATTCTCGATGTGCTTACTCGATTGCTTGCAATAGCGCACTCCTGTTGGGTATCCCAAAATAGATTATATGCCGCCATCTGCAGCCAGTATGCAGGACGACTTGACTCCCGGGTGGCACCTGCTCCATATGAACTTGAATTTCACGCAAGATGAAGAAATCTGGTCTATCTTTGTAAGCAACAGGCAATAGAGTCGAATGTATCCAAGTATTGCTGCCATTATAAGGAGCTATCCGTGATAGCCACAGGAAATCTAAAAAAATGGCCGAACAAAATGAACGATGCAGAAGAGCGACCAAGCGCTTTCCGTCTGTCTACGTCTACGAACACTATACGTTACTGCATCTGCTTCAAGCTCTCATAACTGTGACAACGATAAGACGAGATGCGGAACGACTTCTCCTAAGATGCAGTTCATAAATCCTGAGCATAGATATAATGTCGTCACGATACCCTCGGATCGCTTACACGGCCATTTTGTACTAGATTGAATTAATACGGTACCGTGCTTCCTAGAGCGCAACGGATTTACATGCTATGGCAAGTTGTGCTAAGAAATCAAATTTTCCGATCAGAAATAATATAACGTGACGTCTAAATTTGTAGCTGCAAATATCTCGCAAGTATTCTATTTTTGGGTATCCAATATAAGCTAGACTCGATATTTAGTATTCGAGTGGCTAACTGGCTACAGTTTATTAATTTGGGCTAAAAGTGTACCTTCACTCCCTCCCTGGATGCGTAATTAATTGTAGCCCTATTTATTTCTTCTTGTTGAGCATTCCGGAGTTTCACATTTTACGTTCTTACCATTCTCTTCTCGCGCTAGCTGCATAATAAGCATTCGATGTTGGTGTTGTTCTTAACATAACTCTTTTGCGTGGAAATTGTGGCCTCACCTTTATTTTCGCCCGCCACGTCTATACTCTATACCGTGGACGCGAAATCAACGCGTTCACTTGTTGACGGCTTACCTGCTCCTAGATAGACGCTGCTCCAAGAAGCCTAATACAAGATGCTCGTACGAGTACTTTTACGCGGCACCGCGTAAAGTTAGCCCCCTCAAGCGCGTCGTTGCTATGGTAACACAATTTCCCGAAATATTTGTGTTTTTTACTATCTTTTTAGTTACGTGCTTCGCACGCGCCATTAGGTTTATTGCATTCTTAGGGAATTTGCGGCAGTGCTTTCTGCTTTCTTTCCCACGGCAAGCCTCGTCGCGTACTTCAACTTATTAGAATTGCGAACTACACCTGCAAGAAACGATTATTTACTTCGCTATCTACAATCAGCCAGTCTGCCTAGTACTGGCTTATGCACTTGACTGCTTAGGTATCGTTCTTCATCTTCGGACATAGTCAAGCAGTCCTCTGTCACCATACGACGCGTCTACCTATCAATACGTTTAGTCATCCTCGTCTGCCGCCGCGTGTAGATACTTCTTGGTCTTGGTTATATTATTCATCATTCCAATCAGCGCGTTTGCTTCAGTAAACGCCTTCCTGCAAACTATCCATCATGGCACAGCTGCTCCGGAACCAGCACCAGAAGCAGATCAACAAGCATGGCGACCAGAGTCAGAAGATCTTCACGACTGCCCGCCAGTCTCAAGAGATCGTCCAAACATTTCTGAGCGCAGCCTTTGGCTGTTTGACTTTTCTGCGGTATGTATTCTCAGTATCTCTCATGCTGCTATCTCCTGTTGCTACGTGAACATGAGCGTCGACAGTGTCTCTAGAGAAAATGTATACTAATTCATCTTTGGCTAGTGGTCTGTTCTCGGATGACAACTATATCGAAGAGCGCTTCGTGGGAACGCCTAATGGCTCGCCATTAAATCCAAAAGACTACGTTCGTCTTAAAAAACTGAAACGAGGCTTATCCGAACAAGGAGATACTTTTTTAGATTGGGTGGAAAACGGAATTTTTGATGCTCTAGAAAAGAAATATCTTAGAGCTGTCATGTTGGCAATCTATCTGGATGCGTCGAACCCTTACGATGTCACTGAATCGTATACATTTAACATTGCCTATCGCGAGGACGACCAAGCTGAATTAGAGTTGGACGACGATCGCGGAGGCAAGATAAAAATGGGCGTAACGAATGACGGTAAGTAATGATCAATAAATAATTTTTCAGGTTTCCTTTGATGTCGAATTATTAACGATGTGACTAGAGGTCCGCAAGAATCTTCAACAAATGATGCGCCGATTCATTATGATCACTCAGACGCTTCCACCTCTTCCAGGTAAGTCTTTTTTTCATTTTAATCCTACTAGTTCGTTGTCTCACTCCATAATATAGATGACCGCTATCTCACCATACGACTGCTCTTTGACGATACCTGTCCCAGCGACTATCAGCCTCCGGGTTTTAAGGATGCCTCCAGTGATCCCGATTTACAGTTCAGCTTAGGACTGGATGAAGAGCTTGAGAAGCAAGATGCTGGTGTTTTGAACGCTGGTTGGCATGCGTATGTCAATTTCTAGTATTCATATCTCTATTTAACTGTCTAAATTTTTAACTGACTACCATTTCTTCCCTATTTAGAGTATCTGTAAAAATATCCAACATTCCCGAGAGGCAAGAGGTAGAAAATGAACCACCTGCTACGTCCGGTATCAAACGTGCCCGAGTAGAAAAGGTTACCAAAGATTTAGATGCACCTACCTGGGCTTTCGATGAAGCGTCTGTATTGGCTGATAAAGAGATTTCATCATTGTCCCAGACACCATCAATTGTGTCAAAGGAGAAAACAAAGAAAGAACTCCAAAAAATGGTAATTTGCGGATGGATATTAAATGTGTAATGTCTTTACTTGATATGTATGCTAACTCAGTCATCTCAAGTTCGGAACACCATCACCCTCCGGACAAGACACACAGGTTTTTATGTCCTCGCAGCTTGTCATACCTTACAGTCAGATCGAGCCTACACATCTTTCTCAGGCTAAGAATTCATCTTCTTATGCCTCTAATGCTGCAAAGCCAATTGCTATACCCAGAAGTTCCGATAAGAAAAAGGATGGAATATCAACTCGTCGCCCACTTTGTCAAAAGTCGAATTCTGAAGCTAATATTCCTATTTCTCCTTCAAGGACCAATAAGAATAAGAAATCATCCACTGACAAGCAGCTAACCAAAACGATGACCAGGGCCGTTCAGAACATGACGTTAGATTCATCTTCAGATATTGATATGTCTTCACAAAAGCATACTGAGTCTAATTTGTCTGATGATAAGTTCAACGAAAGTATTTTGGAAACGCAGAATGGCTTGACAGTTGATCAAGATTCAAACAGTCTCTACGTCGTTTGCGATTGCGGATTTAGTGATAATAACGAGGACTACGATCTGGTACATATTATACTGTTTGTTTAGACCGGATTTATCAACTTTGTCTAACATATATTATTTATTTTAGGTCCAATGCGGTAGATGTATGATATGGAAGCATATGTACTGTTATGGATATGGCCATGCAAAAGATCCCTTATTGAGAGAACCATTCACATGTTGTCGATGCAAATTTGACAATATTAGTGAAGAGATGCTACACAAGATCAAGATAGCGGCCATATTCAGACGTGCAATCAAGTTGTTGTGGTCTCACTTTGGAGTCAGCTTAAATACAAATTTCTTCGGAGCATTTCATAATACATTAGGCTGTACGAAACAAGAAATGGCTCTCGTGTTACGCCTTCTTCGAATTGAGGGTGTTTTGATTTTCCGCGGATCGTATCAGCAACACTGGAGAAAGCACTCGGCTGCCAATATACCAGTAATAGTCAAATCGTCTACGTTTAAATCTGAAATAAGAAAAAAATATTTTGATGCATCCGAAAATATTCAAGATACGGTAAGACAAAAAAATTTTTTGGTGATTTATCGTCAGGCTAATTTATTCTAGGCAGAAAGGCTTCATGAAGCCTTGTCTAAATACGGATCTGATCCCATTAACTTGGATGGCGATTCAGATGATCAAAGTATGTATTATAGGAGCCTTGCCAGTGTGTCTCAAATGCCATCTCAGGGCGACTCACAGACACCAGAACACTCTACGTTAGACGACTCTATGGGGAAGTCTAAATTTGCTAAAACCCCAGCCAGCAAGAAAAGTAAAACTCAAGAGCTCAACCCGATTATAGCAATACCCGAAACACCCTTTTCGATGGATGATCTTGACAAATTGGCAAAAACTTCTCACCATCAAAGCTGTGAAATTACTAACTTCGAGTATACCAAACAGTCGCCAGGACATTTGAAGAAAGACATTTTGAGAAAGCGGAAGATATCTGTTGTTGAAGAAGCTATGAATCCCAAGTATTGATCTCTCTAGTTAATTTCTGACTCTTTCTGTTCTGTTAACTTGCTTGCGTTATAACTATCTGAATGTTTCGCTATTTTGCTATTTATAAAATACCAATCAATACCGATATTGAGATATCTTGTCGTCTCTTTGATGGATAAAACTTATTGTAACCAATATAGCTTTTAATAATTATTTAATTCATGTCACATGACTTTTTCTCTTTGGTTAATTTTAATTGTCGTTCTCCTACTTTGCCTACTTGTAAGATGCCAGGTTTTTAATTTCAATAATTTGTCCCATTTATCTTATTCAAAAGATCGGAGGTATTAAAAGATATTCAATATCGTGACGCGAATGTTAGAACATGAGCTTAGATTATAGTACGGGAGAGGATGAGCATGATAGGGCTCTTCAGAGTTCTGGTCGCATACGTGGAATTAGAGAATTATCCGAAGCTGCGAAAGAATATGACTTTGATCCAACAATACATTTGCGGTATTGGATTCGTACAGCCAATACTATATTGAGACAGGCCCAAATTTATGATTCTGAGAGCAATTTTGATGAAGCCTATATTCTCTATCTAAGATATGCTCAGTTATTACTTGAGAGTTTACCAAACCATCCAGAATCGAGACATGCGTCAGAGAAGAGTCGATTAGGTGCTCTTCGTAAGGTTAGTCAACTAGATATATATTCTGTTAGTAGTAAACATATTATGTTGGACTGATTCTTATAAAATTTTATAGAGTCTACCTGGAGTATTAGATAGACTGGAGGTGCTGAAGGTGGCTATCAATGAACAGTATGGAAGAGCCAAAAAACGGGAGCTGCAGATTTTATTGCGAAGACAAGAGCTGGAAAGGGCTCGACAAAGACCAGAAAACCAATATCTGAATAAGACACAGGATCAAGAAGACTCAAATGATATATCGTCTGGACAAGCACCGAATATTAGTTTTAAGCCCTCAGATCTACGTGGTCTTGGTGCCGCCGAACATGAAGACTTATTACGACTTCAGACTTCAAGTTATCGTCCAACATTTTCTACAGAGGCTTCAATATCTCTGCGTAATAAGGATAGTGACAAGTTATATAACACATCTGTTCCTTCGCATGATAAACAAGAATTTACGATAATCCCGGTGGCGCAGGTGCAAGGCGTGTCGACTACATCTAGCATCGAGCATAAGGCTAAAGCAACGACTGAAGGAGGATCATCGCTTAGAACGATTTTCCTGCCTTCCGAGCTACGATCATCATTCCTTGATATTGCATTACCGAATACTAAACGGAAGCTTGAGACTTGTGGTATTCTCTGTGGTAAACTGAATAGAAATGCCTTTTTTGTGACTCATTTAGCAATTCCAGAGCAGGAATCGACAACAGATACATGCGTGACCAAAGACGAGGAATCTCTCTTCAGTTTTCTCGATGAAAACGAACTTTTCACTCTAGGATGGATTCATGTACGTGTACTGTTGCTTCATATGCGTTATTAGATATATGGTGTAGACTTTTGGTTACTAATTATCCTTTTTAACATGTATAGACTCATCCCACACAGACATGCTTTCTTTCATCTATAGATTTACATACTCAAAATTCATATCAACTTATGTTAGCTGAATCTATCGCAATTGTTTGTGCTCCGATGCATGACCCTTCGTAAGTATTACCCGTGATTATTAATTGGGACTACGATGCGACGATATCCATAACATTACTAACATTTGTTGGCGTACAGATGGGGAATATTCCGATTGACGGATCCTCCTGGTCTCAAGATTGTGACAGAATGTCGGTTACCTGGAACCTTTCATCCTCATCCGGAGAAGAATATATATACTTCAGCGATGATGCCAGCTGGTCACGTATCTGTAAGAGATGGTTTGCCATTTGAGATTGTGGATCTGCGGAAGTGATTTATATTTAGATTTTAGAGAGCATATGCACCTTGTAGTACATTTAACAAGTTCTTACTGTTTTGAAAATTATTTGGATCGGGGTTTAATATGATGTACTAGACAGTCGCAGTCATTGGAAATAGTTTGAGCATTGAAACGGTAATTGATGAATGAATTCTCAAAAGATTTTTATCGGAGTCATTTTCTCATTATAGGCAAACAAACTTAACGTCTAATATATGAAAAACTATATATCATGTGGACGCCATTCTATGTAATAAAATTGATCTATAAATATTCACTGGAATTAATGGTGTTGAGAAGTGTTTTGTCGAAGGGACTCCAAAAAGTCTTTCAGCGTAGAGTTGAGTACATTTGATGCGACATTATAATACTGATTGGCAATTTCCTGAAGTGCAGCTTCAGATTCATGCATCAGCTGATTGGGATCTTGGATTCTCTCACCAATGCTACTGTCAAGGTACTCATAGGCGTGATTAATGATAAGAGTTTTAAGCATATCCACCTGACTTGACAGTTCGAACTGCATTTGGCTTATTCTAGGAATAACGGCTCTGAGAAATTCGGGTGACACGGCTAAACTTACGTTTGTCGGTTGTGATTGATGGTGTTGCTGAACATTATACTCAACAATGCTGGTTGCTAAACCTTCGTTTTGCAGCTTAACTACACTCACGGTCTCGTCCTCGTTTCCGGTTCCGTTCTCGTTCGCGACGCCGCTATTATCTGCTACAGTCGAATCCGACTGAATACTTCTTATTAAAGGAATTTCAATAAATCCAGGACAACACCACCCTACCTGTCTTGTTTTCTTATACAAGTTGTAATCATCCGTCCAATCGCTGTCTTCGTCTCGTACAGCGCCCGGTTCTCTACGTCGTTTAAGAGAGAGCATTGGCGACTGTTCTTCCATATTTATTCTCAAACTCATATAACTTTAGTTGTTTGTCCTCTTAAATTTTTGCTCCTATCTAGACTACTTTTTCTAGATGTATCTCAACATGTACTTTCATACGTATTCAAATATTTACCTGGTTCTTAGTCAGGACGCGGACGACCTTCTTTATTCGGGCGTTAAAGTACCTAATATTGCTTCACAACGCTAGACCTTTCTTACCGCATATACACCGGAAGGCCGGTCCTTCACTGTCTGAAGCAATAGTCTACAGCTTTACTAATTCAGTGACTCTTGCTTCTCAATTACCTCGATCAAGTTTACAGACACACTCCGAGCACTTAATAGCTTGAGAAAGAAGTTCCGATATTTGATCCTAATAGGAACTACCGGTATTTGCAAAATTGTAGCCTGAGGTCTGAATTATTAGGAAAGCAGTCTCAAAGAGAATTCAAATCGTATAAGAAATGCTAGCAAGGAATGAATAGCAAAGCTGAAAAACTGCAGATATCAGAGAAAACGAATGTATAGTTCAATAATCAATGCTAAACTTTGAAATCAAGCAATTTATCTAAATAAGATTAGTTTAATCAGTATTATAACATTTACGCACACATCGATATAATGCGGAAATATATATAGAATAAAGGAACTTGCGAAGAAGTTAGTCATGTAGGGAAGTCGAAATCAAAACAGAGTACTAATCAAAATAATTTTATTCTTTCTAAATACGCCGCACTATATTATGTTTGTTTACAACAGTAATAAGCACATATGCTTCTACATTAGGAGTAAGTCCCATTGTCATAGTCGACAGGACCCGACATTACCATGATTAGACTATATCCAGACTATATCAAGCACTGCTTGCCTTCTATGAGGAGGTTTTCTAAACGGTAGCACTACGTATAGATGGAAAAGCGCCGATATTATAGGCAGTATGTGTGGAAAGATAAGCTAAAATACTTTTGATATATATGACAACCAACTGAACATCTAATAGAGCCGTACGCAGTGATTTTATAGTATATAACAAATGACATAAAGCGATTAAGCTGAATGGTGACTATAACAAAAGTACGTACATTCAAGTCCTGTTAAGATAGATGTATTAAAATACGTCACCATAGCGTTCAATGTTGGTGTGGAAAGGAACAAATAGCACGTATCAAACCCCTTTCGAAGACAAAGATAGGCACGGTCATGAGGGAAATTAGGTCAATAATATAAAAATAGATGTAAATAACATTTTAAATACATTACAAAACGGTAATAGAAAGGATGATAGAGTGATTCATAGTAAACATTGCATCCAGCAAGACTTCTCAATAGGACAATTGCGACGCTGTCGCGAGATATGTCTTGAGATACTAAATGGCTCGCGAAGCACAATATTCATAAGCGAAGCCTGCCCGAAGTAAAGTGTAGCTGACACCTTCCAAATATACTTGCTTAACTTAATTAAAATACCACTCCCATTCATTCTAGGAGACATCACTCTTTCCAACCAAGTGCAGCCAGGTCAGCCCTAACGGCCTCCTCTGTCTTGATCTTCGTAATTTGAGTGTCTTCGAGCTTCTCTCCTTTAACCTGGCGGGCTCGAAGATCTTCAATGGCACGCAACTTCTTCATAAGAGCTCTATATTTCTTCTCATTCTGAGGATCACTAGCAGGTGGTGATGCTACAGTAGCAATTGGTGCAGGTGAGGCTCTCTTTGGAGTAGCTGCTCCATTAATAGACTTCGTACTACCGTTAGTAGGTGCTGGCTCGGTCATGACAGCTGGCTCGGTCTCTTTTTCACGCGCTTTTTTAGCTTCACGTTTCTTTTTGTTTCGTAGCGCCGTCTTGGATAGACTTTCGTCAGGAGTGTCCGTCCGAGCAGGTGCAGCTCCCGGAACAACACGTGCTGATCCCTTTGATCGCTGCTGTCGGATCGTACCTGACTCGGAAGAGCTGCCATTACTAGAAGCTAGGCCACCTTCATCTTCTCGCTTGAACATCAATGGAGTTGCACTTCCTCGAGCGTGTGGCGGTCGATATGCACCGGCGGCTTTAACAGGCTTCTTAAGCTCCACACCCAATGCAGATACGTGCGGTTCAGGGGCAGGAGACAATGTAGCTCTTATGGGATATAATTCCGGACTTTCTGGTCTCCATGAAGCAGAAAATAGCTCGTTCATTTCTCGAACATACATTAGCTTTCCACTAATGTGAAAAATTTTCACACCGTTATCAACGCGAAGTCGAGGACTTGTGGTCGCGAACAAGATGTAGCGGCCATCCGGGCTCCACTCGCATACACTAGTATTCGATGCATCTATGGTAGACACTTTGTTATAATTATTGACTCTGTCGTATATATCGACTTCACCTTGCAAATTACCAAATCCAGCGTGAATTATGTATCGTCCTTGAGGCGAATAGAGTATAGTATTTCTAGGTCCAGTGGGAAGTGATCTAACCAGGTCACCACGATAATTGAAGACTGTTGTCTTAGCAGGCATATATCCATACACAACTGTAAACTCTTTAGAATCTGGGCACCATGCAACGTCATGGATTGGTCCTTCTTTATCAAGAGTAATCCTGCTATCGTAATTGCCAGCAATTCCACGAAGATACAATGTGGACTCTCCATAGTAGCTCTTTCCAGTTTGATCAACATCAGTAGATGTCCAAATCAAAAGACTTGTTCCTAGATTATTCCATTTCAAAACAACTCTTTCTGCCTTGAACAATGCTTTACTTGACAATGGGCGGACAAAGTTTGGAGCATTGTAGACTTCAGCCAAGGCTGGCTTTCCCTTCCTTTCAGGAATAAAAACAGCGACATAATAACTATGACCAGGTGAGATAGCAAAAGATGAGCATCCTTCCGCTTTGAGTTTATGAGCAGCAGCTAAAAAGAATTGTTAGAAGAGACTGCATACAAGGAGAATTAATCGATCCTCTTCTAGTAAAAGGATACTTACGTGATCCAAGGCTCTTAGTCTCAAAGAACTGTATTTCATTGGGAACAAGTCTGGCACAAAACTTCTCATCATAAGTGAACTGGAAATTGGCCATATTTTGAACTTTTTGGACAAACTCAGCAATCTGTTCACCACTAGACACATCCCACACTTTAAAATTCTTGTAGAGGTTAGAGTTATCCTCTGTCTTTCCAGGCCTTTCGTATGTGCATATATAGCTTCCTTTGGGAGAAAATGAGACATCATAAACATTTGAAAGGTCAATTGATTGAGCCACTGATCCAGTCTTAGTGTCGACAATTATTACATTGTCAACCGTAGTATACGCAAAGAAACTACCGTCCGGAGAATAGGCACAAGTACGGAGGTTTCCAGATGGTCTAATAACGAGCAATATGTACAATGTTAATTCTAGAGTCTTCCAAAAACAACCAGATATATTTCACTCACGTTTGAAATCCTTCCAAATCAGCATATTTCGGCGTAGACTCGACCAAGCCAATTGCTTTCGATGTCCTGTCTTTAAAATCCCCGATATTAGTACAGCATATTGGTACGCGAGATACATAATCATTTGAGCGCCACCATTATATAGAACACAACATCATATACGCTATGCTTTCGGATCAATGGCAATAGAATATACTTACAATAAAATTGTGGTACCGAAGCCATTGTATATAATCCAATCTATACTTCCTGTAAAATTATTCTAGATAAATAAACCTTTCCAAATAGCTATTTCGCAAAAAAAACAGCTTTGAAACAAAGTATTTTATTCCCTTTTGAGAATTATCAACTGTAAACCGCTCTTCCTAAAGAATCTATCTAGCAAAATGTACAAGACGTATCAGTAAGATGCATAGAAAATGACACGTTCCTCTCTCTTCACTACTATAGAAACTGTAGTCCTTCCAAATGAGGCACCAGCAATTCAGCATTTCCATGGAGAAATAGACCAAGCATACATGAAAGTTCTCTTTCTGATATAGCGGATTTATTAAAAGATTCACAGGATTCATCTTGTGGATACCCATGATCTTTCCCCAAAGTTGGTATTTCGAGGCAGAAGGAACTTTTTGTAACTCTTCTCACACAACCAATAATATCAACAGCAAACCTCTACTATGGTCAGCACACTTACTGATAAAAAGCTTTTTCTACCTAGACCTTGTTGGATACTAGCTGAGATCAACAGCAGTTCACTCCAATTCGGCGTATGCAGGATTAGGATAGTCACTTCCTTGTCTGAAGTGATGGTAGTTATTTAAAGAAAAAAATGCTACTACTTCTACGCTTTTGCGCACATGACTTCCACTGAGCAAAGGCTTATGTATACAACAGTTTTGCATTTACTACTGAACGTGTTCCTGGAACGTTGTTGACGCACTGTTATTTCGCAGGCTATTCCGATTTACAGTACGTAAGAGAAAATATTATGCTAAATGCTTAGTAGTAATGATGTTTCCGCATATATCAGACATTTATTTGTCCTAAAAAATCTCTTGCCCGCACCGCGAGCGACTAGAAGTGCTTGAATGCGAGACCTTGAACTAAATCAGTTTCTCAGTTTAATGCCAACACCACATACCACGTGATAATCCACATATTTTGAGAGTTAATCTCATCAATAGCACTTCTAGCGTTTAGGACAGTATTACAGTTATAGCTTAAAGAGAGCTATTCATATTATTAGGATTATTGAGATTTAAATATGCGTTTGAGAGCTAAACTTCCCTCTTCATCTAGCGAGATTCTGACTCTACCTGATGATGCGACGGTGGAGAATTTAATAGCGAGTTTACTGAAGATCCCCGAGATTAGTGATGCAAGTTCTTTTGAATGTCGAACTGGATTTCCGCCAAAAATAGTCGACTTAAGTAACAGCATGATGCTATTAAAGGAAGTAGGCATCCTGAATGGCGATCAGATAACGGTGACGACTACTAGCGGTGATGTGGCTAGTAGCAATGAGGGCGTACAAGGTAGTAGCCAAACTGAATCAGCCGCGCTACCTGATGAGATCAAGCATCTTATATCGGGAATCAATACAAGTACTGTAACTCCTAGAAGAGAGCCTGACGATAAAAAAGGGCCGCCAGAAGTACGACTTGGTCCTGACAATGTGGTTGTTTTACGTGTGATGGAAGATGACAACTCATGTCTGTTTAGAGCGATCGGATACGCTCTTCTGCGTAATCTGGACACAATGCATGAATTGAGATCTCTGGTTGCATCTGCTATAATAGACAATCCTGAAGAGTATTCAGATGCCGTTTTGGGTAGACCTGCAAATGAATATTGTGAGTGGATTGTGAAACCAACCTCCTGGGGAGGTGCGATAGAAATGGCTATTCTTGCCAACCACTTTGATATCACTATATGTTCTATGGATGTTGCTACAGGACGAACGGATCAATTCAATCCGGGCAGGCCAACGTTCATTATAGTTATTTACAGTGGAATTCACTACGATGCTGTTGCATTGGCACCGGCCGGTGTTGATGGCATGCATGATTTTGATCAAACAGTATTTGACAATAACGATAGCGGTCAACACGTTCTGGCCGCATCTCAGGATCTACTGAAAATTTTGAAAGACCGACATTACTTTACTGACACTGCTCGTTTTTCGATAAGATGCGACCAATGTGGCTTGGTTCTTCATGGAGAAATAGAGGCACAGTCACACTCCGAGCAAACAGGACATTATAAATTCCAGGAGGTATCTGTTTAAGAAGTAAATTATTTGCCTTCTGATAGTAGCATTAAACAATTTTGCTCTCAGCATACACCTTGTACATATCGTTATAATAGTAGATTTGTCTAAATAGTATAAGTTCTCGGTACTTGTAATAAACAATTCTCTCTGACACATATCAGTAATATCCTACACTTGTATCTTTACTCAACAGCCATTTTTGATTCGTTTTGATTTCGCTTATTCGTCTCGTATCGCTCCACAAACTTTGCATACTTCTCAACACCAAGACCTGAAGCGGCATCTGCCTCCGCTTGTGTATACGGAATCTCTTTCAGAAGTCGTACTCTATAAAATTGTCTTGGTTAAATCTACTATTGCAAATCTTAAGTAGCCCAGTTTGTACCCGTCTAATTCGATTTATTGCACTTTCACTTACCTCCGCTTATGGTTTTTCCCTCGTCTATGCATCGTTTGAGCGAATTCTGTCTCAAAATATTTCGCACACTCAATACAATAATACTGCCCTAGGCCCGGCTTTGACTCATCTAAGGGTTGGCTCGAGAGCTTTTGCACGCTTGCTTCGGATGATAGATCTTCGTGAACTTGATCAAGATCACTAAATAGTTGTGTTAGTACTGGTTACGCTAAAATCGCACTTCGTTTAAGCTATTACTTTATATGCTCTCTACTTACCGAGTCCTTCTTTTAGTTTTTGATCTTCTTATGGAGCCCATGATATAAAGTTCCGCAATCTCTACAAATATGAAATAGTTGAGAGCTGAAAAAGTAGACGTAAAATTCTTTGCTGTATTGTATATCTTGCGCTGGGAGAAACGACTTTTCATAAACTAATTGCGACTTCCTCGACCAAATAAAATTTTACACACCAGGTCAAAGTTTAGTAGCAACGGATCTTTTTTATCGTTGACTGTATGCTATAGTCCTAATCTTTCGTGCAAGATGAATATATATAAATATAGCAGAGGACTAAATCAGGCGAGTAGGGAAATTAATACTGGACTTAGGCGCGGTACACTACGCTTCAAGCAGCAATGGAATCCAGGTAACTTCCAACGTTGGAATCGGAAATTTCATGCCAACAGAGCAGTCAACAATGGAAATTCTATCAGGACAGGAATATTGATTTCTGTTACTGGTTTGACAATGGCACTAGTAGGACTTACTGATCAGTTGCAGGCAGAGAAAAAACAGAACAATATCGGTGGTAAGTGTAGTACCTATGAGAACTCGCTGCTTAAATATAACGAACCTGTGAGATTAATTAATTAACATGCGCATAGTATATACTTGGGGATATAACGAAAAGCATTCTATTGGTCCTGGATATGACCAAAAGATAATTAGAACCCCTAGGCTGTTGTCATATTTTAATGGAGTTGCTTTACGAGACTTAGCTATCAGCGATGACGTTGGAGGTACGTATGATCTATATACTGTAAGCGTCAGATAGACAATATTAACAGAATATTTAATCTAGCCGCTCTGAATTCCAAGGGTGATCTCTTTTTATGGGGCGATTCCTATGATGAAGAATGCAAGCAGCCTGAGCTCGTAGTTTCCGGCAAAGACTTCAGTAATATAAAAATCAGCAATGACAGAATATACTGTTTGACCAAGAAAGGTGACGCGATATATTCTATTCCTGTATCCAAAAAAGAGCAGGCCATCCACGAACAGCCAGCTTCTTCTCGTAGCTGGTATTCGTCAATGTTTAATGTTCTCAATAATAGAATTAATTTCAAAGTATTAAAAGTTCCTCTTGATCGATCCGAGACCATTAAGGAAATCGCTACAGGCGAATACCACATGATCATTCTTACCAGTAAGGGTCGGGTATTTACTAGTATTACTGGTAAGAATGGCGTTAATTCCACTGAAGGTCAGTTAGGGATTCCAATATTGGCTCCTCAGGACTATCACGTTGGAGATACACCGTTGATCGACGCTGAGAAGGTACATGAAATCGCTACTTTGAGAGGAATCAACATTGTACAGATTGCTGCTGGTAGAGCCCACTCTATTGTACGAGATAGCAGCGGTCGTGTCTGGAGTTTTGGATCGAACTCCCACGGACAACTTGGTATCGATTTTACTCTCGAGAATGCTTTTATTCCTATTCCAACTTTCATTCCTCTAGATCGGCTCTACAAGGACAAGGCCACTGATGATGTTTTCTGCAGCCTTATCGCTGCAGGTGGAGATTCTACTTACTTTATGACTAGTGTGAAATCTACGGGCGATATTGACGTATGGGTCAGTGGAAATGGCCTTTCCGGGCAGCATGGTACAGGAAGGTTCCTTCACATGCAGGGAACTCCGCGGCACATCAAATCTCTTAGTGGAATCAATGAATACGATGAAAAGATAAGGGGCTTGCGCCAGATTCCTCTCCTTTATATCAGCGTCGGTCAGAAGCATGTAGCTGCGGTTCTGGACAATGCCATACCGAACAACTCTAATGGCCAAAGAGAGCTTTTGATCTGGGGCGGCAACGAGTATTCTCAACTTGGAAACGGAAAGCGTAACAGTCTTGCACGACCATCGTCCCTTGAAGCATTTATAGAATCAGGTAACGCATCTCCTTTCCCACAAATAAAGCAGGTGAATGATGAACAAGCAGTTTCGTTTGTAGAAAAGCAACATTTACCTTTGATCAAATCTTCTAAAGGCAGCTCTATGGAAGCCACTATTGTATGTGGAGGTCATAATTCTGCCATTTACTGGAAGACTGTTTAAATTCGATTAATAGTAGAAGTTGTGGTACTTCTTTTCTCTTCTACTATATCTAGTATTCTGCAGTAGTTCATGGCCCATGGGCCTATTGACAGTTGTATATAGCTCTTAAACCCAAATTCTCAACCATTGCTATCTAACTATTACAGTAGTAACTATTCTCTGTTGCCATAACCCTATGCCTACAAATTCAATTACCCGAAAGCAAAATCTTATTAACAGCATATAACAGGAACCCTAATACAAGGAAACTGGACACGCGTTCCACCTTCTTAGAAAGAGGCGAAGCTATAGCAGCAAAAATTTCCGTAAGGGTGTGAGGTTTTTTTTTGACATCTAGAATATTGTGAGCGAAATAAAGGAGGGGTCACTTTTTTTAGACCACACCAGGTACTTAACTATAGATTTTATAGGTGGTATAGAGATATATTGTCGGAAAAGATTAGAATATACGACTGCTTTGCGGCAAGTCTGAGGTGTAGAAATCACATCGATTCTTTGAGAGCAGTAGACAAGAGAAGTTCGTCGTTGCAGCAGCTAAGGCCCACATTTTCTCTTTAGTACATACATTTACTGTATGCATATATACGCTAGAGATATATAAATGCAGCATTTTGGTCCTCAGAGTCAAATAGAAATGCCTCCTCACCGCAATATGTACTACGGTCATCATAGGCCAGAATCTGCATCGGACCCTTTTGCAACAGAAGGCTGGAATAACCCCAATGGTCACGCAGGTGGTATGTCTGCTCATCCGGATGCACCAGGTCGCCCAGGCCACACAGGCCCTCATGGGCCCCCAAATACTCCCGAGTCTTTTGGTAGACGCCCGTTTTTCGGTCCTCCTGGTACGACAGATGAAATACCTAAATGTATCTTCTATATGCATCATGCTGAGTTCGCTCGATATCTTCCCCTCGTGGCTTTTATCGGTGCAGTGATTTTGCTCTTTGTGGTGCGCAAGATGGAAAGACCAAGACGACCAATCGGTCCTTGGTAAGTACGAATTGTTCGTGATTGATGCATAATATAAGTGTTTTACTAATAATTCTGTTTAGGATATTGGATTTTAATCGTCAGATAGTTTCTGCTGTTATCTCGGGATTTATCGCTCACTTGGCGGGTGGTGCTACTTTGGAGATGAGCGTCGGTAAACACATGGGATGTCGCATATCCTTAGTGATATATTTTTTTGAAACAGTAATTGGCATCCCTGTCATATATCTTACATATAAGTTGCTATTTCGTTTTTCAAGATATGTTTTTCTAGGAAGAAAGTCAACTCGCTTGTACGAGGATGAACTCAAATTCGGTCTTCAGAGTGGTGCATACGGACATCCAGTAAAATTTACAATCTTCGCTTTACAAACTCTTTTCCTTACAGTTGCGTTCACTGTTGCTAGACTATTTGTCCTTCTGATAGTTAGTGCTTCATCAGAAACCTCAGAAGCTGTTGTTAAAGGTCTACTAGGATGGTCCTGGGTTTTAGGTCCTGGTGCTGAAATCTTGCTACTTAAAGGGATATATCCATTTCTCTTTTGGAGTATACGATTTGTGAGCATAGATTTCTTGATAAGATATTGGCCGCGAGCAAGTTCTAAGGATAATGAACAGTCGGAATATAATGCCTCCACATGTGGCTTTCCTACTATGCGATCGCATTATGGGGACGAGGTGGCTGATTTGGAACAGTTAGTTGATTTGAATAGTTCGACTACGACTGATAATGATTCTCAGGGAACTGTTGTAGCTGATGGAATAGTTCATTTGTCTACTTCAAGCCACGGGCAGTCACAGGTCGAGCAATCTATGAATCAAAGACAGTCATCTGATGTAGAAGTTGCGATTGATGTATCTTCTGGTGCTATTCCAAACGAACCTCCGTCTTACGCGATTGATGTTGGAAGCAGTCAAGACACTCCTGTGGTCGATTGCCCACAAGTACTGTCACCAGAAATTCAAGTACAGATACAGTCCTCAGATGACCAAGTACCAGAAGAAGAGTTGCCGACTTATGACGATAGTCAACGCGAAGCTCTACTGGATCGTGAGCGTCAGCGACAACGTATCTTGGATATGAAACGACAACACTCGCCGTAAGTGCTGTGGTAATATACATGGCCATGAAACGATGGGTAACTACTATGGAACGTATCTAACAAAAGAGATGAAATTTTAGTTGATACTCTGTAACACAGCATATTTTGGTCTTTCTTTTAACTTTCATGTTTTGTTTAAAATTATATATTTGAGCAAGAGTACTTGGGAAGTAGTTAAGCACTATGAAATTTAGTGTATGGCTTTCCAAGTAACTTCTTTATCTGTCGCGAGCTGGATGGTGGGCGTTTGATTTTTTTTTTATTTATATCTTTTTTTTACAACATTCGTAACTTTTGTATCCAATTTAAGTTGTATAATTTCAATGAAGCCACTTAGTATTTTGTAATGTATTTCAGTGTTTAGCAACAGTCATTTTTCTGTTCATTTGGAATATAAAGGATGGCCAAGAACCGATATCCCGCCTTCTTTTCGTTCTGATTTCAATTTTCAGGATTACAGCCTCCTGAATCCGGTAAAATTGTACTTCTTTTATCGTTCTCTGCATGCTATTTATACAGTGCTACTGGATCTTGTTTGCTTGCTGGTCTATCTTCTGATCAGTGCATATAGGAGTGACCAGTTTGGTCTTTGTTTCACTCTCACTTAAAGTTACTGATCAAATCACAACTCTATCTCATAGTAAACGAGTGAGGACGTAATGTGCTTTGATATCCCTATTTCAGAGAGTCTGAGTGACGATTTCAAAACTGAATAATAGGTTGTGGTCTATAAATACTCAGGAACGCTTAATACAGTCCGCACATCTCACTGTAGGATACGCCATTGCATAATAAATTATGAAATATTTACATACTTCGAAGAATATAGAAAAGTGAAAACCAACTAAAGTCGATTACAGTAATCACAGTTTAAATAAAATAAGTAGACTTTCCAATGTTTCTAGAGAGTGCTAACAACTACACTTTAAGTAAGAACAGATTGGTTCAGGCAATAGATCTTTACCAGCACACACATAACAAAAGTTGGATATACGGATATCAGTTCATTATACTTAACTAGCGGTCATGGACAGCTGCATTTATTGAGGTTGAGAAAGATATTTATGGCAAGATCAATGTATTGTCTAATTAAGAGAGCCTATTTACGAGCCAGACTATCATTTTGACAGCTTCATTGACTATGACTGCAGGACCATCAGAGGTTTATATGCATCTGCCGCGAAGCCAACCTACTCGCTGCGTGGTGCGGAGAATAGACTCAAATTCCATCCCACTTTAAAGCACAGCTCTCTCGGATGTAAGGCACTCGAATCTTGAGCTAGACCAAATTAGCCGGAAAGGGATAACCTTCTATTTAGAAATCTGTAACTGGCAGCAAACAGTAAGCAAGTAATCTAGAGACATATAATATATTCCATAGCCTGTTCAATACTATTATCCGAATGTTTACCAGCTTAAGAAGGGGTCATGATATTGCACATTAGATTATGCAATTTTCGCTTATCGAGTCAAAAGTTCTAATTACAGGGTTGGCAGATTTGGTGGTCACCAGTCTTTTTAATAAAGTAATTCGTAATTTGAATAGTAGCATACATAATAACAGGGTCAACTGTTATATTAGATAAATCCGAACAATTAATGCTTGGTATTGGGCCGTGCAACTGTATATAACAGGGAAATATGTAAGGTTTCTTTCAGTAGACCCTGAATCATGTTCTAAAGCTTTATGTAGTTATATTAAAACTTCTATGCAGCGTACCACCAAGCCAGTTCACTCCAGAGTCTCCTCCATGGCAAGAGGTGAACAAAGGAATTTGGTAGCACTATTAACTTGATTAAGAGGCGAAATGATCATAAATATTATACCATAAATTATCTCAATATTGAGGTATTCCATATAGCCAATAAAAACAAAATAGATTATCACAAAATATTCACATCACAATTAAATAGAAGACATTAAAAACGTACAGACCATCAATAGAAAATATTAAGAACTGCTAATCGAAAAGAAAGCTAAATATAACTTTCCCGTGTATTGAATGTAATAAAATGTAATAAGTCAGAAGAGAGCATCGTAAACGAAAGCAAAATTACTCTCACCGTATGCCCGTCATACGAAAAATAAAGCAACAACAATCTTTGTAGTAGTAATATACATTCCTATAGTATTTTTAAATGCAAAAATATGCACATTTTGCAAGCTACGACAGAAATTGATGCATATGACAATGTCGAGCTTCTGTTAAAATAAAAATACCGTAAACGCCAAAAAGTATGAAACGGAAGCGCACCAAAACTCAGTTATTACGTCTTCAAAGAATAATCTATATCTTCGACGGATATCTCACTGTAGGTTCAAAAAGCATTCTACTGAATCTTTCCCTAGGTGTCGATGGAAGAGATTTGTTCTTGCGATAGCTACGACTATCCGCAGCTAAACTAGGCTCCTCGATCAATGGCACTTCTAGCGTACTATCAGTTCCATGAATGATAGACTTTTCAGAAACATCTCCTGGCAGATCACGATACTTTCTAGGGAACTTTCGCATCAGAAACAATACCAGAGTCAGGAGAATTGCCGCACCAACGACGGAACAGATAACAATGATAAGCGTCTTTGCAGTGACGCCTTTGTTGTCACTTGCGGCAGAAGAGTACAAGCCACCCTCGTCCTGCGTAACTGCAGAAGACGTAGCGCTATCAGTAGCAGTAATTGAATATGTACTGAGCAAGTTAGATGCAGCTGATGACGAAGAGATAACAACTGAAGTAACGAAGGATGTCGGAGAACTGACAGATGTAAACGTAAGGGACATAGCTGTACCGATGCTTACCAACGAAGCCGAATCTGTAGCGAGGGCGATACTGCTCACTGATTCAGAGATGAAAGTAGCAGAAATCATGCTGCTTGGAGGAGCACTATCGTCCGTAATCAATGGGACAGAGGGAAGAGAAGTCATTACGCCTTACCACCGTTGTCTGTAGGGTCTGCGAATTGAGATTTTTGAGTAGCCCACCTGTAGATATATATAAGAACGAAGATGCACAGCGATTGAATAGTAGGCTCTTCTTTTTGTATATAGATATTTTGCACTGTGGATTAAGTTGCGTTTCATATAACGGTATAAACTAGTCTTCTGTTATGTCCAGCACAATATATGCTTCCCCTTTTAGCTATACCGTAACTCGAAACACCACTTGGGCAAGAGTAGAATAAGAATGCCGATAAGCGGATGGCTGAGGAGAAAAAAAGTGCAGGGTCGACCAACTGAAATGAATATTTCACTGCCGAAGACACTTCTTTTACTACGACTACGAAAAATGAATTGCTTCCCCAATGGGGCACAGGATCGTAGATAATAACATGAGATCTATGGTATTGACTGCATTTTAGTAACGGGGTGGTCCGAATAGACTTCGAACCTTGCAGATGGAGGGTCACTAACAAGAGAAGCGAGAAATGCAGCGAAAGTACAGACGAAACGATTAAGGGTCACATGCTAAACTATTCTGGGAATAGAACCAGGTACAGAGAAGTTAAAATACGTCACTACGGTTCCCCTGCAGCCTAAAGGAACACAGTTAGGGCTCGCTGAAATGCTTAAACTTCAAGCCCTAACATTCACTTCTATGGATAATCGCGGGTGCTGTGTGTTAATGTCAGCAACCGTACCACAGGTATTAAATACTCCTAGGTGTTCTTAGAAAAACGTAATACGAGGATAACCAAGCATATAAACAGCATGATGAGTAATATCGTGGAGAACGCTAGGATTCGCTGTATAAAGCAGTCTCATACTGATCCTGAATACTTTTAGAATTATTATGGTGTGCTAAATACTACAGACTTCCAGTAGCGCTTAGGCACTGCATCTCCACGCATGCAGGCTAGCCTACATTCTACCAGAGAAATTATTTGCTCCAGGCTCCGGGCCACTTTAGCCTGCTTCAGCTTGTTTTGAATGGGACCTGACAAGGAGAACAGTTTGTAATGAAAATGAAGGCAGTACTAACATCACATCACTTGAGAGTAGTCTGCAGAACGTTAGTAACAATCGGCTAGTATTATATAGTCGAGACCTAATAGATTTAGGGCAAGCATTAAGCGTGAGTATATTTAACGGAAGCTACAAATCCTGTTTAAATTGCAGGCAGCATTTGTATGTCCGTGTCTGCTCGCTGAGGCACTAAACCTTTTCACAGTCCTGGCTTGCTGCAGCAAACAGCATTTTAGGCAGCTTGTATCCAATATCAAGGCAATATCGAAGCAGCAAGAACGCTAATTTCTGTATAGAAGAATCTACAGCTGCAATTAATGATGTAATATGTATTAAATGAAGGCTACCCGCTACTTTCTGCAGAATGTCGTCATACCTGCCGGCTGTGTTTGCTTACTGTAAAATCAGATATGTTGGTTTCCTTTCTCATCTCTGCGGCTCATTACATGCTTACCTCCTACCCGTAGTTAGCAAGTTCGGAGTAACCGCAATACAGCAAAATATTAAGTACGTAATCCTCAGTGCCCATAATACGCTAATATTTCAAGGGGCATCATATATCAGGTTTGGCCTTCCATATACCCGTCCGTCGCGTTCTGATGCAAACAGCGCAGAGTCTACGGCGGGCCTGCACATCAAGACATTATTATTAACATAAACCACGGCACTCGTGCCTTGCGTGTCTCTCGCCGGGACAAGTGCTGTAGTCACTAGCACTTTTCTAATAATCGAGAATTTGTACGTTCAATTTGTATTAACACAAAGACATTAACATTTTTAGAATCTAGAAAGGAAATGTATAAGGCCAAAAGTATGCAATTCTTTTCGTTTAATTATTGAGCGTATCGTGTGGCACACGTCTTAATGTAGATATCCGTAGATATAGATAGACATACAGAAGCAGTAATCCCACAGTCTGGGCAGCGAATAGTAATTCTTCTCTAATAAACGAGAGATATTTTACATATTGACAATCACGACAAATGAAAGGTGACAGATGATTGATGAAAGATGACGTAAAAGAACCAGAAAAAATAGTAATAATGACAGAAACAAATATAAAATGGCGAAAAATATAAATACTAATAAATCATGGACTTTCTCTATTTTGTTAGATTTGTCGGACACTTGGTTAAATGTATACTGCGAGGGAGAATTAAAGTAGCTCAGAAGTTCATTCCCTTTATAAAGTAGTAAATCAATTACACAGTCCCATTTTCCATCTAAGAAGTCTCCTCCCTTCGGCGTTTAAGTGCCACAGGCGGTCCAGCCACTACCTGACTTTCTCCACCTTGATTGTTGCTCACTACACTAGCACTAGATTCACTAGTATCAACACCAGACTCATCTTCACGACTTCTCTTGACTCCTTGAGGAGTCTGAGGTGCAACAACGTCACTAGGTGCCACAGATATTGCCTCTGTCGACGTTCCTTGCTGCGGCTGAACCTGCATATTCCCGCCTTGTTCAGGATCGATATTATGTTGTGGCTTATATTGGTTAGCAGTATTCTGACCATTGCTAGCAGGCGTGCCAGCCATACCAGACTGAACACCTTGGACTACAGTCACACCTTGATTATTACCAGTTTGGGAAGGCGTGGGGATATGCGATGTTCGTGTTGTCGTAGGTCTCTGTAAGACACTCTGACCATCAGTACTCGCTAGACTTCTCCTAGTTTGATTTCCCTGGCCAGGCTGTTGCTGTTGTTGCTGTTGTTGCTGTTGCTGACGCATCATTTGCATACCTGGCCGCTGTAGCTGTGGCAGCTGCGAAGATGCAAGTCGTTGTTGAATATGCTGTTGATTCATATTTCCACTTAGAGTTCTCTGAGGAGGTCGAATTCCGCTGGAGTGCAGCTGCTGTTGTTGTAGTTGCTGCTGTGGATGTTGCTGTGGATGCTGTTGTTGTTGTTGTTGTTGTTGTTGTTGTTGTTGTTGTTGTTGTTGTTGTTGTTGTTGTTGTAGTGGCTGTTGTTGCTGTTGTTGCTGTTGAGGACTTCCTTGCATAGGAGGACGTAGTTGGGATCTTTGGTTTGCTTGCGCAACTCCTTGAGCAGGAATGTTTCGAGTCTGGGACTGCTGATTCTTAGAACTCGTTTGGCTAGCTGGCGCGGCAACAATAGCATTGCCAGCAGCAGTGGTAGCTTCTTTACCAGAACCTCTTAGCTCAGCTAGTTGACGCTGTGCTTCTAGCTTGTCCTTCTCAGCCTTTTCAGCTCTAGCTTTCAGAAGGGTATTCCTCATAGCAGCTTCTTTAGCTGCAGATTCGCGGGCTGCACTAACAGCAATTTTCTTTTGCTCCTCCAATTCAGCAATCTTGGCTTGTAAGGTCTGCTCCAATTCAGCTTTGTGCTTAAGCTCCAATTCAGCTTTAATGGCCGCAATTTTTTGCTCGGCAGCTTCAGTAGACTCATTAGAACTACTGGCCCCCTCATGCTCTTGAGATGAGTTATTAGACGCAGTAGCTGCAGCTTCATTCAATTGTTTTTTGAGACTCTCAATTTCCGACCGACATGTTGCAAGTTCCTTATGAGAATTAGCTAATTCCAATTCACATTGGCTCCTAGCTTCAACCATATTTTTCAATTCGACCTTTGATTTTTCAAAATCTCTTTCAAGCTGTGATATCCTCTGAACTAATTCTGAATTCTTTCGAGATAGATCTAGATTGACCTCGGATTCCGCATTGGTAGTAGAGTTAACAGATACCAAAGCAGAAGAAGCAGACTCTGGTTGATCCGACATTACAGGAACAGTCTGCTTTTCATTTCGCATCTTCTCCAGATCCAATATCTTGTTTCGCAAATTATCACCTTCCTGTTCAAGTCTTGTAACCTGCTCTTGTAAATTTTCTGATTTTCCTTTAAGATCTGACAATTCCTTTTCTTTGGTTTCCACAGAAGTTCGCAGAGGTGCTACTTCTTCTTGTAGCGTCTTGACTCGTTCCTTAAGCGCTTTGTTGTCTCTGACAAAGTTACCAAGCTTAGTATTAAACTCCGCTTTGATTTTATCAAACCTATTAGCCATAGCCATGAGCTTCTCTTTCTCAGCAGTAGTTTCAGCCTTTGCAGCTTCGATTTCTGTCTTCGATGAAGATCTTGCAGACTCGACCTCATTGAGAGCATTCTCTAGTTGGGCATCTTTTTCTGCCAACAGCTTCTGTTTCTCATCCAAGCTTTCTTTGAGCGAAGTGAGAGCTTTAGTATTTTCATCTCTTTCTTTAGTGAGAACTTCAATACTTTGCTTGAGAGTTTCCACTTCATCCTTCAGATTTTGGAGCTCGACGGGATCCACGCGTTCGTATTTCTGAAGTATTTGTTGTACTCTACCTTTCCATCTATCATTATCTTCTTGGACGAGCTTTATTTGTGCCTCCTTTGCGTCAATCTCCCCTGTGAGCTCCGCGACCTTGTTCTGGAGAGGATCAATAGTACTTTGTAGCTTTTGAGCATTCTCTTCTAGGGTTCTTATGCGAGCAGCACAACGTTTGTTATCCTCACGCAGTGAAAAATTGCTCTCTCGGAGGATGTTAAGCTCATTGACCTTATTCACGAGTTCCTCGTATTGCTCAGCCCTCTCACGAGCAGTAGAACTGGATTCTCTTTCAGTTTCTAATTGAGCTCTAACCTCGTCCAATGATTTGAGTGTATGATCCAAACGCTGTTTCAGGCGCTTGGATTCCTGCAAGGAAAGCTCATATTGACAGTCAACCAACTCCTTCTCATGACGTAGGAACTTAATAATTTCGCCCATTTCTGAAATCTTAGTATCTACGTCGTTGACCTCATCCAATTCAGACTCGCTAATAGCCTGGTCAGTCTGTTGATCGGTGGATCGCTGAGTAACAGGCGTAGACTGGACAGAACTAGATTGGGTTACACGTGATGGCGTCATCGGTGGTCTAATACCAGATTGCCGCCTTGACCGTTCAATTTGTGAAGATAAAGATTCAAATTGATTATGAAGAAGCTTATTCTGTTCCATTACACTATCATACCGAGTCTGGAGATCCGAAATTTCCTTTTCGTATCCAATCTTCCTTTCTTCCCAAACTGCCTCAAGATTTGCTGCTGCATTTTTCGCTTGATCAGCTTCCGCCCTCAGATTGTCAATAGTCTTAACTATTTCATCATATTGCGATCGTATCTGTTGGAGTTCTTGGGCAGTATGGCCATGCTTTACAAGCTCAGCTTCATAATTCCGTTGAGACTCATGAGTGATTTCAGCTTGCTTCTTGAGATCATTCTGTAAGAGTTTTAGACTTGCATTGAGTCGTTCTTCAGATGCTTTGAATGCAGCGATCTGTCCTTCCAAACTCTTACGATCTTCTTCACTCTTTCTAGCATCATGAATTGCTTGCTCTTGTGCTTGCTCAAGTTCCTGAGAAACTGCAGATAGCTCCTTAGAAAGAGTAACGATTTGAGACTTAAGGTTCTCGATCTCTGTATTCCTAGAACTCAACTGTTCCTCCACTGAAGTCTTGTATTGGTCATGACTTGTCGTCATTTCCTGCAAAGCATCTTCCGCAGCCTTTGCTATATTTGTCAAGTTTTCTGCGTGATCCTTAGTTCTTTCTAGCTGTTCTTTAGTAGAGGCTAGCGTGTCCTTTAGCTCACAAATCTCAGCCTCAAGATTCTTAGTTACACTAAAACCTTCTTCGTCAATCTGCCTCTGATACATTGCTGCTTTCTCTTCCACAGAAGCGAGATTTGTCGTTAATTTTTCGACCTTTACTTGCAAATCTTTCTGATTATTTTTGGCTTCGGTAAGCGCACCTTTTGTTGCCGAGAGTTCTTCCATTAGTTTTGTAGACTGCTCATGATGCTCTTTAAACTCATATTCTTGTCTCACACGTATACTGCGAAGTTCTTCATTTGACTCTTCTAATTTCTTTCGAGTTGCACTAAGATCGGCCTCAAGGGATTCCACTTGAGAGACCAGACGTTGTCTAGTTTCTCCATCTGATCTCTCACGCTCAGCTTCTAGATTCTGGAGATAAGCGATCATGTTGTTAAGTCTAGTACGCTCTTCGGCCAGTATCTCATTATCTTGCACTAGACGCTGTTCTACCGATGTCCAGACATTCTTCTCAGCTTTCAGTTTTGCTACTTCGTTTCGCATTGCTTCGTTAGCTGACTTTAGTTCAACAACCTCGCTCGCAACTTGCTGTGTCTTGAGATCTTGCTTTATAAGAGTTTCTTGTATAGAAGCGTTACGCTTCTGTATCTCTTCATTTTCTTTCTTCGTGATCTCATAATTATCACTCGCAATCTTGAAACGCTCGTTTATCAACTCAAGTTGAGTCTGAGCACGAGAAAGTTCCTGTTGAATAGTAGCACGCTCATCCGCTACTCTTGAAATCTGATCATTGAGCAACTTAATATCTGTCGACGATTCCTTTCTATAGAGATCGTACTTAGACTGGATCTCAGTCATATCTTGAGATGCTTTATCAAATTTAGCTTGCAACTGTTTATATTCATCAGTTGCGGCGATATTTACTGCTGAAATATCTGATGATATCGAAACATTACTATTTTGACCATCCTTATTTTGCAGCATGTCTCTGAACATATCCCGCTCGCGAGTCAAGGCTTCAGCTCGAATCTTTAGACTAGCCAACTCCTTTTCAAACTCTGCAATCTTTTCGTTTCGCTCTTCCAAGGCTGCAGATTCCAAATCTTCCATCTTCCTTCTGGTATCAGACTCTTCGCGTTCTAGTTTATCGCCTAACTCTCGCGTTACTCGTAGCAGATTCTGATTCTGCTGCTGCAGCTCTAAAACGTTCTTGTAAACGACTAGACGCTGAGATATTAGGGCGTCCGTGTCGGAAGCGTCTGAGAAAGATTCAGTATCATTTATGAGTTTTCGAAGAGCGTTTTGCTCAGCTGGCGATAATGGTCCTGAGCCAGATGAGCTGGCTTGAAGCTCTACAAGAAGCTGTTGAACTTGACGAGACAAATCATGAACTTGATATTTATAGATTTTGATCTCACGCTCACTATCATTGACACTGATAGTGAGATTTCTAACCTGCTTCTCGAGATCTTCCTTGTCTTTTTCTGTCTCATCTAATAATGACGAAAGACTAACGACCTCATCTTTCAGTCGCGTAGCATCTTCACGCTCGGCTTGAATTATTGGTGCTCTCGTCTCCAAATCCTGAAGGAGTTCATCAAAACTAGACTGGAGGGCCTTGTTTCTTTGCCTTTCATTCTCCAATTGGTTTTTTGTTTTCATGAAATCAGTATACAATTGCGTGAGAGAGACGCCGCCCTTTTGGATCTGAGATATAACATGGGCAGAAGGTGAAAACAAGGTAACCGGGGATTGATCGGTGTCCCTAGCTCCGGGTCCACGAGGAGTAGATGGCATGCCTGGTTCTCCACGACCGTCACCGTTTCCAGCCTCTGATTCCTGATTGGCGTATAGTTCTTCCAATTGAACCTCCAAAGCTGAAAGCTTGGTTTCAGCAGCATCCGCTCTGTCTCGCTCCTTCTCAGCAATTGTCTGCCAACTCGCTGCATATTGTGATTCCTTATCCCGTTCAGCTTCAAGAGCTTCTTCAAGCTCGGTAATGCGAGCCTTTGCTTCCTTAGTAGATCTCTCCCATAAATCTGATAATCTCTGCTGAGATGTCATTTCCTTTCTGAAATTCTCCTCTGAAAGTGCATTAGAATCTTGAAGAGACTTTATTTTAATCAACGACTCTTCATAGTTCTTGGACAATAGATTAACTCTATCTGTCAAAGTTTTCTTAGCCTGCTCTAAGATGGTAGTATTTGCGAGTGCAGTATCTAACTCATTCTGAAGTTTTGAAATCTGAGATGATTTTTCTCGACGCAGAGCCGCCAGCTCCGTCGTCTTCGCTGTTAATTCAGAGTCCAACCATGTATTATTAGTCTTTATCAATTCGATTTCTTGTAATAGACTTTGTTCCCGAAACTGCAAAGATATTAATATTCGTTAGTATCTATCCTATGTCACTCACCATTAAAAGGCAACTTGAAAAGCAAATCATCTAGATTTCTCTCTCCACCACGCTTGCTCCTCTTAAGTTATCTCACCTTCGCTGTTAGTTTTGCTGATTCAGCCTCTTGTAGCTTGTTCTCTAGCTCAACAGAAACTTTACGTGATTCCGTGAGCTTCAATTGAATAGCGTCATAATCAGTGTTGAAATCTGCAATTTCTCTATTTTTCCTATCGAGAGCTTCAACTGAATGTCTATTCTCGACTTCTAGGGCCTCAATCCTCTGTCGCAGGATCAAAGGCGAGTCATCGTCCAGCGACATCGTATTAATATAAGATATTCACAGCAAAATACTACTACTCTAAAGAATGCTAAGAATTGATAATGCAGTTTATAAAAGAGGATTTAGATTGATGGATATTGTGCTTGGTTACTGCCTGTTCCCTTGGTCTGTCTCTTACGCAATACCAATTGATCTGGCGTTTCTATAACCAAAACAATCTCCTTAAATCTCGCAATCGTTGTCACTAGACTATGAGACGTCTTTCAGACAGTAGTACTTTGGGCCCAGTCAATACACTCCCTTGACTGCTTGAAAACAGATCGCCGTCCTTCTCTTATTTAGTAAAAAATATGCGTAACATTCAGAGAGGACATGGGAATATTTTTTGTATGAATTTGGTGTGCTTGTGTTCACATAGTTACCCGGTTTGAATCAATTGTCAAATACAAGTCCCTTACATTACCAATTGCCATTTAAAATTTATGGGATACAAGTATCAATCGATATTAAAAGAAATACTAGTCGCTTATTAACGTATTTTACAATAAAGAAAACAATTCAAACAAAAAATACAATTCGAAAACACTTAGTAAAAATAAAAGATTATACCAACGTGCCCCACTACTTCAGCTGCTGCTCCTGATGATCAGATTCATGAGATAGATAAAGACAATGCGTGATGATAGGTTTAAATAATCAAGAAAAATCGGTAGAAGATAAAATATCTGAATACAGGTTACGCACGCACTTACTACATCCTTCACGGCTGGGATTTGCACGAAGAATCTATGCGAACATGATATTGCTATCACCGCTGTGGTCATCTGCGACCCGAATTACACAAGAATAAAAGCCATCTACATCGTAGGAGGATGACTCGATCGTGCAGCCGGAGAAGGCACTACAGCCTTAGGCTTTGTGGTTCCCAAATTTGGGCTCGGAGCAGGCGATGCTGATGATGATGAAACTTGCCGTTTCGCAACATTACTGCTCGGCTTTTCACCACGAACAACTCTTTCAATATCAGCCTTGTCCAATGTCTCATATTCGAACAAAGCCTCAGCAAGACGATTCAATTCCACATTTCTCTCCTTCAAAAGTTGCCGAGCACGATCCTCAGATTTCAACAAGACATCTCGAATTTCTCTCTCCGCGAGTTCACGAGTAGACGCAGACCATTCACCCCAATTGTCAGCAAGCTCGACAGGTCCCACTTTATCAGACATACCAAAGCTAGTAACCATTTGTCTCGCAATACTAGTGGCCTTTTTCAAATCGCTTGAGCATCCGGAAGTAACGTTATCAGAACCATTGATGTATTCTTCAGCAATCTTGCCACCCATACACACATCTATCTGAGCAAGAAGTTCCTTCTTGGTTTGCTCGTACTTATCCATCTCAGGTAGCTGGAAAGTAACACCTAATGCACGACCACGTGGAAGTATGGTTGCCTTATACAACGAAGTAGCTCCAGGAGTATACATGGCCATCAAAGCGTGGCCAGCTTCATGAAAAGCAGTTAACTTTTTTGTCTTATCAGTCAAGACCATCGTCTTCTTCTCAGCACCCATCAAAATCTTATCCTTAGCCCATTCAAAATGATTCGTATCGACTGCCACAGCATTTAGTTGCGAAGCATGAATAGCTGCTTGATTGACCAGGTTCTGAAGGTCAGCTCCGGAGAAACCTGGTGTTCCACGCGCAATTGTCTCAACGTCAACATTACCAGCAGTCTCAACATTTTTCATATGATGTCTTAAAATAGCAGCTCTTCCACGTACGTCAGGAAGATCTACATTCACAATCTTATCAAATCGACCGGGTCTCGTAAGAGCTGGATCCAAAAGTTCAGGAAAATTGGTAGCTGCAATAAATATAACTCCAGTGGACTGTGCGAAGCCATCAAGATCCACTAAAAGCTGATTCAAGGTCTGCTTGACGTAAGCTTGATCTCGTGCATTACGTCTAGCTCCAATAGCGTCTAACTCGTCAATAAAGACAATGCTTGGTGCTTTCGCTTTAGCAGCCGCAAAAAGCTCACGAACGCGTTTAGCACCTACTCCGACGTACATTTCATCAAACTCGGAGCCACTCATAAAGAAGAATGGAACGCCAGCTTCACCAGCGACAGCACGTGCCAACAATGTCTTACCGGTGCCAGGAGGTCCGGTCAACAGAACACCCTTAGGAAGACGACCACCAAGACCAGTGTACTTGGATGGATCTCGTAAGAAATGTACAATCTCTTCAAGATCAGCTCTAGCTTCGTCTACACCATGAACATCTGAAAATTTAACAGTCGGTTGAGTCATCGGAGTATCTTGGCGAGCCTGAGGTGGTCCTTTTAAAAATCCTGTAGTTTCTGTCGCCAAAGCGGCAGCCACCATAAGAAGATAAAATGTAATGCCAAGGCCAAGTACCATTCGAACATAACGAAATACGAGTGATCCCTTAGAATCCTGTAGAACAACATGGATAGGATCAGACTTCAAGCCAGAAGTAGCACTTAAAGCACCAACACCAGGCCGTGACCAAACGGCTGATTGACCATCGCTATTCATTACAGGCTGTTTAATGTTCTCCAACTTCTTCGTCTCTCCTAATCGTTCAAGCGCCATCGTGTATAATTTTTCACATTCTGGATTAGAAGCAATACTAGAAGTCTCAAATCTTTCAACTACTACTTGAGGATAGTTGTTCGCAAGAAGAGCAACATAGAAATCAGCTTGCAGAGCTGCATTTGATGGATCCGCATTGGCCTTCTTTTCTTTGGCGGCAAGAATCTTAGTTACCCAAGTTGATGCAAATCGCTTCATTCTGTTGTGAAATAACAGATCCAGGGAACTCAAATTTGTCGCTTGGGGTCTCTGAAGCCCATACTCTACATTGGTACACATCGTTAGCAGTCAAATAACTTTCATGGAAACTATCAAACTCCTAAATGATCTTGTGCAGCGAGTAATTTTTTAAATACTTACGATTTAAGGAATTAGAGACAAATGTTCGTTTCAAGCCATACTGACTCTAGGCACAGTTAAGTTAGCAATTCAATCCTATGATGATCATCGAAATATTTTAAAAACAAAATTACCGGAATGCATACGATATTATAGCTGTATGTAGCTTTCACTAAAGATGAATTAGCCCGAAAGGGACGAAGCTGTATGCCAGTTGCTCGTCTCATAAGCTCATTTCGAAAGCTTTGAGTACTCTAGAAATGATAATATTAGTCAAATTTGCGTCTAATTTTAAGCAATAAGATATTGGTTATAGAATATTCATTGCCGGTAGCTTCTATTCATATTGAAAATAGCCACATCTTGAAAGGTATAGATATTACTACTTACTAGTAACAGATTCGCCATTTATCGGAGATCAATCAATACGGAGTGTAAATTTATTCGAATACCTGCCACAACGAAACAGCAGAAAAGTATTTCGGACGAAATCAAATATTTTAGTGCCGAACTGAAGTTTTGACGCTCTTCTACAGTTTGACAATTTTATAGGCTTCACAATAAATCAATTTCTACTAAAATATTCGATATAGATCACTGTAATCAACCGGAAAGCTCTGCCGCTGTCAATGAAAATTGTCTCTCCTTCAAACTCGAGAGAAGCTGCCACCTAATATCAAGCAAAGATCTTCTCCTCTAGTCTAGCAACTACCAGTGTAACTGACACAGCTTATAAGACTAAATTTAATAGAGTGAATACCAAATGAGCGACTGCTGGGGAAGCAACTAGTCTCGCATTACCAAAAATCTTGAACACAATTGCCAAATTGTTCTATTAAATCGCTACTCTTAATAATACATTTTACTCACGAGTGGCGAGGCGCCGCGTAGATCTCAGCATTGTGCACAAGAAATATCGGAACAATACCCTTACCACAAATTTACCCACTGAACAATTTACATGTATAGTAATACGATTGACGCGTTAATATTCAGTCAGTGTGTCAGACAGTAATATTTGCCTGTCTGGATGCAAACATAATGGCGAAGTCATCAAAGACGAAGCAAAGAAGCTACTCAGATGACAATGGCATGGAACAGGCACCTACGAACATAAACCCATATAAAGTGCTGAGTGTTGAAAAGACTGCAACTGATGCTGAGATCAGAAAAGCTTACAGACATCTAGCTTTGGTGAATCATCCAGACAAAGTAGCAGCTGATGAACGCGACAAAGCGCATGTTGTGTTTCAAGAAATCGTATTTGCTTATGGGGTGCTTTCAGATCCTTCAAGAAGAAAATTATATGATACTACCGGAAGTCTTGAAGAGACGCTAAATGAGTTCAAATGGAAAGATTATTTTGATCAGATGTACAGCAAAGCAGTCACAAAGGAGATGATCGAAGAAGACAAACATGAATATAGAGAATCGGGCCAAGAAAGAGCAGACATATTGAAATATTATGTGCAATCTAAGGGATCAATTGATTATATTTTTGAAAACGTCATACACTCTGAGATATTACAGGATGAAGAGCGATTCCGTAAAATTATAGATGATGCTATACAAAAGAAGGAAGTGAAGGCATACAGGGCATACACCAATGAGTCGAAATCATCCAAGTCAAATCGCAAAAAGATTGCAAAAAGAGAAGAAATTGAAGCTAATGAGCTAGCAAAGGAATTGGATGTTAGTAACGCTGTTAGAGGATCAGAGGATGATCTCGCTGCGTTAATAAAACATAAGAATGGAGTCAGAATGGAAAGCTTCTTTGAAAATTTAGAGAACAAATATGCTTCAAAGCGGAAATCCAAGACAGCCGAGAGACGACCTTCGGAAGACGAATTTCAAGCAATTCAGAAGAAATTAAAGAAATAAAAACTGTACTGTATACCTTGCAAGCTATTTAATTGAAGTTTCTCTTAATCTATCTAAACACAAATGCAAAAAACCGCTAACACAACTACACTGTAGAACAGAACAGATATCATAAGCCAGAAGAATATTGTAATAAATAAATTACCTATAAAACATGTTAGCGACTATAAAAATTTATATACTAAACTTTTCCAAGCATGTTAAAAATGTATAGTAAGATCAGTTCAAAGCCGAGTCACCGGCAAACTCATCATCGCCAAATATCTTATGGCGCAGTCGACCGTCGTGAGATTAAAAAAATAAATCATCATTTTACTTTACATTTCCACAATAATCGGATATAACATAAGATATTTAGTATATATAATATGGATTAAATAGATTTACCTGAGAATACGAGATATATCGTGGATATTGGTACTATACTATAACTGAGCTAAACGTCAAGCGTTAGCAATCCGCTTACTTAATGATAATCATGTATGATTACAATACACAAATAGCATCAGAAATTCAATGTCTTCAAATGATGAATCTGACATATGCTTGTCATTAATTATATTTGATTTCATCTCACGCCATCTCAAATAATAAAAATTAGTTTAAACAAATAATAGCATACCATGCAGTAAACCTAAAGCACCATAAATCTACCATGAATTCGTAAGTATAATAATAACGTACACATTAAAATGAAAACCATAGAAGATATAAAACGTATCAGTAACATGGGTTTTCTAGGCCCATTAATGCCTGTCGATCACAAAATACTCGTACGAGTACAATCAGTGCCCAGTGCAAAAAGTCATCTCTACATCGCTGGTATCAAGCCAAGTCATATCTCTCTACACAATCTAAACTCAAACGAGTTGTTAGTTCAAATTATACAAGACCAATGCTAAATTTGCATCCCAATATATTGAATGAGTAAGTAATAAAAAGATCAGAAGAGGTGCCAAAAATTTTGTCGACATTAAAATTCAGTCGGTAATTCCAACTTTTTTTTGTTCTTTCATCACAAAAAAATTACTCATTTCAACAAGCAGAAGAAAAAAATTAAAACATACCGTTGAATTACTTTGATAATCTATCACTTACTAATGGATTTCTAAGTGTAGAGAACATTAGCAAAGAGCTTTTTGAGAGAACATTAAATGAAAAATTTTCTCTAAAATATCGTCTAAAATTTCAGCCTGACATGCAAAATGTACAATCATATGAAATCATATACTCTAGTTTGAATAAGCGATTTTGTAATTCATCATAAGAGCGATATTTTAATATAATTGACAAAAGAAACAGTTGAACCAACCTTTCATTTCAATTCGCATGTTTAAATTACTATATTACACTATAAGGAAAAATCATTTTATTGAAAAATTTTGAACGAGGAGAAAGAGACGAGAATTTATGTGAATATGATAGGGTTTTCGTAGTGAGGGTTAGATCTTCAATCCACTCTACTCTAATATTTACAAATAAAGAGGTGTGGTGCTCTCGAAGCCAGCTTATTGATTCACAGTTTAGTGAGAGATCCATTATCTATCTGTTACTATATACAATGACCGGAATAATAAGCTTGAGAGTTCAAAGCAGTTTGGTGATAAGCTCTGCCCTTGGAAACAAGCGTAAAAGAGGATACAAGAATCTGCTATACAGGCTACATACTCGAATATTAATCATCGAAACATAAATAAAACTAACTTAACAAGATTAATGATCTTATTGCTCTCCTGGTTTCTTAAAGTTACAAGCCACTATCTTGATCTTGTCACCAACTACTGTCTCGTTACCTTCCATCTTGAAATGAACATTCTTGATGATAAATGTCCATACATCATCACAAAAACGATACGTATCTAGATGACCCTTTATTTGCTAAAGTCAGCTTTAATTCATAACCTTTTATATAAAAATCATTTCGAAATACTTACTTTGAAAGATAATCTCGTTGATTTCACTTTTTCGTTTAATGTCTCCGTAATACTTCGATCAAACTACATTAGCATGTTAGAGTTTCCAAGTATGCATTGTAAATTTTAAAAATCACGACTTGTATCTCGTACTGTAGCAAGTATTTTCATAGCAAGTTGTGGCTGTATTCGCTCGTCTCTAATTATAACAGTATGTTAGCTAGTTCTCCCAGTAAACGCAATATAGCGAATCTAATATTATAACAAGATCGCACCTGATGAGTTCGTCTAGTGCATCAGTCAAAGCAACACCGATGCTGAATCCAATTGTTAGTTAAAAGATACAAAATAAGATATCTCTCTAATAAATTCATCAGAATCTTACCTGCTTCGTCGGTAAAGCTCATAGTATGAGTTACCAGTGCTCATCTCGTGAGCTCAATCTGTATATATCTATCTTCAGTAGATGGCAAGACCTTTCTCGGATCCCTACTCGTAATATATGATACTTAAGTCCGGTACAATAACAGCCAGTCTATATAATTAATACTTCTCAAAATTATTGTAAGCTTGATATTTACACACTTGATGAGCCGAGCTGCAAGAACAAAACGGTCAATATGGTTATCGAATCTTTTCAGAATCCAGTACGAAATTTCCATATGTTCTGCTACGGAATATGAAGTCCAAATACATCACATGAGTAACAATAATGCCAAATCGATTATATTTACACGCCATATCTGCATATGTATATTGATATTTATTCCATAAGTGTTAGAGACAGTAAGTTTCAGCTATAGGCTACATATCTTACTGGATATCATAATCTAGCCTTGGTGGCTTAGTTGGTTAAAGCGTGAGTCTCATATGTTAGTCAGTTATCTCAAGGTCGTGGGTTCGACTCCCTCCCGAGGCAGTTTTTTTTTTGCTTGAAAACTTAACAAGGTTTCCCTTTTTGAAATTTTTTTATACTTTTTACTCTATTCATTGAGCTGATAATACGACAATGCTCTTGTGATTGGCTTAGGTAATAAGTAGCGTCGCGGCGGGAAATTGATCATAGTAGCGCAAAACCAGCATAAAAATGTTTTACACTCACTTCTATGCCTGTTGTACGTGTGCAGCGGAGATGTAGAATGTACGAACAGCGTTGAAGGCTGCAGTAGCGAAAATGTTTCGGGTGAGTTGCTTTTGGGACTAGAGCATGCCGTAGAGAGTAGTGATTTTAGAATCACTAGCAATTATCGGGCGGCATGCTGACTTTCAAATGATGACTTGCGTACTATTAATCATGTACGTATGTATGCATATGACGTTCTAAAGCCATTAGAAAGAGCATGCTTATTTATAAAGAAGAAGAATATGAAGAAAAGCATAGCGAGGATGACGTATCACACATTGAATTACCATATTTTAAGTGCCCTGACTGGCGGTTCGTGCAGTGGAAATGAATGTATTCGGAGTTGCTCCGCAATATATGACTACAGTTTTGTGGTGTTACAGTGGTGTTTTTCATCTGACGACACATACTTCCGATGCATATACTTTATAGATACACACATCTATCCGACCAACATTACAATAAATTCGCTAATAAGCGAATTCACGCTCCGTAGTTAAACCGAAGGACATGATTTTACTATTTCTCGGTCCTTTAACTTGTACGACAACCGATTTATAGATACCAGCGAGTAGCTAACAATTGAATACGTTAAATGCACTGATGCAATGTTCTCCTTAGCAGCAGGTAATCAGCCGAGAATCTGAGTCTCTTTGACTCACGAGAAAGCACATCTGATAGTAATAGTCTTACAATTCTTTCTAGTATTGACGATTTTCTCCAATATCAACAATGAAATATAAGCTTCAATACATGCTTGATTTTGTAGGAGACACTAGAGCCAATTTGGCCTCGGAAATGCTGTTGATATCTGGAAATAAACTCAGAGGTAAGAAGCAGGCTTCCAACCTTGATGCAAAATACCCTCGAGATTTCTAAATTATCGTGAACTGATTTCTTAGAACAAGCCCACAGATGGAAATTTATGTATAGCCCACGACAAAGCTTGAATGAAGCTCTTGTATGGTCTTTCAGAAATGATTAGCGCTGTAGGTTCAGAGGGCAAGCTGTCTGGTATTGTAGTATCTATGAAGTAGCAAAATTCTCACATGCTGTACTATTATCCAACGAGAGCGGACCAGTGGAAGTCCATCCCGCAAACTGCATCCTAAAATATGCGATGTGTGGTATCCTTTTATGAAGGAAAACATCGATTCCAAAATAGCTTCATGTGCTTTTTATGTAGTTGAATATTATAACAATTACGATTCTGAGTTCACTTAGCCGAGATAGCGAGAGTTTTCATGCTACTCTTAAGTGATGCGATGGGCCAAGGAGGTCACAATGGATGCATGCCATGGTTGATCATGAGCTGAATAGCATAACGAAAATACCATCACCGGGTGAAAGCCACGCGGGGACTACTAATTAGGAAACTAATTATGAACTATCTCCCGCCAGTTAACAGCGTTTGCAGCACAGCGAGCATAGATAGGCAGCCGATTCACATATAAGACGGCCATTTCCAATTTCTAAAACCGTAATATTTTGTCGATTTTATACCATTGTCTAAATTTTTTTACATTTGCAAGTGACGTTGGCTGATTTCGAAGAACAAATTAGCTTGTCTGGAGAACGCTTCACTTCTGTCCTTAATTAGTTACCAATTGGAACGTCTATAATTCTATATTCTCATATTATATAATTGTTTTCACTAAATCTAGTATCTATTTTCGTATCTATATATAGCCTGCTATCGTCTGTCAGGATTAAATCATCATGAATGCTAACAGTGTGTCGTTGGTGAGCGGAAATGGCGTTGCTGAGACTGGATCTGGTGATGGCATGACTAGCATTAGAACTGATATCGTTACTCTTACACGGTTCATCCTCACAGAACAACTCCGCTATGCTAGCCAAGCTAGCGGTGATTTCACTTTACTTCTTAACTCTCTTCAATTTGCTTTCAAGTTTATTGCATATAATATCCGACGTGCTACCTTAGTGAATCTGATAGGACTGGCTGGTGCAAGCAATGCTACTGGTGACGATCAGAAGAAGCTTGATGTAATTGGGGACGAGATTTTCATCAACGCTATGCGTGCGAGCGGTAAAGTCAAGGTTTTGGTATCCGAAGAACAGGATAACATCATTGTTTTCGATGGAGATGGAAAGTATTGTGTTGTTTGTGATCCTATTGATGGATCTAGCAATCTTGATGCGGGTGTGTCAGTTGGTACGATCTTCGGGGTTTACAAACTCCAAGCAGGATCTACAGGTACTGAGGAGGACGTTTTGCGACCAGGAAAAGAAATGGTTGCTGCTGGATACACGATGTATGGTGCCTCTTCTAATTTGGTTATTACTACTGGAAATGGTGTAAATGGATTTACTCTTGACACTACTCTTGGAGAGTTTATTCTCACTCATCCTGACATGAAGATTCCTAAGTCACGCTCCATATATTCTACTAATGAAGGTAATACTATTTACTGGGATAAGGCTACACAGGAGTATTTCCACAGTCTGAAGTACCCAGAAGAAGGAAAGAAGCCTTACTCAGCTCGTTACATTGGTTCAATGGTTGCTGATATGCATCGTACACTCCTATATGGAGGTATTTTCGCCTATCCAGCAGACTCAAAGAGCAAAAATGGTAAGCTTAGACTTCTTTATGAATGCTTTCCAATGGCCTTTCTGGTTGAGCAGGCTGGTGGTATAGCTACCAACGGAAAGGATCGTATTTTGGATCTTGTTCCAACTCAGATTCATGATAGATCAGGTATCTTCTTGGGTAGTGAATTGGAGGTTGCCAAGGTCTTAGAATTCTACAAAAAGTATCCATGAGCGGATGTATGAATTTTTGTATCCTTTGAAAGAAAAAGATGAAAGATGTCTTCGAGTGCTCTTTAGCCGTCTTATGTACTGTGTGCTAATATTTTCGGCGAATGATGATTTTGTATAATGGTATATATTTGAGTGCACTAGTTTACTCGTTTTCTTTAATTGCTACTCTTAAAGCCTTAACTATCCTGTATGGGAAACAAAATATGTAAGATCTTTAGTCAGCGGTAACAGTAATAATGACCACATATATATGAGTGAAATTAACGATTCTCACGAGAGGCTCGTAAGTTTAAACTCCTCATATCTATTTCGCGAATAATAGTTCTGAAAGGTATAAAGTCATTGCTACTTCTTATATTCATGCAGATTAAATTCGTGAAAACCATGTTTATTCGTACAATTATATTATCTTTGATTTTGGTATTAAAATGTTAGAGCAGCATATGATGTAATGTTACTAATGAGATGCAGAGAAGTATTTCGTTGGCGTAGTAGTAGTATTATTATTGAAAACACGTTTTCAGAGCATTAACTTTTTGTTACGAGAATTTCCATTGTGTTTAATACTATGAGTAGTCGTTTCTTCGTTTTTCTAGCGGTTCACGCACCTTAGTCGTATCATATTCCGTACTTGTTTCTGATCAATTGTACTATAATGAGTGTTTTCAAGTATAAACACTTCTTACAAACAATAATACTGATTTAATTTTTAATATTTACTAGCACAGAAACATTGTGATTTGAACGCTTTTCACACTCAACATTTAAATCCATCCATCCATTCATATATATATATTTATATATATATATATATGCTGGTATCTTTAGATAGACGAGTCACAATTTGAGGCATTCCGATTAAGTACAGATTCATTGCTCCAAGCCAATTTCTCGTTTTCGACAAATTGTGTTTGCTATTCTGCTCAAATGCAATTGATGGGATTCAAGTCTGGGATTGGCCAACTGGCCACAGGAACGAAATACTCTGTTCCTCTTGCTTGCTCTTTACTAGTTATTGACCTCGTCCTTTCTATAGCAATCATAAGATTTGTTTCATGTGAGTTATGAAGTATATGATGAGCGATCAGTGGTACTGAAGTAAAAAATCATGACTTTGACTTACCATCTCTAGACACTGAAATCGACTGGAAAGCATACATGGAACAAGTCGAAATAGTTTTGAAAGGCGAGCGCGACTATAGAGTATGTGATACAAGCAAAAAATTTCTCAGTCGCTATTAATAACTTACAATATGGCTTTAGAAAATTCGAGGAGGAACTGGTCCCTTGGTGTATGTATTGGTGTTAACAACAAATTTGAGTATATTATTGATTTTGATGACGCAGATATCCGGCCGGACATGTATATATCTTCAGTTTGCTCTATAAGATTACTGATAATGGGAAAAATATATTTATTGCTCAGATTATCTTTTTGTTTTTGTATTTAGCGACCGAAGCATTAGTCTTTAGAAGCTATATTCTTGCCAAGGTAATAGAACTGTTACATTAGCATTGCTAATATATATAATCATTTGCTAACTGTGTACTGACTTAACAGGCTCCTCTATATTCTTTTCCATTAGTGATATTATCGAAGCGTCTTCATAGTATATATGTCCTGCGATTGTTCAACGATGGATTTGCAGTGTTCATTGCTTTTATATCCATTCTTCTATGGCAGAATCACTATTGGCTTTTTGGTGCGGTGATTTTCAGTGCTGCGGTTAGTGTCAAGATGAACATTCTACTCTTCCTGCCAGCAGCTGGTGTGATTTTGCTACAGGCAATGGGACCAAAATCATTCAGAGCAGGCCTGTATATGCTTCAAGTACAGATTATACTGGCGTATCCATTCTCTTCGAAGTTTTTCATCTCTTATGTCACAAGAGCTTTCGAATTCAATAGAGTTTTTATTTACAAGTGGACGGTCAATTGGCGATTTGTGGATGAATCAATATTCCTGTCGCATGAATTTTCACAGACTCTTCTTTTCTTGCAAGCTAACATCTTGCTGTTCTATTGCTTCACTCGATGGTTGAAGCCCTCTGACATGTCGGTTTTTAGGATTATACAGACAGTTATATTTCCAATGCCTCGATCACCAGGACTACAGAAGGCCATACTCGGAAAGATGACACCTGAGTACATTCTGAAAACTTTATACACATGTAATTTAATCGGTATACTATGTGCACGTTCGCTGCATTACCAATTTTACAGCTGGTTCTCCTGGACGCTACCTTACTTACTCTCTACCACTAACTTGCATCCTCTGATTCAGTTCTTAATATGGGTAGCACAAGAATACTCTTGGAATGTTTTTCCCAGTACGAAGATGAGCTCTGCTATTGTGGTGTCTGCTAATGCGCTGATTTTGGTGGGTGTTTGGTTCGGCACGAAGGGCGATTTCGAGCCCCAGTCTAACGCCAATTCTGATATGGCGTCTATATCAGTCACCGAGTCCAGTCCTGTTATTCCTTCTAGCAGTAGAAGTCTTTCTAATAGCTCACCTGGAGGTATTCTACCAACTGTATCTAATTCAGCTACTAGCTCAAAGAGGGACAAGAAGAAACGGAAATAGATGTCTAGCCTCACATATTGTTGTTAATAACATTTTTGACTAATGCCAATTAAAACTCATAATAGTCATTTGCGCGATATTAATGTATATATTAGATAATTTTATAATTCGACTATGTAATAAAATCTTGTGACGAGCCAGTATATTTTAACGAATAGATTGCTAACTTCACAGATGCTCAGTTCCTGTCAATGTGTACACTGAAACACTTCTGATATTAGCTGCTACTGTTTCAATAACCTAAACCTGATTAATGTAAGATTAAAATTTATTCGAGAGAATTTTCCTTCCTTTTTATTAAATAATATGAATGAGCACACTCCTTATCACCGACGAGGTTTACAAGAAAAGAATATATCCAAAAGAACAGATATGTCTCTCTCTTCGGAGGTGACTGTCTAATTTCGATTGGCCTATTTTTCAGTGAATCGTCGGACATTATTGTTGTGTTCTGATCGAGTTAATCGTGCCTTTTTTCGCTAACAACATCCCTATATACTCATCGGATGTAGTTTGATAGTAGTGAGGCATACAGTTTTTTATTTGAGGTACTTCTATTTGTGATTTGAAACCTGCTTAATGCCTGCTTATTATGTTACTGTATTGTTACAAGTATATGATTGTATTGCGGTTCTGATGTTTCTATAGAATGAAGTAAGACCTATGTACTTTTCTTTTCCTACGAGACAGTGTTCTTATACCCCCTTGTACGTCTTTTGCTTCTCACGGTTTGTGTCCACAGTATCTGATATTTTTATACTTAATAAATTCAATTATGTGAAATCCTTTCATAATCATCAGTAGAGCGTAAAAAAATGTATAATAAGGCACTCACTTGTAGATTTGTATATGAGAGAAAATACGTAGCTACTAAGCATTGGCATGTGACTCTAAAATATTTTTAGTCTAGATGGCCTTATATTGATAGAATGATCAAATATATAGACACGAAAAATAATGTAAGTATCATTTCTTCCTTTACTTACTCAGACATCGCCTAGAGAGCTGAAATTTGCTGTTACTTATTATAGTATGTAGTCTCACTAATTCTTTTTGAGTGCTCTATTAAGCCGCCGCATGCACTGGGGCCGCCTCATAAATAGAGTCCTAGATAATCGTGTAATCGTGTTATTTATGCGTATTTAAAAGGTTACTTTTTACAAGAATAGTCTATAAAGGAATTTTTTCGAAAGCTACGCATAGGAAAGCAAGTATCTATGTTGGTATCGTCTACATTACAAGCTATCGTGACACGAAATCTGATCTGCTGATTAGTTATCGGCTCTTCTTGTTGGACCTTCGCGGAGACATCAGACTGCGTTAAGTATTACTGCTAAAAACGAACTCGTCGCTTTCATTAAGTTGACTTGCAGAAGCACTGCAGTCTCTTCGCTCGTGAATCGGTGTTTACGTATATTCAATTCCATTATTCTAATAGGAACACTTTATAGTTTAGAGTGTTCGTATTAATGTGATCAGGTGAATGTTAGTACCGCAGTGGCAGGAATTAGTGGTTATGTAGTCTGAAACGAATCTATCTGAAATATTCTAACGGAGATATTTTTGTTGCATTAGGATAGCTACTACGCGTTCAAGTTGTCACACTCGCTGTTAGAAAACGATTAGTTGACTCTAAGGACTTATATTAAGCTAAACTTCAGAGAGATAGCTGGAGAGCATAAGGAATTGTTCAGTGGCTGGTGAACATCTTTATGTTGTCAGTTTCCTACTGCAAATTAGGATAGTCCGTTCAAAAGCAATAGGGAAGAGTATTAGCCTAATTTGATGGATTTTAAGCATGTCACATTCTCATAGATCCACTAGCGAAGAGGATATACCGCTGGACGATATAGACGTTACTGAGGGGCAATATCCGATTTCGTCGCCTATGAGCACGCTTTTACGAAATAGAATAAATTCTGACGAGCGAATATCTTTTGGACCTGTACACAATCACTATGACTCTTCTCCAAATGTCACTAGTCCATCGGTGGATTCATCAAATTACTTGGCAGCTCCGTGGACACAGAGTATAGAGGCTACGAGCGGAGATATAGATATCATTGCCTCTAGTATTGATGACGCTGCTGATCAAAATACTAGAGACAATCGTGGCCTTCCTTTCCAATTACCTATTCAGCAAACGGAAACTTCAGCGAATGGAACATATGGTCTCAAAGGCAGCATTAGAGGACCAAAAAGTGCATCAGAAACAGCGAATGAAGCACTTCTTTCCGTTCGTGAGGGCCTTTCTGATGCTCTAGGAGCTGGACCAGGTTCAGGCTCGTGGTTTCCTACGCGACGTAAGTCACAGCATTCTCGAACCGCTAGTACGAATTCTCAGGCTACAACTGCTTCCAGAGTTAGCAATGACGGTATGCATGTTTCTGATGACAGTGATATGTTAGGGCTGGTTCAAAATGCACAGGCCGTCGGAATGAGCGAGATCACTGATATGGAGCCGACATCACCAGCATCGGTTAAATATGGTGACATGTTAGGAGATGAGCTCAGTATAGTTGAATCAGCTCTAGCAGTTGACGATAGCGCAGGAAGACTTTCAACACGTAGTTCTGCCGAGGAAAACAAGTCTGTCACACGAAGTATTAGGTCCGCAGTGAGGAGTATGTCAACACGTATAGCGTCAAACGACCGTGACCTTCTTCGAAGTCGAGAGCGACTAACACATTCATTTGAGTCTTCTGAAAGTGACAGTAATATTCCTGAGGAAGCTTCTTCGAGCTATGTTTATTCATCTCGGTTTGAGAGCGAAGTTCTTAATGACGCTCCCGAGACTGGCGGGCCTTATTCAGATCCTGCTTCAGCAGCAGCACCAACAGCAACAGAAGTAGCAGCAATATCCTCCTTACCACACACCCGATTCAGTTTAACGGGGACATCCTTATGCATATTTACTAAAGAAAATAGGCTGAGACGACTCCTGTATAAGGTATTAACTCATAAGTAAGTGAATTAAGCTATAGACAATCATATATGAATTTAGCCCTCGAAATTACTGACTACTGCTTTAACTATCTAGCTACTTTACGCCTTTCGTCTTTCTTGTCATTGTTACACATACAGTTCTTGTCACATATACATCTATTCATACAGATGAGCCATATGGCTCGAATGAATATTGGGGCCATCATTGGTTTGATTTTGCATTTCTTGCTATTTTCATATTTTATACATTTGAGATGGTCACAAAAATAATCGTATCTGGGTTTATCATAAATCCGGATACACCATTGTCTGAGGTCATGTTCAATATCATTCACATGATTAAGAATGAGCCATTTATAGCTTCACGAAGCGCTCATATAAAGACCATGAATATTAACTACTTTCCGGAGCAAGAAGTCCCACCTTCTGTGGTCAGATCATTTACTTCTGGTTACAATAGTCATCTTTCTGCTGACCGTGTGTCTCGGCTAGCTTTCTTAAGATCAAGTTGGAATCGTCTCGACTTTCTTTGTATCATATTTTATTGGCTCTATTTTATTGTTTTTCTTACTAGAGGTTCCTCAAGTTCCTCAAGTTCCGTTTTTCGTGCGCTGAGTTCTCTGAAAATATTGCACTGGCTTAATCTTACTAACGGTACCACAACAATTCTTCGAAGTATCAAAAAAGCTGCGCCTTTGCTTTCGAACGTAGCTCTTTTTATTGGCGTATTTTGGACGATTTTTGCATTAATTGGCGTACAGATATTCAACTCCTCTTTCAAAAGACAATGTGTGTGGGAAGATCCTGATGGTTCTGGTGATTCTTATCTTAATAGTCTCCAATTTTGTGGTGGCTATCTTGATCCTATTACGAAGGCGAAGTTGCCGTATATCACGAAAGAGGGTACTCCATCAAGTATAGCGCCAAAGGGATATCTTTGCCCCATATATTCGAAGTGCATCGAACTTTCCGATAATCCGTATAACAACACAGTCAGTTTTGATAACATTCTACAGTCGCTGGAATTGGTTTTCGTAATCATGGGCATGAATGGATTTTCTGATTTAATGAACTATACTTCCATGTCTGATCACCTCGCATCTTCTATATTCTTTGTTGCAGGTGTTATTATCCTAGCCTGGTGGATGATGAGCTTATTCACTGCTGTTATATCGTCTTCCTTTGCTGTTATTCGAGAAGAAAGCCAAAGCAGTGCCTTTGTAGATTCTGCATTTGATATGGATTTTTCTGCAGGAAAGGATTCTAGAGGTGTTGTGAAGATGACGTCTAGAAGACGCTTTTATTTATATTTCGAATCTTTGGTGATTATATGGATATTTGTAAATTTTTGTGCTCAATGTTTCAAGACTATTCATATGACTACGCAAAGATCTAACATTCTCGAGGGTCTAGAATATTTCACTACATTTTTACTTGTATTTGATATTATTTTTAGATTTTTTTCATATCTACCTCTATGGCGCGCTTTCTTTATAAGACCGGAGAACTGGATTGATCTCTTTCTCGCAATTATTACAGCATGTATTTTATTACCTGTTATTCATAACTCCAGAACAGCATATCCTTGGCTTACACTTTTCCAGATTTGTCGAATTTATCGAGTGATTGTTGCTATAAGGTACACGAGAGATCATTGGACTAAGGTTCTTGGTAAAGTCTATAATCTCGTCAATCTGATTGTGTTCTTCCTGTTGATGTTGTTTTTATGCTCCTTGATAGCAACAGAGCTCTTAAAAGGACGCCTTGAAGATGAATATGACGGAGAAACTTATAGTACTAATTTCCGCTCCTTGTCAAATTCCTTTGCGTCAGTATATCAGATTATGACAACAGAAGGTTGGGCAACTGTGTTGTATATTACTACCAGTATGTTAGCACCGTCTGGGATGACTTGGATTGCTGCTGTCTTCTTCTGTGCTTGGTTCCTATTTGCAAATGCTGTAATCACCAATCTTTTTATTGCAGCTATTCAAGAGAATTTTGAAGTTTCTGACGAAGCGAAGCGCTCACAACAAATTCAGGCTTTCGCTAAATCCTACGCTCCTGTAGATATAGCAGACAACAGATTTAATTTCTCGGATATGTTTGTTCGCGAGAAGAGGAGAAAATCGAGTGCGGCTATAGGGGTCGGAGCTATTGGAAAGCATGGCATGCTAGATCTAATTCATTCTGATAGATTACTTGATGACTTTCTTACTCAGCCATTAAGGTCGAACACTATGGAGTCGCAGACTTACAGTGCCCAATATTGGAAATACTTCAGCTTCGAGTACTGGAAGTCAAAAATAAAAATATTACCAGAAAATAATCCTTTTTTTTCAAATTCAGCTGATGTTGGTATTCCAGATGGGGTAGGCACTAGCGAGCTTATCGAGAGAATGATGCTATTAAAGAACAATCAGCGCGAGAGAAAGAGAAGATACGTACAGGAGAATCCGAAATTTAACCGAGTATTGTTCTGTTTCTCTCCTTCAAATCCTATACGTCAATTCTGCCAGAAAATTGTTAGTCCAAATTACGGTGTCCGTTACGATAGTACTGTTGTGATGAATATGAAGCTCTCTAGAACTTTCTCAGCTTTCATTATGACATGCGTTCTTGTTATGGTCCTAATCGCATGCTATACGACACCGTATTTTCAGAAACAGTATTATACTACGCGCAACTGTGATTCATCTGACAGTCATTGTGCTTCATGGAATTGGATGACTTATACGGACGTCGGATTTGCTACAATTTTCTCCATTGAGGCTACAATCAAAATTCTTGCGGATGGTTTCATTTATACTCCAAATGCATATTTGTTTTCAACGTGGAATGCTATTGATTTCTTCGTTTTGGTAACTCTTTGGAGCGAAGTTTTGATTTCATTTCTCAACAGAGGCACCACAGCTAGATATTTGCGTGCATTTAAGGCTTTCAGAGCGTTGCGCCTTCTACATGTGAATGAGAGTGCCAAAAAGACATTCCATGATATCATTATCATTGGTATTGGTAAGATTTTTGGAGCTGCTGTTGTAGCTTTAACTCTTATTCTTCCTTTTTCTTTATGGGGTTTAAATATTTTTGCGGGAAAGCTTTATTCGTGTACTGATACTGACAATATTGAACTTTCCCAATGCAATGGAGAGTATTTGAACGCACCATTCAATTGGAATGTCCTCTCACCAAGGTCCTACTCTACATCAGGTTACAGCTTCGATTCATTTACTCAATCTTTATCGATTCTATTTCAGATAATTTCTCTGGAGGGCTGGAATGATGTATTACAGTCAGTCAAAGATGTAACCGGCCTTGGATTAAATCCACAAACCAATCATTCAGTTTTCAATGGACTCTTTATATACGTCTTCAATTTTATCTCTATTGTCTTTATTGCGACTTTATTTATCACAGTAATTATGCAAAACTACTCACAGAAGACTGGTGTTGGTTTCCTGACAGCAGACCAGCGTTCTTTTATTGAAATGCAGAAAATCCTTTCTAACACGCTGCCTTCCAGACGCAGAATGTCATTGCGCAAGTCTGGTTTAGGAGCGACTTGTTATAGATTAGCAGTTGCTTCCGATGGTATGCTACGAAAATATTCTTTTGGTTTAATATATGTCCAGCTCATTGTTCTTGTCGTGGATCATTATCCTATCTCTAAAAATGCGGTGAAAGATTTGAATATTGTGTATGCTGTTTTGGCATGTCTATGGTTTATCTACTACGTTATAAGAATGATAGGTCTTCCATGGACTGAAATGAATAGCTATGGTATACCTTGGAAAGTCCTCTATGTCAACAGATGGGATATTCTGTGGTTTTGCCTCTGCACATTAAACATGATCTTATGTATTATTACGGTATCATCTGAGAGTCACACACAATTAAGTACAGCGAACAAAGTTCTCATGGTTCTTCTAATCTTTCAAATCTTTCCTAGAAGTCCGAAGTTAAACCAACTAGTTGCCGCTACATCGGCAAGTCTGCCATCTATATTGAGTTTACTATTTACTTGGTTTGTACTCTTTTTGGTATACGCTATTGCGTTGAATCAAATTTTTGGTATGTGTACACAAGAGTCCAACGTGTGTAATGAATATCCACTAATAAAGTGTGATTATATAGGCCTGACTCGTATTGGACCTAACGGATCTGTGATTGTTAATGTTCGCACAATTCCAAAAGCAATGCTTTTATTATTTCGCATGAGTTGTGGGTAAGTGAAGAACTCCAGGTTTAAATGCCAGTGATATATTCTAACTTTACGATAGCGAGGGATGGAACTATATAATGTATGATTATATGATAGAAGCTCCATTCTGCATTGAAGAAGACAATTATTTTGACTCTGATTGTGGAAGTAAAGTTTATGCATATCTTTTATTTATGTCTTGGTAAGTATATTCCGTAGTATATGGCACGCCAATATGAACATGAAATATCTTACAAATCGTATACAGGAATATTATTAGCATGTATATTTTCACAAACATGGTAAGTGCCTAAAAAGCAAATTGGTTTATTCATTTTGCTGACATATACTGCAGCTGGTTTCTCTTATTTTCGAGAGTTTTAGTTATGTGTATCAACAGTCCTTTTTTTCGACATTCATATCTCACAAAACTATCAGAGGCTATAAAGATGCATGGGCAACGGTTGATCCGCACTCTACAGGATACATACAAAAGGATCAAGTCGGCAGGCTTATAGGGGTGAGTGTCAGCTATTTAACTAGGTGGCAAGTCCAATAGACTAACAGAATAATGCCAAATTAGTCTCTTCCTGAGATTCTTCGTTTGAGAATTTACAAGAGTCCTTATACATACGGCGAGATTCGACAGCGATGTAAAATAGCAGCTATGCTAGAATCTCATGGAACGCTTATAGATGGAGTGGATATTTCGCGACTTCAGAAAGAAGTAGATGACATAGATGTTCATTCAATCCGACGGAGCCGTGAACAGTTCAACTTGCTGTACACTGAAATTATGATGTCATACGAACCTCAGAAAGGAATTCCTTTTTCTGCCCCTCTTACGCTGATTCCGTACTACAAGATTCCCAAGGCAGACAGCTATTTAAAGTAAGTTAAAAGTACAGTAACTTGTAGGAAGAACACATCTGAATATCTTACTGATCCAAACAAATACAGATTGGATCAATTTATTCAGAGACGTCGCAGACTTAAATTGATAAAAGAAGAAATTTTACGGCAGTCGCTCAGAGATTTCATAAAAATGCTGTAAGTATATAACTGCATTTTTCTATGTGAGCATTAATTATATACTGACATGCATTGAACATATTAGTGATGATAGGAAGTCATTCTTGAAAGCTTCTGGTAGAGATGGAAAGTTCAGGAGTCGACCTAAGACTGATATTCCGCAGATAGTTATCAATTCTGAAGGCGATAGTAGCTTGGATAGCAAATAATTTAACTGTTATTTATGTCGCTATGCGTGCTATGAAAGCATTTAAAGCACGCTACAGTTGTAAAAATGTCTTCAAATTGCTATTTGATCATTATGTTGAATTCACAAGGAAGTGAGATTTTAGACGTCTTGGTCTGGGCAAACGCTAACTGACGGTCTCTGCTCTACAAACAAGTTTGCATTTCTGACAATTCATAGTCACTTGGTTGTATTTAAATCCTAGAAATTTCCTCGGTAAAAAGAAAGTGCCTGTCTTATTAACATATTATGTAGATGTTTTTCTATAATAATCATGTTGAAAGCTTTGTTAAATTGTTTAGTTTTTCCAAAGTTACTTAAATTTTAAGGCTAGAGTTTTTAGACTGATCTCTTTAAGTTTCGGATACGGAAATGGTACCAATAGTTTCCACCTAACCTCCCAGCTTCTATGTAGGTAGTGTATATCTTCATGAATTACGGTTGAACATACCGTATTCCATAACAATTGCCACAACATTATTTTTAGTATTATGCAAACTTTTTTAATTCGGCAGTAATCTATAATTTTAATACTATTTAGTTGGACGATGAATTCCGATGAGCTCTTTGTTTATTCGAGGTCGAAGAATTCTCGACTGAAGCTTGTCTTAGAAGACAAGTACATGTACATCAATGAGCCTCGTAAGTTGAGATTTTGTATATACACCTTATGTTGGCTGATAATTGTTCATAAGGAGCGTCTTTTATTGATATTATATATAACATCTAGAAAATGGATCTGTAGCTAATACTGGCTCCGGCTTTGGATGTTTTCATCCCGCGTCTTGCTCAAACCGTAAGTTCTCGTAGTCTTGATGGTCGATACCATTTTTATTCAACGAGACCTGAAGCTAACAGATCTAACAAACAGCGGGATATGGAAAATTTGCCAATTTCCAGTCGATATTTTACTTCAATATCATTTGGGCAGAGGTCATGAAACCACAGCTTTCGTACGACAGGACGGCTATTTTGACGATCGATTATTGTATTGTTAAAAACAGAAAAGCACACAAGGAGAGACTCGAGTTTTCAGTGGACAATAACGACTATGAATCTTCCACTATTTGGGTTAACCAACTACTTGATAGAGCATATAAAAGTACTGTTCGCTGCAAGAGATTATTAATCTTAATAAATCCCTTTGGAGGACAAGGAGAGGCAAAGAACAGATACAGAAAGTTAGCTCTGCCGATTTTAGCTGCTGCTCGATGCAAGATAGATGAAGTTGAAACAAAATACCATGGGCATGCTGCTGAACTTATTGCTGGGATGGAAGATTTGCCTGGTAAATACGATGCTATAGTATGCTGTTCTGGAGATGGTATACCGCATGAAGTTTTTAATGGAATGGCCAAACGAGCCGATGCCCCGGAAGTGTTCAAAATTCCAGTATGTCAGCTACCATGTGGATCTGGAAATGCTCTCTGTGTCAATCTGATAGGCTCGAATGACTTGCAATATGCAGCTCTTTGCACTACGAAGGGTAATCCTATGGCGATTGATTTGTGTGCGCTTACGCAAGATGGTAAAACTCATATAACTTTTCTTTCTCAAGCTGTCGGCATGATTGCAGATTGTGATTTAGGCACAGAAAATTTAAGATGGATGGGTGAAATAAGATTTACCGTTGGAGTTATTCAGAGACTTCTTAGTCGCACAAAATATCCTTGCAAAATATCCGCTAAGATCGCTCATGAATCGAGAGCTCAAGTTAAAAAAGTTTATTCTGAGCATAAAAACAAAAGTTTATCACAAGAAGGTTCTTTGTTGAGAGATTCTCACCTTCTCATTCAAAATCCAATATACGGTAAGATGAATGACTCTGTTCCAGACGATTGGATCACATTAGAGAAACCAGACATGGCTATTTTCTATGTTGGAAAGATGCCATTTGTTTCATCGGATGCTTTCTTTTTCCCAGCTGCTCTTCCTCAGGACGGATATATGGATATGATTGTTATTGATAGCAATATTCCTTTCACAGAGTCTTTTTCCATTCTCACGTCTATAGAAGAAGGCAAGCATTTTGAATCAAAGCACGTAAACTACTATAAAGTCCTTGCATACCGCGTTGAGCCACAGGCTAAGAGCGGATATATCTCTGTTGATGGAGAAAGCTTTGCATTCCGACCATTCCAGGTTGAAATTCTACCAAAAATTGCTACCGTTCTATCGCATAGTGGTAAATACGAGGTGCCAACGTTAGAGTAGAAGTGAATTTTAATGTTCGGTAAGATAGGCAGTATATATCACTTGATTTCATTATTACCTTGCTACTGAAGTTTGTATCATATAATTCTTGGAAGAATACGCTTTTAGAACTATTAATTTATTGATTTATAAATAGTGTATAATTTCACTATATGTAGTACTGAGTGAGGTTTATATTAGTATTATGAAGGTTTACGATATAATTTAGACTTAATTGTGGCACTTTCGCGCAATCGCTTTCTAGCGTTAAGCCGTTGATTTCTAATATTCCTTCGCTATAATATCATTTCGCTAACCGTCTGGAAAGAACTCCTTTCGTGCCTTCTCTGAGAGTCTCGTTCTGTAGATGTAATTATGTTTATTTCATATTATTCTAGAACCGTTCGTGACAGGCCTGTCTAAAGACAATAGAGTTATCTTCTTGTTTTCTTCAGAGTCGACCCCAAGTACCAGAACTTCAGACTTGACGTTGGCTATTTTTCGTACCCCTAGATTCACTGCAGCAATTATTTGCTTACCCAGCAGATCCTGAGGTGTATAGTAATCGGTTATTTGCGCTGAACTCGTCTTCAAACCAATTTCCTGACCGAAGTCGATGACTAACTTATAAGCAGGTTTCCTAGCCTTTTCATTCTTGGATGCTTCAACGATTGTACCAACTCTTATATCAATGGCAGAAAATTGATCTATAGTGATTGTTGCTTGCGTGACACTTGCGTTGTTTGCTTCCTCCATTTTTGAGAATATCGAGCGCTTTTGAGTAGAAATTGTAGCCGCAACCTTAGGTAACTGTTCTCTATATAGGTTTATATTACCCACCGTCTGAAAACGATGACTTATATACGATAGTGATCTCCGTATTCTATAATAATAGTAGAGCCTGTGAGGAATACTGCAAGGCCGGTAGAGCATTACTGAAAAGATACTATATATAATTTATAAATATACATGCAAGTTTTGTGCTAAAGCTCTTAATCTGAGTTTTTAAGTTGATGTACTGGGAACATATCATTCGAATCCATTAGATTAGGAAACTAGTCTAAAATTTCTAAACTACGAGTAAATAATAATTTCTTATAATTTCTTTTTTGAATATTACTAATTTATGAATCAATTTCTACTTGATTAATTTCGATTCCGGACCAAATATTTAAAAAATTGTTTTTGAGATTATACGCGCCATATACCATTCTCCGGATCACCTGATACTAAGATAGAACATCTAGCAATAGCCACCAGATAATCATCAAGTCTACCGCTTTTCTTCATAAGAGCTGTAATGTCTAAGTCGTCGGAAGTTACTATGTTCACTATTTCAAGAGCATCTTTTGGATACCTATATTTTCCTCATGATTAGCATATTCTCAATATATATAGCTGGAACCCATAAAGAACTTACCGTTTGCTAACCACGATTGCCTCTTCTAGAATTCTATGTAGTTCAAAAATAACGTATGGTATATATAACACTCGTAGTTGTTGGATGACATCTACATGCTATTAACGCTAATCACATATGAACACAGATACGAACCAAAACTTACCGTATTTCTCATAACTAGGATCTACTAGCATCCAGCTAAATATCAAATTTGACAATTCAGACTTTATTTTCTCTATTAAATCTTTAGCCCGAAGCTTCCAGGTACGATCAAATCGATTTCCCTTCGGTTTCTCAGACAATAATTCATTCCATTGCTTTATTAAAATAAATCCTTGAATCAATTTCTCAAACTGCTGAAACTCTTCTCTTAGTCTTGTACTAGGAAAGTGATTCTCTTCGACATCTGTCATAGAATAACCAGCCTCCTGCTCATAATTCTCTAAGAACTCATATAAATTCGACTGTAGAAGTTTCTCATGAAAGGCTAGTGCAGAAAACACCTTTCCAGATAGGAGAAATCTCAAATAAAGCGCGTTAGCAGACTCAACAACATCGTCCCACATTCTGGCATCTATATACCACATAAGTGTGTTGGCTAATCTGATGTCCGAAATAGATTCATCAATAAAGTTAATCTGAGAATAATTTTCGATTGTTGGATATTCATCTTCATGCTCATCAAACACTCGTTGAATAGTTCGTCGAAGTGTATTTATAAGATCCAATTGGTATTTATCCGCAAGCTCGAACTGTTCCCTACGCTGCTCAGGAGTTGATATGTCTACGAGCAAGAATGAGTACGCTTCAATAGCAGCATCATCTGGAAGCTGAGAGACATAGAGCGGAACTAGATTTGATTTTCCTTTAACAGTAAGCTCCTCGACATACGCACCGAGAACAACAATAGCATCGTCATTTGCATCAATACCCACTCCAATACTCTGTAAAAATAAAATAAGATGAGATAGAAATCGTAATATGTACTGTTCCTCCGTGATGATGTTAGATTCCTCTATTCCGTCACGAACATTGTCGATCTTTTGGCGTGCATCTGTTATAATCATAGATATCATTTCATTCATTATCCCGCCCTGCACGACTCTAAATGGATGTTGTGCTTCGTTTCTAATGGATTCTAGTGGTGATTTTGATAGAGTATTAAGGATATCCGATATTGAAGATGCTTGTGCTTGAGGGAATGGTTGAAGTTCTTTGGCGTAAAGATTTAGTCTACCAAGAGATCTCAGAAATTCCTCGATTTGAGTTGCAGAAAGATGATTAAGATATGCAAATAGCTGAGTTTCCCAATCATCGCATACTGTTAAAACACTGTCCAGATCACCACAAAGTAATCCAAAAGTCGCCTTCTCAAAACGGTCCACTTGGGGTGAGCGGGCGATATGTAGACACATTCGTCTCCAAAGTGCTTTTCGTCTGGTTCCTCTTATAATATTCTCATTGTCCAATTCAATTCCGTCAATCGAAGGATCTCGATATTCTATAATTCCATTAAGGATTGCATTAAGTGAGAAATTTCCAGTAGCTTCACAGACTTCTTGGGCTTTTGAGAAATTGCCGGCTCTAATAAGGTTAAAAATATACGTAAACAGCGACCTGTCAAACTCCGCATCTTCTGGATGAATTGAGATATTTTCCCTATACGGAGCATCTAAATCGAATGCAGAAGGTACGTTCAATCGCTTGCTTGAAGTTATAAGCGATGATATCGAGACTTTAGACTGTTTCAGTTGACCTCGAGTTAGCTGCCACTTGGTTCCACGCAGCTCAGGACCAGCCGGAACTTGTAGAAAGCTCCTTAGCCAAGAAATAATTATGGTTATCTCTCTAGCTGCTTTGCTATCTGAGTAGAACAGTTCTTCAGCCACCGCATTTGATGTTAGTTTGTAAAGGCCCGGCAGCGGTTTTTGTTGAGATTTATGTGCTGTACGATACGAATATAACATATCTACCAAGCTCCATGTTCTCGCCTCTAATAGCCAAGTTTCAATATCCTCCTGGTCACCATTATTATTTTTTATATGAGAAGATCTAAGTTCAATTAGTTTGACTCCCTAAAATGTGTGATTTTGAATAGAAAGTGTCTATTACCTATCTAGAGCGATGTCACGAAACTCCCTGACTAAATCAAAAGGGTCATCCAAAGTTGATATCTTCTGAAATACTGCTGCAAATTTGTCGATTTCTTTTCCATCTAAATAAGAAAATGGTATAAATCAATCATTCAATTGGATTCTGCTAGTTTATTTTATTAGACTCCTACCTTCTTGATCCTACGAATAGAGTGGTGCATTCGTTAGAGCTACCAATTACAACAGCTATTTCATACAAGCTAAACAATACCTTCATTAAATCATCAATCTGCCCATTATTTTGTTAACAAATGTAATTCGTCAAACTAATAATACTATGTATATTCTAACCGTTGACATACCTGTCCCGAACGTCTGATCGAGCGTCTGTTCTGCCTCCAAATATGCTTGTTTGGAGATTCCTCTGTCGGAGGATGGAGAATCTCTATAGTCATAGCGGACTCTACGTGTTAGGTATTAGATCTGAAACTGTCGAAGAACTCGTTGTCTCTACTGATCTGGAACTGTTGCTTCCATAGGAGTAGAAAAAATTACAGTAGAGAAATGGTAAACATTTGTGAAAGTATATGCCCTAACATCAAATACCAGATCGTCATATTAGTACAATATTACATAATGCAATATCTATATCTAAGACGTCAGTGACAGGCTGCGGAGGAACATGAATGGAATCATCTAACGTACGTGAACATTATATAAGACGCTATTCTATATCTAACCTATATTTATTATAATATATTTTGTGTTTTATCAAAAAACTATTCAAATGAGTCTGGGTACTTTCAAAGTTCCTCCTATGGAGAATGAGCCAGTGGTAAGTAGAGATCATTGCGATCTCATGCAAGATCACGATCTGACATTTAGTGACAAATAGAAAGCATTTGGGCTAGGATCTGAGGAAAGAGGGGCACTTTCTGCAGCAATCAAATCTCTAGAAAGCCAACTACCTCTGGAAGTTCCAATAGTAGTCGGACACAAACGTATACACTCAGAGACGTCAAAACAAATCAAACATGTTAATCCAGCAAATCATGCTCAGACTGTTGCTATAACCAGTCAAGCAACAAAGGAGCAAGTTGCACAAGCTATTGTGACAGCTCAGATTGCTAAGAGACACTGGGAATGTACACCTTTAAATGTTAGATCGGCAGTGTTCTTAAAAGCAGCTGAGTTAATATCTACAAAATACCGCTATGAGCTTCTTGCTGCTACGATGATTGGCCAAGGAAAAAATATATACCAAGCTGAGATCGATGCAGCGGCAGAGCTAATTGATTTTTTAAAATTTAATTGCCTCTATGCACAAGAACTATATGCTCAACAGCCATTGAAAGCAGCACCCGGGGTTTGGAATAGAGCAGAATATCGCGCACTCGATGGGTTCGTATACGCGATTACTCCCTTTAACTTCACAGCAATCGCAGGTAATCTAGTTGCCGCCCCAGCTCTCATGGGCAATACAGTAATCTGGAAACCATCACCATTCGCAGTATTGTCAAACTATTTACTGTTCAATATTTTTCTTGAAGCAGGTCTCCCAGAGGGCGTGATCAACTTCGTTCCAGGAGATGCAGAAACAGTCACTTCGGAAGTTTTATCTGCTCGTACATTCGCTGCACTTCATTTCACTGGCAGCACGCATGTTTTTCAAGAAATATATAAAAACATTGCTCTCAATCTCCCAAATTACCGCAATTTTCCTCGTATTGTTGGAGAAACAGGTGGAAAGAACTTTCATCTAATTCACTCGTCTGCAGATCTAGACAGTGCGGCTAAAGCGACTGTTAGAGGAGCTTTTGAATATCAGGGCCAAAAGTGCTCTGCCACATCCAGAATGTACGTTTCGAAGTCGATATGGCCAACCTTCAAAGATATACTGGTCACGGAAACAAACAAACTATCTAAGGGAAGTCCAACTGACTTATATCCATTCCTGGGGCCAGTTATCCATGCAGAATCATTCAAGAAACTGAAACTTTTATTCGAGACGCTAAGAGGTGATCCTGAAGTAAAAATTCTTTCTGGAGGACATGTTGATGATAGTAAAGGTTACTATGTTGAAGCAACAATCGTTGAATGTAGTTCTCCAGATCATGATCTGCTCAAAAAGGAATATTTCGGGCCCGTTTTAGCTGCTTATGTCTATGACGATGAATCTTTTGAATCCATCATGGATACCATCGATTTATCGAGTGATTACGCTCTTACAGGAAGCGTTTTCGCCAAGGACAGAAATGCAATCGAACTTGCCAGTTATAAGCTGAGGAACACAGCAGGAAACTTTTATATTAATGACAAGAGTGTAAGTTTCCGCACTTCTCGTAATCTTTAGTGATGTTAACTTGAATTTTCACGTTTAGACAGGAGCAGTGGTTGGTCAGCAGTGGTTCGGAGGTAGTCGAAAGTCAGGCACCAATGACAAAAGTGGAAGCGGAAACATATTAACTAGATTCGTCAGTGTGCGCAATATCAAGGAGAACTTTCTTGATACTACAGCTGTTGAGTATCCAAGTAATAAGATCTAGTGAATGTGAAATCAAATATACCTGTTGATTTCTCACTGATGAATTAAATTTCTTATAAGATATTATCCATAGCTAACTTCAATAAAGCACCTAATAACTCATATATCTTTCACACTATGAATTCTAGAACACTGTAGATGGGAAGTAGTTGGACCTTTTTTCACGACATACTGGAAGCAATGTTAAATATATATACCAGCAAATACCAAATAATTAATTATAGAACCGGTATCTTCTTATATAATCGGCCTATTGTATGATTGAGATCAGTTTGTTATGCAGATACGTTAAATATACTTGTTGTATGATGATTGGATTCTCTTTAAATTCTTATAGTAAAAAGTCAAGCTTTGTTTGTTAAAAGAAAAAATGAAGTTGGGAGTAACATGGAAAATGTCAAATGTTGTTTACTAACTCCTCTGCAAATCATAGGAGTCTTAAGGCAATAATATCATCAATAAGAACTACGTCTAATCTATTACATGAATAATACGTATATAGTGATGATAACGACTTTAAGGATCTCTTCAAAGACTTGCAAGGATTATATCTATCCACTAAGAATATTCTAATCAAACATATCGATTCTTTCTTTTGCAAGTCGCTATGATATTTTTTACAGCCACCTTCGTATTTATATATTATACAGTATGGACTCTAATAATGGTAAGATAGCATGTACTAATGGCTTTCAACGAAAGATTATATGGCAAATAAGATTTATTTATATTTTGTAAAAAGTATCTAATTATAATCATAAATAGCCGTTTGTTGATACGACACATCCTGTTCAGAACATCTTTCCACCACGAGAATGGGCAATCAGAATTCCAGTAATCATTCTGCTATTTGCCGTAGGCATCATCGGAAGTTTTATTGGTGTATTAATGGTTCGATCTGATAAAATACCACGTAAAAAAGTTGTCGGGGAGAAATCTTATATGCGGTGAAAAGGTCACTTTGGAGCTATATGGAAACGTTTCTATTTGCATATTTTTTACTACAATCTCTTACTCTAGCTCGATATTTAAATGCACAAGCGTATTAAGTATTGTGATATCTAAGGAATACTCTGAGTTTATATCGCATGCTATCGGCTCAGATAGCAGCGCCTGAAAGAATGAGGAAAGTGCAAATATGTTTTAGATGACATATATATCGTTCGTTTTGCAGTTACCACTGCGAATATTTTTGCAGATATTGAAGGCTCATTATAATTCTTGAGTAATTATGATAACGAGCGACTTAGCTCTTTTTATTATTATTAATTCATATACGCAATATGCCTAAGTAACTTAGATTACAAGTTCAAGGCAAGAGAAACAATATAAATCAGAGCAAATTGAATCACACACATAATACAAAGAAAGATTGCCGCTCAAGAGCAATTTCCAAGTATTTTTTAAAAAAAATGTCGAATTATTCCAACATACCTGGATGGTCGATCACTGGGTCAATACCTTCAGCTAAATTACTAATATTATCAACTATCTCTACCTGATGACTCATCAACTTTCTAGTTGTGCTCAACGTACATCGAAGAATCTGCTCGCAAGCCATGAGACATAGAAGAATAATGCCACCAATAGACAAGATACTAAAGCATAGAGCAGACAGAAAAGTTGGGAGCCCAATGAATGCGAAGACGAGTCCCCAAGAATAAAGATCCAGCAGAACTAATTTGTGAATATATCTGTTGTCCAAACCAAACCCGGAATGTTTCACAAAAGAAGGAAGATTTAGACCAGTTAAGCAAGATAAAGTTGACGAGTATGAGTCGGACACGGAAACGCATCTTATATAAGCAATATTTAGTTAGCAGAGCCAAAAATAAACTGTACTCTTTTCCTCCCGCTCAGACTTACTCATCTATCGTGGTCCTGAATCCTATTATATCTTGGTCGAAATCATCTATCCATGAGCATACAGTTATGAAGATAACACCAACACCTAAAACAGTGCAGCCAACACCCAGTAAGACATCGAAATTTTCAATGACCCACTTTCTGGGTTCTGAAAATATGCCATGATTTTTATTGCTTGCTGTTCTTTCGTACATGCTAGTTATACGTCTACAAATCAAATTAAGACTTTCATCGACCATTTGCTGCCGCCAAAAAAATGATGATCGTCGAAAGTCGTTGCGTAAATGTTTACGATAATCATGATTTTGCTGTTTCGTCGACACTGAACTGAATATCGGTTCATGTTCTCGAAGACGTAGCGACTTCATATCGGGCTTGATTCTATTATCGAAGTTTCGAGGACCGATAGTTCCCGCAGCACCTGGTCTGATTCTTCGCATTCTGATTTGCGATGGAGTGTCTGTAAAGTTTGATGACGGCGTTGGTGGAGGAGCTTTAAACAAATATGGAGGATAATGATCATGTGCCTCATCGAAATCGAAAGGACCGTCGTCATGAGAAGAGGGTGTAGAAGGAGAAGACGACGAAAATATTTTATCTTGGAGTATATTGGCTCCAATCTCAGAGTCTTTGAGAGACCTCTCATTTTCGAGCATCTCGAAGTGGCTTTCTTGCACTCGAAGGCTCTTAGGAGTCGATGACTTACTACCCATCATAGTATGAAAGCTTGACACCGAGAGCTTGCGATTCTCAAACTCAGTCGATGAATTTCTGGACGCATAATCCTGGAGCCTGTTCACAGATATAGTGGAAAATGCAGAGCGATTAGTGCCAGAAACACTATTTTGTCGACCTCGGCTAGGGGAAACAACAGCACCACTTCCTTCGCCATTGTTTGTAAAAGTCGAGACCAGCGTTTGAAACGCAGCAGTATTTTCATATGATGACTGGCTACCAGTACTTAAACTCCTTCGTCTTCGACGAGGAGTTGATTTTGACTGCGAAGTCGAACGTTTAATTGATGTAGGAGTACTTGATTGTGTCGCATGGAAGCTTTTGTCATTTTCATTTTCATTGAAATCTATTTCAGCCCGACTATTTTCTCTAGATGTCTCATGTTGAGACACTTCATCGCTAATAACACTGGTTGCTTCATACTTATTTGATGTACTGTTTTCGTCATTTGACCAATAAAT